>JAOPSE010000010.1:50489963-50888622 GCA_029449295.1 Zea luxurians
AGTGAACCGAGAACTCCCTGGTGGAAACTGGTTCAACCAGTTTGAGAAGCGGATCAACCGGTTTTGAGTCCACTTTTCCCAACGGCTGCCAGCTTTTGGGGAATCCTTTATAAACCCCCACACTCTCTCTCTTCATTCACTTCTGCCCTCTCCACGATTTCTTGGCTGACCAACCTCCAAACAAGGGCATTCAATTCACCTCTCACACCCAAATTCACATCGCCTTCAATCGTTTGAAGGATCCTTGGTGTGATGTGAAGTCGATCTAACTCACTGTCGATTTCATCTTGATTCTCCCATTCTCTTCATTTTGAGCTCATCGCAAATTTAATCTCGTGCGGATTTGTTACTCTTGGAACCTTGCATTCCTTGACGGATAGAGGTTGCTTGGGAGTCTCCAAAATTTGTGGATGACCCCAAGAAGTTTGTATCACCCACTCATTGAGCAAATTTGAGAAGAGATTGCCTTGACCTTGGTGGTCGGCTTGTGGAGGATTAGTGTTAGAAAAGACCCGGCCCTTTGTGGGCTCCTCAACGAGGAGTAGGACACCTTTGTGGTGGTTGCCGAAGCTCGGGTTAAATTGTGTGTTCTTGTGTGTTTTTGATAAGTGCTTTAATTTGTTGGTTAGTTCATATTCGATTATATTGTGTGCAAATCGTGTGAAAACAATTCATACTGATTTGTCATCTATTCGAGTGGATTTTCTCTAGTGCAAGTCTTTAGCAAAATCTCTCACTACTTCGTCACATTTGTTTAACTGTTTATTAATCTAAGTTGAGCAGGTTCAAACTTGTTCAGCTGTAAACAAAATCAGCTAAACCGGTTTGCACCAGTGCAACTTGAATTTGACACTATCTCGAAGTTTTTATTGGAAACTTTTAGATGTAGCCTATTCACCCCCCTCTAGGCTACTTTCAGTTACCCCTTATGGATGTCACCAAGTATGGAGTTGACGGGGTGATCTCTTTGAATTGCTTGGTGGACTCTTAGGTGCGGCGGTCTTTGATCCTAGATCTCTTGATCATCTTCCTTGTCTTGATCCTCTTCATCTCCCCCTTGATCAATGTCCTCCTCTTGAGGTGACTCATCGTCTTGATCTTCATCCTCTTCTTCTTGAGCCAGTTCCTCATCTTGGGTTGGTGGAGATGCTTGTATCGAAGATGATGGTTGATCTTGTGCTTATGGAGTCTCTTCGGATTCTTTTGGACACACATCCCCAATGGACATGTTCCTTAGCGCGACACATGGAGCCTCTTCATCATCTAAGTCATCAAGATCAACTTGCTCCACTTGGGAGCCATTAGTCTCATCAAACACAATGTCACAAGAAACTTCAACTAATCTAGTGGACTTGTTGAAGACTTTATAAGCCCTTATGTTTGAGTCATAACCAAGTAAAAGGCCTTCTACTGCTTTAGGAGCAAATTTAGAATTTCTAACTCTCTTAATAAGAATAAAGCATTTGCTCCCAAAAAGTCTAAAATAAGAAACATTGGGTAAAAAAAATTTACCGGTGAGGAGTTCATACGATGTTTTCTTGAGGATTTGGTGAAGGTAGAGTCGGTTGATGGAGTAGCAAGCGATGTTAATCGCCTCCGCCCAAAACCAATCCGGTGTCTTGTACTAATGAAGCATGGTCCTTGCCATGTCCAATAGAGTTCTATTCTTCCTCTCACTACACCATTTTATTGAGGAGTGTAGGGAGAAGAGAACTCATGCTTGATGCCCTCTTCCTCAAGAAATCCTTCAATTTGTGAATTCTTGAACTCCATTCCATTATCGCTTCTAACCTTCTTGATTCTCAATCCGAACTCATTTTGAGCCCATCTTAAGAATCTCTTTAAGGTCTCTTGGGTTTGAGATTTTTCCTACAAAAAGAATACCCAAGTGAAGCGAGAATAATCATCCACAATAACAAGACGATACTTACTCCTGCCGATGCTTATATAAGCGATCGGGCCGAATAGATCAATGTGGAGTAGCACAAGCGACCTGTCGGTCGTCATGATGTTCTTGTGTGGGTGATGAACTCCAACTTGCTTCCCTGCTTGACATGCGCTACGGATCCTGTCTTTCTCAAAATGAACATTTGTTAGTCCTAAAATGTGTTCTCCCTTTAGAAGCTTGTGAAGATTCTTCATCCCAACATGGTCAAGTCGGCAATGCCAGAGCCAGCTCATATTAGTCTTAGCAATTAAGCAAGTGTCTAGTTCAACATTGTTATCATTGAAATCAACTAAATATAGCTGACCATCTAGCACTCCCTTAAAAGCTATTGAATCATCACTTCTTCTAAAGATAGTAACACCAATATCTGTAAAGAGATAGTTGTAGCCCATTTTGCATAATTGAGAAACAGAAAGCAAATTGTAATCTAAAGAATATACAAGAAAAACAATAGAAATGGAATGGTCAGGAGATATTGCAATTTTACCCAAACCTTTGACCAAACCTTGATTTCCATCCCCGAATGTATTAGCTCTTTGGGGATCTTCATTTTTCTCATATGAGGAGAACATCCTTTTCTCCCCTCTCATGTGGTTTGTGCACCCGCTATCGATTATCTAACTTGATCCGCCGGATGCATAAACCTACAAAACAAGTTTAGGCCTTGTTCTTAGGTACCCAAACGGTCTTGGGTCCTTTGACATTAGAAACAAGCACCTTGGGTACCTAAACACAAGTCTTGGGACTCTTGTGTTTGCCCCCAACATATTTGGCAACTACTTTGCCTGATTTGTTAGTTAGCACAAAAGATGCATTAAAAGCCTTAAATGAAATGCTATGTTCATTTGATGCATTGACAGTCTTCTTTTTAGGCATTTTGATATGAGTTGAATGCCTAGAGCTAGATGCCTCATTACTATACATAAAAGCATGATGAGAAACATTATGAGGTTTTCTAGCATGAATCCTTCTAATCTTATGCTCAAGATAGTTTTCAGGGTATAAAATGTAACCTTTTCTATCCTGGACCATGGGAGCCTTACCCTTAGCAAAATTAGAAAGTTTGTTCTCGGGGGCATTAAGCTTGATGTTGCTTTGGCTCCATTGTTGGAAGCCAATGCCATCCTTAATGCTAGGGCCTCTCCTATTATAAAGCATGCTACGAGTAAATTTAAACTTTTCATTCTCAAGCTCATGCTTGGCAATTTTAGCATTTAATTTTGCTATGTGATCATTTTGTTCTTTAATCATTGCAAGGTGATCATCTATAGCATCAATATTAACATCTCTCCATCTAGTGCAAATAGTGACATGCTCAACAGCGGATGTAGAAATATTGCAAGCTTTCAATCTTCTATCTTAGCAGTTAAATTGTCATTCTCAGTTCTAAGACAAGAAATTGAATTATTGCAAATGCTAAGATCTTTAGATAAGTTTTCACATTTTTCTACTTCTAGAGCATAAGCATTTTTCAACTTAACAAATTTTTTATTTTCCTTAACGATCAAGTCCTCTTGGCATTCCAAGAGATCATCCTTCTCATTAATGGATTCTATTAATTCATTTATTTTCTTCTTTTGATCCTTAGTAAGGTTAGCAAAAAGAGAAGTTAAATCATCTTCATTATCACTAGAGCTACCCTCATCATCGAATGTAGTATATTTGGGGGTATCTCTTGAATGTACCTTCTTCTTTTTGCTGTCCTTAGCCATTAGGCACTTGTGCCCGATATTAGGGAAGAGAAGTCCCTTGTTGACAGCGATGTTGGCGTCAACTTCGTCGGAGGAGGAGTCGGTGGAGCTCTCGTCGGAGTCACATTCCCGCCCCATGCGCGCCTCGCCACCCTTCTTCTTGTAATATCTTTTCTTCTCCAACTTTTCTTCCCTTTCTTGTGTTCGTCCCTGTCACCGTCACTTGTGTATGGACATTTTGCAATGAAGTGACCGGACTTACCACACCTGTTGCAAATCCTCTTGGAACGGGATTTGTAGTCCTTCCCCTTCCTTTTCTTGAGGATTTGTCGAAAGCTCTTGATGATAAGAGCCATCTCCTCATTGTCGAGCTTAGAGGCGTCGATTGGGAGTTTACTTGGTGTAGACTCTTCCTTCTTCTCTTCCATTGCTTTGAATGCAACGGGTTGCACCTCGGGTGTGGAGGTGGCGCCTTGCGCCAAGTTGACAATATGTTTGGAGTCTTTGATCATAAGTTCAAAGCTCACAAACTTGCCAATTACCTCATCGGGGGACATCTATTTGTATCTAGGATCTCCACGAATAAATTGAACTTGAGTAGGATTATGAAAAACAAGAGATCCTAGAATAACCTTGACTATTTCATGGTCATCCCATTTGGTGCTCCTGAGGTTGCGAACTTGGTTGACCATTATTTTGAGCCGGTTGTACATTGCTTGTGGCACATCTCCTTTGTTGAGGACAAATCGACTGAGTTCTCCCTCGATCGTCTCTCGCTTGGTGATCTTGGTCACCTCGTCCCCTTCATGCGCCGTCTTTAGGACGTCCCAAATTTCTTTGACATTTTTCAACCCTTGCACCTTATTATACTCCTCTCGACACAAGGAGGTGAGGAGTATAAAAGTTGCTTGGGAGTTAAAGTGCCTTATTTGGGCGGCCTCATCGAAGTCATAATCCTCGTCGCCCACCTGTGGTGCCTGTGCTCCAAACTCAACAATGTCGCATATGCTTTCATGGAGTGAAGTTATGTAACGCCCTGAATTTGGGGGTAGAATTTTTTCTTCTTTGATACTCACTAAATTCAAGCGTTACTCTCTTTTCTCTTCCCGTTTCGCTCTTTCTTCCCATTTTCAAAGCAGTATAGCGACTAGTGTCCGTATCGCGTGTAAACAAAAAACCTAAGTTGATATGGGTGTTGCATCATGCCGAAGCATATTTCTTTTGCCTGATATTGTGTTTAATCGTGCTTTTGTCTCGCTTCGTTTCGGATTTTGATTCGTAGTTGGATTCTGATCAGTGGTCGTGTGTGTTGTGGGCTTCCGTCCTAGCCCGCGACCCAGCCCAGCCCGACCTGACCCAGCTAGGCCCGGCCCGGCCCGGCACGCCCCACGCGCCCCTGGCGCCCCTCCCCCATGCACGCCCCTCCCCCTCTCTCTCTCTCATTTGATTTCCCACGCAGCAACTCCCTCTCCCTTTCTCCCACCTCTCTTCCACCTTTTTGCCCTAGGTGATCCGGTGACGGTTATCGTCGGTTTTCTTTGGATCCCAAGGTGAGATCCCCTCTCCTCTCTCTCTCTCCCTCTCTCTCCCCTTTTCCCTTCCCTGCGCGCGACCCTATTCTTCCCCCCGCGCGTGTCCCTGCACGCCTCCCTGGCGCGGCAGCGCGGCCTCATCCCGGCCCCTCGGCGCGGTGGCGTGGCCCAGTCCCGGCTCCCCCGCGCGGCGGCGTGGCCCTGTCCTGGCCCCCAGCGCGGCCCCCTTCCCAGCTCACTAGCACGACGCGCGGCCCCGTTCCGGCTCCCTGACGTGGCGGCGCGCACCCCCGCTCCTCCCTCCTTGGCACGGCACGCGGCCCCCAACGCGGCCTGCGCGACCTGCGCGGCCCCGACGTGCAGCGCGTTCCTGCGCGTGCAGCCCCAGCGCGCGAGGTGATCAAATTTCGGTTTAATTAATTTTAAATTTTGTTAATAAACATGCTGCGTCGCGCGCTTCGTCGCACGATGTTTTAGTTAAAATTCGGATTTATTAATGTGCGGTCACGTGCTTCGCCGCGCGACGATTCAATTTAAGTTTAGGTTATTTAATGTGTAACGTCGCACGTTTAGTCACGCGACGTTTTGTTTTAAATTCGGTTTAAGTGACGTATGCTTCGTCGTGCGACGTTTGACGTTATTTTCATAATTAATTTAAATATTTCGTCGCACGATTCGTCGCGCGATGACTCGTTTTATTTCAGTTTAGTCCAAGTGTTGTGTCGCGCGCTTCGCCGTGCGACGACTCATTTTATTTTCGGTTTAGTTCGTGTATGCCGTCGTGCGTTTCGCCGCGCGACAATCCTTTTGAATCTACTTTGAATTGTTTATAATAATTAAACATATAACATGACTTTTTTCTAGGTATAGCGTGATTGTCAAATTAATACGATTATGTTTAGACGAGTACTTTAATCTATAATCGCTTAACGTGATCACTCTTCGACCATAGCCTCGACCGTTGCTTTCTCTTTCTCGCTTAGTCGTAGGTGCGAGCCCTGCACCGAGCGTCTGCTCATTTATTGTATTTTACTGTCTTGTATATTGTTCCTTTTATATTGAATTTGTGGAATGTATGTTTGAACTCGTATAGATAACGGTCAGTTGGCAGAGTCCGAAGGAGTTGCATGTGAAGACCCTGAGCAGCAGCTGGTTGGTGAAGGCAAGTGTCCCTTGACCCATCTATGTCCTACTCATTTTATAATTCACTTCCCACATTTACACAATTTATACCTAAGGATTAACTAGCTTTTGTTTATCTTGTCCTTATTTACCTATATGGGTTGGGTTATTATGGTTTAGCTTTATGCTAGTGCTTCACATTAATCAATGAACATGATGAGATTATTTATGATACGTTGTTTTCCCTTTTGAATATGATGATATACTTGTGGCATTTAAGGAGACTCGAGCAGTTTCTTGAGTGCCTCTCCGTAAGGATCTGTTCGTTGGATGACCGCCCGGGAAAACAGTGCAACCATGAGGGTGGAATGGGACACCCTTAACTAAATAATTAGAGGAACTGAGGTGTAGTTTGCTTCGCCGTCATGCCGTCAATGGGGCTCGGTGTATGTGGCTCGCTCTGCCGAGGGTGGATTGCCCCTTGGGGAGGAGTGCGGTACATTTAGGTAACCTAACGGACGGCTACAGCCTCAGGAAATCTCTGTAAAGGCTACATAGTGAAACCCTGCCTATTCACCTTGGTAGTGTTTAAGGGTTTGATCGGCCCGAGGCAAGAGGGAATCACGGCTTGTGGGTAAAGTGCGCAACCTCTACAGAGTGTTATGAAACTGATATATCAGTCGTTCTCACGGTTATGAGCGGCTAAGGGAGCTCCATTGATTAGAGATACTTTGACCATAGATGTTTGGTTTACAGGTGGTGATGAGGATGATGGTTTTGATTATGTTTATGGTAATGTTTTCTGGTATTCTTTCCATTTGGAAAGGGTACTTTTGGGTTAACAACTTGGGTAAATGCTAAAACCTGGCTCTCTACTAGAAATAATAACCTGACCAACTAAAAGCAACTGCTGGGCTTAACCCCACATAAAGCTAGTCCACTACAGCCAAACGGGACAATTGCTGAGTATGTTGATGTGTACTCACCCTTGCTTTACACACCAACCCCCTAGGTTTTCCACGTTGCAACCACTACTCAGGAGAAGATGAAGTCGTGGAGGACTTCTAGGAGTTCCAAGAGTACGATGAGTTCTAGGCGCGGGTTAGCGGCAAACCCCCAGTCGGCTGCCTGTCAAGGCCGTGTTTATCTACGTTTCATTTCCGCACTTTGATAATTGTTAATGACTATGTGGATGTCTCGGACATCATGATGTAATCAACTATTACCCAC
Organism: Zea luxurians; assembly: GCA_029449295.1. Taxonomy (NCBI): domain Eukaryota; kingdom Viridiplantae; phylum Streptophyta; class Magnoliopsida; order Poales; family Poaceae; genus Zea; species Zea luxurians. The sequence goes on from JAOPSE010000010.1 coordinate 50,497,487, forward strand.
TTTTATGTTATTAATTGAGCACTGTGTGATGATGTCCGGTTATGTAACTGCTGTGTACGTGAATTGCTGATCCTGGCACGTACATGGTTCGCATTCGGTTTGCCTTCTAAAACTGGGTGTGACAGGTTAGATGGTGCCTCATTTTGTCACTCCACATACAATAATCTTCACCATCAAAATATGGTGGTTTTCCTAGGGGTACCGAAAGTAAAGGAGCGCGTTTTGGAATACGAGGATAGCGTATAGGCATCTTAGTATACTTCTTGCGCTCTTGGCGCTTTGAAGTTGTAGACTCGGCGCTGGATGTGGAAGGTGATGAAGAGTCAGTCTCATAGTAGACCACCTTCTTCATTTTCTTTTTCTTCTTGTCACCCTTCCTATGTGACTTGATGGAGAAGGCGGATTCCTCCGTGTGCTTGTCATCGGTGTCCTTCGATGGAGTCCGTTCCTCATTCTTCCTTCCCGAGCCTTCGGCCTTTTCGCCGGTGACCATCTCCATCTTGGCATGTTCTCCCGACATCACTTCGAGTTGTTAGACTCTTAATGAAGCACTAGGTTCTGAAACCAATTGAAAGTCGCCTAGAGGGGGGGGGGGGTGAATAGGTGTAACGCCCTGAATTTGGGGGTAGATTTTTTTCTTCTTTTCTCTCACCAAATTCGGGCGTTACTCTCTTTTCTCTTCCCGTTTCGCTCCTTCCTCCCAATTTCAAACCAGTATAGTGACAGGTGTCCGTGTCGTGTACGAACAAAACCTAACTTGTCATGGGTGTTGCATCATGCCGAAACACATTTCTTTGTCTGATGCCGTGTGTTCGTCTCGTTCCGCTTCGGATTTCAGTTCGCGATCTAATTCCGTTTAATGGTCGTGCGTGTCGTGGGTTTTGATCCGCGATGTGACCCAGCCCAGCCCAACCCGGCCTGGCCTAGCTCGGCCCGCGCGCCCCCGGCGCCCCACACCCCCCCATGCGCCCCCTCTCCCTCTCCCTCTCTCATTTGGATTTCCCGCGCAGTAACCTCCCTCTCCTTCTTACACCTCTCTCGCTCCCTCCCCGTGGTGCCCTAGGGTTTGGAGTCGAGATCACCGGAATTTGGATCCCTGGAGGTGAGTTTTTCCCCTCCCCTTCCCTTCTCTCTCTCTCTCCCTCCCTCTCCCTTCTTCTTCCCCTGCGCGCGCGCCCCTGCCCCTCCCCCGCGTGGCTCGCCCCTACCCTCCCCTGCGCGGCGGCGCCCGTCCCGGCCCCTCCCTGGCGCGGCGGCCCTGCCCCTCCCCCGCGCGGCTCGCCCCTCCCCTGCCCGCGTGGCGCGGCGGCCCCGCCCTCCCCTGCTCGCGTGGCGCCCGTCCCGCCCCTCCCCTGCCCACGCGGCGCGGCGGCCTCGCCCTCCCCTGCTCGCGCGGCGCCCGTCCCGCCCCTCCCCTGCTCGCGCGGCGCGGTACTGCCTCTCCCCTGCGCGGCGGCGCGGCCCGCCCGCCCCTGCCCCTATGCGGCAGCGCTCGCCCCAGCTCCGGCGCGGCCCGCCCCGCCCCTGCTCCCTCCCTCGCGGCGGCTCGGCCCCCGACGCGGCCTCGGCGCTGCCCCCGGCCCTCGGCGTGGCCCCCGGCGTGGTCCTCTGCCCCGGTGCGATGGCTCGGCCCCTGCGCGCGGCCCTCGGCCCCCTGCGCGTGGCGTCCCGGCCCCGACGCGACTCACGTAGCCCCGTTTACCCCCTAACGCGTTCCCGCGTGCGCAAACCCACGCGCGCGGTGATTATTTTTGGTTGTAGTTAATTTCAAACTCCGTTAGTTAGTGTGCTGCGTCGCGCGCTTCGTCACGCGACGATTCAATTCAAGTTCGTATTTATCAATGTGTTGCGTCGCGCGCTTCGTCGCGCGACGATTCAATTTAAATTTGTGTTTATTAATGTGCTGCGTCGCGCGCTTCGTCGCGCGATGATTCTTTTAGTTTATATTCATTAAAGTGTTGTGTCGCGCGCTTCGTCGCGCGACGATCTATTTTAATTTCAGGTTGTTTAAGGTGCGATGTCGCGCGTCCGGACGCGCGACGTTCCACTTTAAACTCAGCTCTGTTGACGTATATTGTCGTGCGCTTCTTCGCGCGATGATTAACGTCTCTTTATAATTAGTGCAAGTGTCCCGTTGTGCGCTCTGTCACGCGGCGAGTCGTTTACTTCTTAATTCAATCTAAATGTCGTGTCGTACGTCTCGACGTGCGACCACTCCCCTTTCATTCACCTTCAATTGTTTACAATAATTAAATGTGGAACTTGACTTTACTTTATGCTAAACGTAGTGTCCAAATTAATTCCCTTCTATCGAACGAGGGGTTTAATTTATAATAATGTAACGTGATCGTTCCTCGACTGTCTTTTTATCTTTCTCTCTTAACCTTAATTGCGAGCCCGCGTGGAACGTCTGTTTATTTACTGCATTCTATTGTATGGTGTACTGTTCTTTTGTATTAAATGTGTGGATGTATGTATGTTTGTGCTTGCATAGAGAACGATCCGGTTGAAGAGACCGAAGAGCCCGCAGGAGAAGCCCCTGAGCAGCAGTCGGTTGGTGGAGGCAAGTGTCCCTTGACCTATCTCTGTCCTATACATTGTTCAATTCACCTCCCGCATTACATATTTATACCTAAGGAATTACTAGTTTTTGTTATCCATGTCCTTGTTTACCTATTTGGGTTAGATTATTATTGCTTAGTTTTATGCTATTGCTCAACTCTAATCAATGAACATGATGAGAATTATCAATGATACGCTGTTTTCCCTTCGTTTATTATGATGTTATACTTGTGACCTTCAAGGGGGCTCGAGCGGTTTCTCGAGTGCCTCTCCGTAAGGACCTGTTCGTTGGATGACCGCCCGGGAAAATAGTGCAACCATGAGGGTGGAGTGGGACGCCCTTAGCTGAGTAATTAGAGGAACCGAGGTGTAGTTCGCTTAGCCGTTGTGCCGTCAATGGGGCTCGGTGTATGCGGCTCGCTCTGCCAAGGTTGATTTGTCCCTTGGGGAGGAGTGCGGTACATTTAGGAAACCTAACGGGCGGCTACAGCCCCGGGGAATCTTCGTAAAGGCTACGTAGTGATGCCCTGCTGGGTCACCTTGGTAGTGATCAATAGAGAGTCATGATCTCCGGGCAGAAAGGGAAATCACGGCTTGTGGGTAAAGTGCACAACCTCTGCAGAGTGTTTGAAAACTGATATATCAGCCGTGCTCGCGATTATGAGCGACCAAGGGAGCTCCAGTGATTAGTGGTACTTCATCAGAGATGTTCGGATTTGCAGGTGGCCATGAGATTGATGGTTCTTGGTATTGACTCTGGTAATGGTAAGTGGTGCTCTTTCCGTTTGGGAAGGAGTACGCTTGGGTTAATAACGTGGGTTAATCCTAAAACTTGGCTTTCTCTACTAGTAATAATAACCTGACCAACTAAAAGCAACTGCTTGACTTATCCCCACATAAAGCTAGTCCACTACAGCCAAACAGGATACTTGCTGAGTATGTTGATGTGTACTCACCCTTGCTCTACACACCAAACCCCCCAGGTTGTCCGCATTGCAACCACTGCTCAGGAGAAGATGAAGCCGTGGAAGGAGACTTCCAGGAGTTCCAAGACTACGACGAGTTCTAGGTGTGGGTTAGCGGCAACCCCCAGTCGGCTGCCTGTGAAGGCCGCGTTTATCTACGTTTCGTTTTCGCACTTTGATTTATTGTAAAGACTATGTGGATGTCTCAGACATATGATGTAATCGACTATTATTTCCCTTTTTAATACTATTTGAGCACTGTGTGATGATGTCCATGTTATGTAACTGCTGTGTACGTGAATTGCTGATCCTGGCACGTACATGGTTCGCATTCGGTTTGCCTTCTAAAACCGGGTGTGACATAGGTGGTATCAAAGCCGTGCTGACTGTAGGACCGCTAACCTAGAGTAGAATGGTCATTCTAAGGATTATAGACCTCTGTCCCTGCCTTGACTTTGGCATCCCTTCAAAAGTTGGTCCTTGCTGAAAATGGCGCTTTATTCTAATCCTTCATTTATTTATGGTTTATTACTTGCTGGTCATATTAGTTCTGTTCTCACTCTTTTGCTTGCAGTGTCTTTTGTAGATGGCTCGTCTTAGACACACCGCACGAAAGTCTGTCATCCCCTTCTTACCCTCTTGTCTCGCGGAGCGTCCGCTTCGCCGTCCCGTGGCCGGTCAGTCCAGCCACTTGGAGAGGCTGCACCACCGCCTGCATGAGGAGCAGGAGCGTCGACGACAGGAGCAGCAGGGCTCTTCTTTCTCGCTCCAACAGGAGATAGAGTCTGTGAGGAGCTGCTCCCCTGTGCTCCCCTAGAGGCACCCCCTGCACCACCACTGAGCGCCCCAGCCCCTGGAGTAGCTGCTGGAGGAGACCCAGACGACGGAGGTGGCGACAGTAGCTCGAGCCACAACACCGACTTTTCTGCTGACCAGGAGCTAGAAGGATGGGTTGCTCGACCCATCACTCGTGACGCTGCTCGCGGGTGTCACTTCCACGATGCGCTCGACACCCTGCTACGTCAGGCACTTGACCGACGTACTTGGTCTATCGAGTATCGCTGTGTGGTCTTCCAGCATAGTCGCGGGGTCTACCCGGACCGCTAGGAGGCGACCTGCCTGGTGCGCCGTCCAGAGAACAGTCTCTAGGGTGCTGAGGTCTTCTCAGAGCACTATTCCATCTCTGAGCGGGACTCAGCTGAGGCGGCCATGCAAGATGCCACACGGCGTACGCTTTTGCACTACTGCTCAGTTCTCGGTGGGGTAGCTGACGGTCTCAACCTGAAGTATTACCCCCGCCGTCCATCTGGCAGCACAGGAGGCATGATTGTTTCACCTGTTGGTGAGGACAATCCTAGGTTGAGCAGCACAGTCAACCTAGCCACCGTGCTAAACACGGAGCTGGACCATGCATTAGACGAGCTGGGTAGGGCTCGTGCTGAGATCGCCCAGCTGCGGGCTGAGCGCGCGGAACGTCGTCACCTGGATGATGGTTCCCCCACTCCCATCGGGACTCAGCACCCGTACCGCTCACCTCGGCGTGGACACCAGTCTTATGGCAACCCCGACTGCAAGACCAAGATAAATTTAGAACCATAGATCGTCAGAGTCGGATCTTGTAATTAATATGAAGATATATACATAGAAGCTATAGTCCTAGCATTAGTCTCGCTCTTAGTTAGTTTTAGTTAGACAGGGTAGTTTGCTATATCCTGTGTGTTTATGTTTGTCATGATGAACTATGTTTGATTTGGATCTTTGTAATGACTGTCACCAGAGTGTGGGTATCCCCTGCATTTTGGTTTACCTGCTATATGTTAATGGAGTTAGCTATTTAGTTGGGAAGCCTTTTATTCCACTTTCCTCTTTATCTGAGAAGATGTGTTGGTCTGTGTTGGAGATCAGTGAAGATGTTCACCTGCTCAGTGTTGTGGAGAATTCTATACTCTTTTCTTATGCTGCAAGATTTGCAAGATCAGTTCTGATGTGTGGTTGCATTCTGCAGATGTCAGAAAACAGGCGTAGAGGAGGAAGGCGTGCTCAGCAGGAGCAGGCAGCTCAGCAGGATGAGGCACCCCAGCAACAGCAACTGCCGCCCCCACCGCCGATGTCCATCGAGCAGATGTTTCTGATGCAGACTCAGGCAGTTCAAGCCATCGGTCAGACTCTGGCAGCCATTCAGCAGCAGCAGCAGCAACAACCACCATCTCAACCTTAGATGCCTTAGATGCCTAGAGACAAGCATGCTGAGTTCATGAGAGGTCATCCCCCAACGTTTGCTCATTCTTCTGACCCCATGGATGCTGAAGACTGGCTGCGCACTGTGGAACGAGAGTTGCATACCACTCAATGCGATGACAGGGAGAAAGTTCTGTATGGTCCCCGTCTGTTGAGAGGAGCAGCTCAGTCATGGTGGGAGTCTTATCTCGCCACCCACACCAATCCCGACATCGTCACCTGGGAAGAGTTCAGAGGAAGCTTTCGTCAGTACCATGTTCCTGCAGGTCTGATGACAGTGAAGAAGGAGGAGTTCCTGGCCCTCAAGCAAGGGTCATCGTCTGTCAGTGAGTACCGGGACAGGTTTCTGCAACTGTCTCGCTATGCACCTAAAGATGTCAACACCGACGCCAAGAGACAGTACCGTTTCCTGAGAGGCTTGGTTGACCCTCTGCAGTATCAGCTGATGAATCATACCTTTCCGACATTCTAGCACCTGATTAACAGAGCAATCATGACAGAGAGGAAGCGTAAGGAGATGGAGGATCGCAAGCGCAAAATCAGTGAACCCCAGCCTGGAAGCAGCAATCGTCCTCGTTTCTCAAGCAATCAACCTCAGCAGTTCAGGCAGAACCAGCGTCCACCTCAGCAGCAGCAGTTTCAAAGGCAGTATCCTCAGCACCAGTATCAGAATCGTCAGAACAATCAGTCAGGAGGAGGTCAGTTCCAGAGGCAGAATCAGCAGGCACCTCGTCTTCCTGCCCCAGCAAACCAATCGAATAATCAAGCAGCACCAGCTCAAGGTGGAAACAGAGCATGTTTCCACTGTGGAGAGCAAGGCCATTGGGTGATGCAATGTCCGAAGAAGGCAGCCCAGTAGCAGTCAGGACCCAATGCCCCAGCAAAGCAGAATGTGTCTCAGCCTGGAGCAGGCAACCGCTCTCAGCCGCGCTACAGTCATGGGAGACTGAACCACTTGGACGCTGAAGCAGTTCAGGAGAACCCCGGCATGACAGTAGGTATGTTTCCAGTCGACTCCCATATTGCAGAAGTGTTATTTGATACTGGAGCAACGCATTCATTCATTACTGCATCATGGGTAAAAGCACATAGTCTTCCAATAACTACCATGTCAACCCCCATTCAAATTGACTCAGCCGGTGGTAGAATTCGAGCCGATAGCATTTGCTTGAATGTAAGTGTGGAAATAAGGGGGATAGCGTTTCCCGCTAATCTCATAGTGATGGGTACTCAGGGAATAGATGTCATCCTAGGGATGAATTGGCTAGATAAGTATTAGGCAGTTATCAGTTGTGATAAGAGGACAATCAAGTTGGTGTCCCCACTAGGAGAGGAAGTGGTGACCGAGTTAGTCCCGCCTGAGCCAAAGAAAGGAAGTTGTTATCAGATGGCTGTCAATAGCAGTGAAGAAGACCCAATTGAGAGTATCAAGGTTGTGTCCGAGTTTCCAGACATGTTTCCAAAGGACTTACCGGGTATGCCACCAGAGCGGAAAGTTGAATTCGCTATAGAGCTTCTTCCTGGCACCGCCCCCATCTTTAAGAGAGCTTACAGAGTATCTGGGCCAGAGTTGGTTGAACTTAAGAAGCAAATTGATGAGCTATCAGAGAAAGGTTACATCCGGCCAAGCACCTCGCCTTGGGCCGCCCCTGTCCTATTTGTGGAAAAGAAAGATGGCACCAGAAGGATGTGTATCGATTATCGAGCTCTGAATGAGGTCACCATCAAGAACAAGTACCCTTTGCCCAGAATAGAAGATCTGTTCAACCAGTTGAGAGGAGCCAGCGTGTTCTCCAAGATTGATCTGAGGTCAGGTTATCATCAGCTCAGGATCCGACCTTCAGACATTCCGAAGACGACATTCATTACCAAGTATGGGTTGTATGAGTTCACGGTGATGTCTTTTGGTCTAACAAATGCACCAGCCTTCTTTATGAATCTGATGAACAGTGTACTCATGGACTATCTTGACAAGTTTGTGGTGGTATTTATTGATGACATTCTGATTTATTCTCAAAGCGAAGAAGAGCATGCAAGTCATTTGAGGATGGTATTGCAGAGATTGCGAGAGCACCAGTTGTATGCAAAGTTGAGCAAGTGCGAGTTTCGGATCAGTGAAGTCCTGTTCTTGGGTCACATAATCAACAAAGAAGGATTGGCTATGCATCCGAAGAAAGTGTCAGACATTCTGAACTGGAAAGCGCCAACAGATGCCCGAGGAATCAAGAGCTTTATTGGAATGGCCGGATATTATCGGCGATTCATTGAAGGATTTTCGAAGATTGCGAAACCAATGACAGCTTTACTAGGCAACAAGGTTGAGTTCAAGTGGACCCAAAAATGTCAAGAGGCCTTCGAAGCGCTGAAAGAGAAGTTGACTACAATGCCTGTCTTAGTCTTGCCTGATGTGCACAAGCCCTTCTCAGTGTATTGCGATGCCTGTTACACCGGTTTGGGATGCATGTTGATGCAAGAGGGAAGAGTTGTGGCTTACTCGTCCCGACAGCTAAAGGTTCATGAGCAGAATTATCCAATCCATGACCTAGAGTTGGCAGCAGTGGTTCACGCACTGAAGACATGGAGGCACTATCTGTATGGACAGAAATGTGATGTTTACACAGACCACAAGAGTCTGAAGTACATATTCACTCAGTCAGAGCTGAATATGAGGCAACGAAGATGGTTAGAGCTGATCAAAGACTATGAGTTGGAGATTCATTACCATCCAGGCAAAGCAAACGTAGTGGCAGATGCTTTGAGCAGGAAGAGCCAGGTCAACCTGATGGTCGCTCGTCCGATGCCTTATGAGTTGGCCAAAGAGTTTGACAGGTTGAGTCTCGGATTTCTGAATAATTCGCGAGGAGTCACCATTGAGTTGGAACCTACCCTGGAGCGAGAAATCAAAGAAGCGCAGAAGAATGATGAGAAGATCAATGAAATCCGGCGACTGATTCTAGACGGCAGAGGCAAAGATTTTCAGGAAGATGCAGAAGGTGTGATATGGTTCAAAGACCGATTGTGTGTTCCCAATGTCCAGTCTATTCGGGAGTTGATCCTCAAGGAAGCTCATGAGATAGCCTATTCGATTCACCCTGGAAGTGAGAAGATGTATCAGGATCTGAAGAAGAAATTCTGGTGGTACAGAATGAAGAGGGAAATCGCAGAGCATGTGGCGATGTGTGATAGTTGTCGGTGGATCAAGGCAGAGCACCAGAGACCAGTTGGATTGTTGCAACCGTTGCAAATTCCTCAGTGGAAATGGGATGAAATTGGTATGGACTTCATAGTCGGATTGCCTCGCACTCGAGCCGGCTACGATTCCATTTGGGTAGTAGTGGACCGCTTAACCAAGTCAGCCCACTTCATACCTATCAAGACCAACTGCAGCAGTGCAGTATTGGCAGAATTGTACATGTCTCGGATCGTTTGTCTTCATGGTGTGCCAAAGAATATAGTGTCAGACAGAGGAACGCAGTTCACCTCTCATTTCTGGCAGCAGTTGCATGAAGCCTTGGGCACACATCTGAATTTTAGTTCAACTTATCATCCGCAGACAGATGGTCAGACCGAAAGGACCAATCAAATCCTTGAAGACATGTTGAGAGCTTGTGCGTTGCAAGATCAGTCCGGATGGGATAAGAAGTTGCCTTATGTAGAGTTCTCCTATAACAACAGTTACCAGGCCAGCTTGAAGATGTCACCATTTCAGGCGCTTTATGGGAGGAGTTGTAGGACTCCGTTGCAATGGGATCAGCCTGGAGAAAAGCAAGTGTTTGGGCCAGACATTTTGCTTGAAGCTGAAGAGAACATCAAGATGGTTCGGGAGAACCTGAAGATAGCGCAATCAAGGCAGCAAAGCTATGCAGACACAAGAAGAAGAGAGCTGAGTTTCGAGGTTGGAGATTTTGTCTATCTGAAAGTGTCACCGGTCAGAGGAGTCAGAAGATTCGGAGTCAAAGGCAAGTTAGCACCCCGCTACATTGGTCCGTATCAGATTCTCGCAAAGCGTGGAGAAGTGGCCTATCAGCTCAGTTTGCCAGAAGGCTTATTCGCAGTGCATGATGTCTTTCATGTATCTCAGTTGAAGAAGTGTCTCCGTGTGCCAGAAGAGCAGTTGCTAGTGGAAGGTCTGGAGGTCCAGGAGGACTTGACCTACACAGAGAAACCAGCGCAAATCCTTGAGACGGCAGACAGAGTCACCCGAAGGAAGACTATCAGAATGTGCAAAGTCAGATGGAGTCATCACTCTGAGGAAGAAGCAACCTGGGAGCATGAAGATGATCTGATGGCTAAATACCCTGAGCTCTTTGCTAGCCAACCATGAATCTCGAGGGCTAGATTCTTTTAAGGGGGATAGGTTTGTAACGCCCTGAATTTGGGGGTAGATTTTTTTCTTCTTTTCTCTCACCAAATTCGGGCGTTACTCTCTTTTCTCTTCCCGTTTCGCTCCTTCCTCCCAATTTCAAACCAGTATAGTGACAGGTGTCCGTGTCGTGTACGAACAAAACCTAAGTTGTCATGGGTGTTGCATCATGCCGAAACACGTTTCTTTGTCTGATGCCGTGTGTTCGTCTCGTTCCGCTTCGGATTTCAGTTCGCGACCTAATTCCGTTTAATGCTCGTGCGTGTCATGGGTTTCGATTCGCGATGTGACCCAGCCCAGCCCGGCCCGCACGCCCCACACCCCCCATGCGCCCCCTCCCCCTCTCCCTCTCTCATTTGGATTTCCCGCGCAGTAACCTCCCTCTCCTTCTTCCACCTCTCTCTCTCCCTCCCCGTGGTGCCCTAGGGTTTGGAGTCGAGATGATCGGAATTTGGATCCCCGGAGGTGAGTTTTTCCCCTCCCCTTCCCTTCTCTCTCTCTCCCTCCCTCTCCCTTCTTCTTCCCCTGCGCGCGTGCCCCTGCCCCTCCCACGCGCAGCTCGCCCCTGCCCGCACCTGCGCGGCGGCACCCGTCCCGGCCCCTCCCCGGCGCGGCGGCCCTGCCCCTCCCCCGTGCGGATTGCCCTTGCTCGGCCCCCTGCGCGATGGCGCGGCCCCACCCCTCCCTTGCCCGTGCGGCGCCCGTCCCGCCCCTCCCCTGCCCGCGCGGCGCGGCGGCCCCGCCCTCCCTTGCTCGCGCGGCGCCCGTCCCGCCCCTCCCCTGCTCGTGCGGCGCGGCCCGCCCGCCCCTGCCCCTGCGCGGCGGCGCTCGCCTCGGCTTCGGCGCGGCCCGCCCCGCCCCTGCTCCCTCCCTCGCGGCAGCTCGGCCCCCGGCGCGGCCCCCGGCGTGGCCCTCTGCCCCAGCGTGGCGGCTCGGCCCCTGCGCGCGGCGTCCCGGCCCCGGCGCGACTCGCGTAGCCCCGTTTACCCCCTAACGCGTTCCCGCGTGCGCAAACCCACGCGCGCGGTGATTATTTTTGGTTGTAGTTAATTTCAAACTCCATTAGTTAGTGTGCTGCGTCGCGCGCTTCGTCGCGCGATGATTCAATTCAAGTTCGTATTTATCAATGTGTTGCGTCGCGCGCTTCGTCGCGCGACGATTCAATTTAAATTTGTGTTTATTAATGTGCTGCGTCGCGCGCTTCGTCGCGCGACGATTCTTTTAGTTTATATTCATTAAAGTGTTGTGTCGCGCGCTTCGTCGCGCGATGATCTATTTTAATTTCAGGTTGTTTAAGGTGCGATGTCGCGCGTCCGGACGCGCGACGTTCCACTTTAAACTCAGCTCTGTTGACGTATATCGTCGTGCGCTTCGTCGCACGATGCTTAACATCTCTTTATAATTAGTGCAAGTGTCCCGTTGTGCACTCTGTCGCGCGGCGAGTCGTTTACTTCTTAATTCAATCTAAATGTCGTGTCGTACGTCTCGACGTGCGACCACTCCCCTTTCATTCACCTTCAATTGTTTACAATAATTAAATATGGAACTTGACTTTACTTTATGCTGAACGTAGTGTCCAAATTAATTCCCTTCTACCAAACGAGTGGTTTAATTTATAATAATGTAACGTGATTGTTCCTCGACTGTCTTTTTCTCTTTCTCTTAACCTTAATTGTGAGCCCGCGTGGAACGTCTGTTTATTTACTGTATTCTATTGTATGGTGTACTGTTCTTTTGTATTAAATGTGTGGATGTATGTATGTTTGCGCTTGCATAGAGAACGATCCGGTTGAAGAGACCGAAGAGCCCGCAGGAGAAGCCCCTGAGCAGCAGTCGGTTGGTGGAGGCAAGTGTCCCTTGACCTATCTCTGTCCTATACATTGTTCAATTCACCTCCCGCATTACATATTTATACCTAAGGATTTACTAGTTTTTGTTATCCATGTTCTTGTTTACCTATTTGGGTTAGATTATTATTGCTTAGTTTTATGCTATTGCTCAACTCTAATCAATGAACATGATGAGAATTATCAATGATACGCTGTTTTCCCTTCGTTTATTATGATGTTATACTTGTGACCTTCAAGGGGCTCGAGCGGTTTCTCGAGTGCCTCTCTGTAAGGACCTGTTCGTTGGATGACCGCCCGGGAAAACAGTGCAACCATGAGGGTGGAGTGGGACGCCCTTAGCTGAGTAATTAGAGGAACCGGGGTGTAGTTCGCTTAGCCGTTGTGCCATCAATGGGGCTCGGTGTATGCGGCTCGCTCTGCCAAGGTTGATTTGTCCCTTAGGGATGAGTGCGGTACATTTAGGAAACCTAACGGGCGGCTACAGCCCCGGGAAATCTTTGTAAAGGCTACGTAGTGATGCCCTGCTGGGTCACCTTGCTAGTGATCAATGGAGAGTCATGATCTCCGGGCAGAAAGGGAAATCACGGCTTGTGGGTAAAGTGCACAACCTCTGCAGAGTGTTTGAAAACTGATATATCAGCCGTGCTCGCGGTTATGAGCGGCCAAGGGAGCTCCAGTGATTAGTGGTACTTGATCAGAGATGTTCGGATTTGCAGGTGGCCATGAGATTGATGGTTCTTGGTATTGACTCTGGTAATGGTAAGTGGTGCTCTTTCCGTTTGGAAAGGAGTACGCTTGGGTTAATAACGTGGGTTAATCCTAAAACTTGGCTTTCTCTACTAGTAATAATAACCTGACCAACTAAAAGCAACTGCTTGACTTATCCCCACATAAAGCTAGTCCACTACAGCCAAACAGGATACTTGCTGAGTATGTTGATGTGTACTCATTCTTGCTCTACACACCAAACCCCCCCAGGTTGTCCGCATTGCAACCACTGCTCAGGAGAAGATGAAGCCGTGGAAGGAGACTTCCAGGAGTTCCAAGACTACGACGAGTTCTAGGTGTGGGTTAGCGACAACCCCCAGTCGGCTGCTTGTGAAGGCCGCGTTTATCTACGTTTCGTTTTCGCACTATGATTTATTGTAAAGACTATGTGGATGTCTCAGACATATGATGTAATCGACTATTATTTCTCTTTTTAATACTATTTGAGCACTGTGTGATGATGTCCATGTTATGTAACTGCTGTGTACGTGAATTGCTGATCCTGGCACGTACATGGTTCGCATTCGGTTTTCCTTCTAAAACCGGGTGTGACAATAGGCGAAACCTGAAAATTATAAACTTTGAACATGCACTATGCCCGAGGTTTGTGTTAGAAATGATTCAGAGTGCGGAAGATAGTTCTCCTTGCTGTGAGTTGCTCAATCAATGCAGATAACTTTGGAAGCCAACTCAAATTAATATGAGCAAGGGAACTTTTAGAGAGAGGAGGGGAAACAAATCGAGTGCAGATCAACACAAATGAACACGACGATTTGTTTACTGAGGTTTGGTTCCAAAGAACCTAGTCCCCATTGAGGAGGCCACAAAGGCCGGGTCTATTTCAACCCTTTCCCTCTCTCAATCGGTCACTTAGACCGGTTGAGTGCTTCTTTTTAATCTCACAGGTCACTAAGACCCCGCAAGGATCACCACATGATTAGGTGTCTCTTGCTTGCTTTACAAAACACTTGGAAGGTTTAGAAGGTGAAGAAGAAAGCACGATTATGAAAACCAAGCAACAAGAGCAACAAATGAAACACAGATCACGCTCTCTCAAGTCACTAATCACTAATGATCACTTGTCTCAATTGGGAAACTTGGAGAGATTGGAAGCTTTGAATGTGTCTTGGAATGGATTGCTAGCTCTTGTATTGAATGTGTATGAGTGGAGTGCTTGGATCAAGTGAATGGAGGTGGTTGGGGTTGTATTTATATCCTCCAACCACTTCCTAGCCATTACTCCTTTTCTGCCGACTGCAGACGGTCCACGCTCCTGGTCCGGACGGTCCGCCCCTGCATATCAATGACTGAAATCGCAATGGTTAGCAGTAACGGCTATATCAACGGCTATAGAGCATTTAATGCGTCGTCAGATGTCAGATAAAGCAGTCACGGACGGTCCGACCGTGCACCCCGGACGGTCCACGAGGACGCTAGAAATGCATTTTACCGAACCCGTCACCTTTGGGTTTTTCTGGTTTTACAACGATCGGATGGTCCGCACGTGAGGCCAGACGGTCCGCACTCGGTCTCGGACGGTGCTCGCTTCTCCATCGGACGGTCCGTAGTGTTAACTTGTGTTTTTGCAGTGTTCCTGTCCAAAGCACGCCCTGGTGTCACGGACGGTCCATCGCAAGGGCCAAGACGGTTCACGCATAGGTGTTTTTCAAAAGAGCTTCTCCTATCCGGAATAATTTATGGTATTCCGAACAGTCGACTTAGAATAGTTGTAGATGAACTTATGCACCTGAGAAATTATCAACTAGGCAAACTAGTTAGTACACGTGGTTTGTGATGGACGTCAAACACCAAAATCGATTATAGGAAATGTTTAATTCCATTTCCCTTTCAGATGTGCAACCTCTACAGAGTGTAAAACTGATATATCAGCCGTGCTCACGGTCATGAGCGGCTCGGACACTCACATGTTTAATTTATGGAAATAAATTCAATTTGTCATTTGCATCGCATTGTAGTTTTATTATTCATTTCGATATTCTATTACTTTGGGCTGGTATACACTTATATTTAGTAACTACTAATAAAATTTGACCAACTTATTAAAAGCAATGCTCAGCTTTACCACAAGGAGTACGAGGAAGTCTAGGTGGCGTCTCCTAGTCAGCTTAATGGTGCCAAGAAATAATATTAGTTCTCTTTATTATTATCATTTATTTTTGTAAGACACTTCCGCTATGTAAAAATGTATGTGACATTTATCTCTATACACTTGGTCATTATTCGTGTTGTTCTTCTTTGGCGCACATATGAGACCCCTTAAATCTAGGTGTAACAGAAGTGGTATCAGAGCAAATGTTGACTGTATGACGAAACTTAGATAGAAACGGACAAAACCCTTACCTACTTACCTTACTCTTATTCTTTCTACACTTTTCTTGATCATGTCTCACCTTTGGCTATTCTACTCTGACTACTCTTATCTTTGCTACTCTATAAAGAAAGGAAGGATTTCACACCTTGGAATCCTACATCTAAGACTCCCTAAAGAGATAAGAGACATAAGAAAAAAGTATATATTTTCTCTATCTAAAGTGTTTGGATGTTTGTGCTGATGATAAATGCTTGATTTGCTTCTTTGATTGACTGAAATAGTATAGTAGGGCATTCTAGCATGTACCCTCATAGGGCAATGTATTAAGTATTAAGTTGATGACACTCTAATTTGTTGAGCTACTATGACCCAAAGGATCATGACCTAAAAGTTGGGTGTCTCGTAATTATTTGTCATATCTGCAATTATATCTTACCATGTGTTTCTAACACAGATGGCCAATACCAAGAAGGGAGGCGATATCGATCTACCTGCTCGCATCCGTCGTAGGATGGTTGTTACCCAACCACAACCGGAGATGAATTCTCCACCGAACCCTCCACCGGCTGGAACAGATCCTGTCGCTGCCGCTTAGATGCAGCTGCTACAGCAGATGGCGAATACCATGACAGAAATGCAAGCACAGATCCGTCATGAACATCAGGAGATGCGCCAGGAGCGTCAGGAAATCCGACAAGAACAGCTGGAACGGCAGCAACTACCACCTCCACAACCACCACCAGCTCCACCCTGGGACAAGCACCGGGAATTCATGAATCACAAGCCACCTACCTTCTCTAGCTCTCCAGATCATCTTTAGGCTGATGATTGGCTGAAGGCAGTGGATAAAATGCTCAACATTGCTCAATGTACTGATCGGGAGAAGGTTCTCTACGCATCGGGTCGCCTCACTGTCCCCACTGCCGACTGGTGGGACTCCTACTGTGTTGCTCATGCTGCTGCTAACACTATTACCTGAGCAGAATTCTCTACATATTTCAGGAACTACCATATTCCTGCTGGTCTGATGAAAATTAAAAGGAAGGAGTTCTTATCACTCAAGCAAGGCAACATGACAGTGAGTGAATACCGAGATAAATTCATTCAGCTGTCAAGCTATGCTCCAAAGGAAGTGGCTGATGACGAAAGGAAGCAGGAGCAGTTCCTAGAGGGATTTATTGGGCCACTACAGTATCAGCTGATGTCTCACACCTTTCCGTCTTTCCAGAGGCTTCTAGACAAGGCCATCACACTTGAACGCAAACTTGTTCAGCTCGGTGAGATGAAAAGTGAAAGTCGCCTAGAGGGGGGTGAATAGGCAAAACCTGAAATTTACAAACTTTAAACTTGCACTATGGCCGAGGTTAGTGTTAGAATTAAATCAGAGTTAGAAAGATTGTTCTCCTTGCTTAGAGTTGCTCAATCAATGCGGATAACGTTTGAGAGCAAACTCAAATCAATATGAGCAAGGGAACTTTAGAGAGAGGAAAGAGAGAAACAAATCAAATGGAAATCAACACAAGTGAACATAGTGATTTGTTTTACAGAGGTTCGGTTCCAAAGAACCTAGTCCCCATTGAGGAGGCCATAAAGGCCAGATCTATTTCAACCCTTTCCCTCTCTCAAACGGTCACTTAGACCGAATGAGCCTTCTCCTTAATCACTTGGGTCACTAAGACCCCGCAAGGATCACCACACACTTAGGTGTCTCTTGCTAGCTTTACAAAACACTTTAGAGAATAAGAATGAGGAAGGAGAAAGCAATCCAAGCAACAAGAGCAACAGATGAACACAAATAGTCCTCTCACGAGCCTCTAAGCACTAGAGTTGATTTTTGGAGCTTGGAGTGGATTGTATGCTTTGAATGTATCTTGGAGTGTTTGGCTTTGCTCTTGCAATGAATATGGAGTTCAGAAAACTTGGATGCCAATGAATGAGGTGGTTGGGGGTATTTATAACCTCCAACCACTTTCTAGCACTACAAGAAACTGGTTAAAGAACGTGGGTGAAAAACCGTCGAACTTAATGTAATAGGCCGTCGAACTTACCATAAGAACGTGGGTTTACCGACGAATATAGCCGACGGCGATTTTTGGACGAACTTAAAGAAGTAAGTTCGACGGCCCCCACGTTCTTAAGGTTAAGAACGTGGGTACCGTCAAACTTAAATGTAAGAACGTGGGTACCGTCGAACTTAAGGTTAAGAACGTGGGTTTTTATGTTCGACGGGAGCCGTCAAATTTTTTCCCATAAGTTCGACGGCACCCACGTTCTTACAGTTAAGTTCGACGGGGACACGTGGCCGTCGAACTTATGGGTCCTGCGTGGGTCGGCGAGGGCTGCCCATTAAGTTCGACGGTACCCACGTTCTTAACTCTTTTCCGTAAAAAAATAAAAAATATAGAAATAAAAAATTAGACATACATAATATCACATGCAACACAGAATATCACATACAATACAGATTTCAAACACATAGATATATGTTCATATCACAAATTCACACAAGTCCAAATACATAAGTTCACAAATTCACATAATTAAGTCCAAATACATAAGTTCACAAATTCACATAAGTTCACATCCATAGTTCACATTTGTAGTTCACAAGTTCAAATACACAAGTTCAAACATTAGCTCCATCGCTCTCGATCAGGACATCGGATTGTTGTTCGTAGCTCCACCACTAAAATTGAGACATCTGTCCGCAAAGTTAGCTCCACCACTAAAATACACCTGCCAACTATGGAAAAAAATTATAACCATCAGTTTTGCCCCCTGAAAATAACCTTTGCCACTGCACGATATGAGAACAACACTTTTTTCTCTAATTAACCATAGATTTGAAATTATATAATATGAGAAGCTCCACTTATTTACCACCTTAATGTGATATGAGAAACAATACTCACCCTTCAGATTCCCTCCAACATTCAGAAAGCATGCAGCACCATGGGTTAGGTATGAAGGGAGTTCAGCAAAAGGAATCCCTTTCAAGTTAGAGAGAAATGGAAGGAGTAGGAAAATAAAAAGTGCCTGTATGGTGCAACAACAAAGATTTTCAGTGAGCAAAAGGAACAATTATTGAAAGAAGTGAATCTCTATTGTCTTACCTGGAAACCAGAACCAAAAGAGTTGACTACAAATATATCAGGCCTCTTTCCCTATATAAACAGAAGATACCAAATTATAGTTCATGCTTTCAATATCAGAAAATTAATGACAACAAAAAACTGAGGTTTAAACGAACCTCAAGGCGTTTTGCACCATTAATGAAAACAAACTCCTGTAATAGTAAAAAAACTATATAGCTGGATTAACATGAAAATCCCACCACAACCTACTATGAACACTCAACCTTGATAATGGAAGCAGTAGCTTGAAATGCAGCTGAAATCATCATTACTGCTGGCCAAAAGAATTTGACTTGAAACAGAATCGGACCATTACTGGCTCCACTGTGTTCATCAAGAAAATAGGATGACTAAGAGAAACTCAAAATCTAGAATGGCATATGCAAATTCTCTTATATTGTATGTCGATCCTAAGATGCAATCAGCGGTATCTAGAATGAACCAGGAGCTTTGATAATCAGCATCATCTTTACATGAGCATGCCAGATTTTAAAAAAACATGGTGTACAATATAATAGATAACAACTCATTATTATTTAGAGATTGTTACGGAAGTGCATCAGAAGAGTAAGCAAAATAAGAACAACTATTCCGGTACACACCCGGCCACTGCTAGAATTACTCCAGTTGTAACAAGCAAGCAGCCAAGGATTTGATTTGCTCTATATTTCCTTCCCAAGATGAGGGCAGATAAGATAAG
This sequence comes from Zea luxurians, assembly GCA_029449295.1. Lineage (NCBI taxonomy): Eukaryota > Viridiplantae > Streptophyta > Magnoliopsida > Poales > Poaceae > Zea > Zea luxurians. The sequence goes on from JAOPSE010000010.1 coordinate 50,516,399, forward strand.
TTGCCAAACTAGAAAGGACTACACAAAGATGACAAGCATGTTAGACAATTAATAGGAAGGTCACGTGAAAAGTAGTCATGAAGGTGGGTGAATCCAATGGATGTATACAAAAAATAACTACATCCTAGAAAGATTGTATGTCACTAGCAAAGGTGGAAAAGTTAATTGTAACTTATACAATTGTTATATAATAATGATGATGATTTAATATATCAGTGAAAACAATACACAAGCAAGCATGTGGAAACACATCATCATAGCTACAAAAATCATCTCTGTGTCGATCTAATGTAAGTACTTAGGATGAAAAAACAACCTAACGAGAAATGCTAAGTAAAAAACAGAAATTGCGAGAACAACATCCATTTGACAAGCATTTATAGGGTTATATGTAAAGTTGTAAGCAATACATGATTCACGCCTCCCACAATTAGGTATGAAGTAATCAGAAGTGACCCAGTGGCATATGTAGATGTATTACCTGTGACAACACTATGATAAGTGTGGTATATACAAATCAACAAGACAACATAATCAACAATTATTCCATTGCAACAATAGAGCTATGAAAAGCCTTACCCTTCTTCGCAGATTTCCCCTCTGGAACTGAGACAGCAGCAGGTGCAGCAACACCCTGAAGATCACATACCTCTGGCTTCAGATCACGGTGAACAACACCCTGAAGATGGCAAAAGGCAACTACTTTTAATATCTGTTCAACAATAATTTTTGCATCCCCTTCATTGTATCTTCCACCTCTGCAAAAACAGATAGTACTGTACCAAAGCTACACCTTGTAGTGGTGTTCGCAAAATGATTTCTCAAGAAAATGTAATACCTGGACAAGATTCTATCCAATAGTTGACAAGATTGGAATGTCCAGATAATGCCTTCAAAATTTTCACCTCTCTGCGCACATCCTCAATAGATATTGCCGTTGTCATCTGCAAGAGAAAAACAAAGGAATGAGGTGAATTTTGCAAACTAAAAATAAAATCTAGATCAAGATATATTTTCCCCCTGGTGCAGTGAGCTAGGTGCTAGGAAAGTGAATTTAGCGTTAAAACAACATATGGATCACTTGTTAGCATGTCTCTAACGGCCAAGTTGGTGCCTTTGACCAGTGTGATATTCAACTCTCCAACAAATTCTCTTGTATCTTCCTGTGGTAAATTTGTAACGGTAAGGCAGATTGACAAAATCACTAAAACCATACAAGTTTCAATGAACATGCTCCATCACAGACATGCAATTGCTATGCAAAAATCATATTAGCCAGGAAATAGGTGAGATAAATATAAAAAAATGTAAGACATATTTCTCAGCACAACTTACAGATACATCCTTCCTTGAAGTGCTAGAGAAATTGCTATCTACACTCTTCACAGAAGTGGTAGATTTAAAAGATGATCTTGATGAAATGCGCAGACTTGGCTTCAAAAAATCTTGTGTCTCATACTTAGCTCTGTATATAAAAAAGATAAGGGATTATTATACACGCGAACATTGGTGACATTACAGAGCATTGATGGAACAGTTAGCAGACCTTATAAATTTTGTCCTATATTCCATCGTTGAATCTGGTTTAGGTTTTGGGCGATCTTTTGGAAGAAAAGCCTCATAAATTGAATTTGCATGTGAGTTTCCACCAACCTCAACCATGGAGTCGATATCACTATCAGACCAATCATCCAAAGTTACAGATAAAACCTGATGGAGAATAGCGAAACCATGAAATGAGTAAGGAGTCTAAGTATGAACTATGACAGACTAAAGATCATAAGAGTACTGAAAATGCTGATGAGTTTGAAGGTGCATTGACATATATGTACAGTACAATGAAAAGAAATGTAAAAGAAGTTTGTCATGTTCAAATAACCTTTGAGATGTCAGGTCCAAGTGCCTTATGAACATCTCCACATTTTAAGCAAAGAAACACTCCAATATTAGCAGATCTGAAATGCACAAAAAACAAATAGCTTTTACAACTTATGTATAATGAAATGAAATAAAAACAAAATAAAGTACTGTGCATATTGGACATTTATTTTTGTTTGTTTTGTAATCAATGGCATGGGTATAGTAGCAAAGCTGTGTGTGTACACATGGGCGCTCCATTGCATTCTATCTTCATATAAAAGAAATCAATGATCCAGTTTATCAACATAAAAAGGAAGGATCTTTTGTAGAGAAGCCATGTAAGTAGCTATCTTCTGAAATGATAAACATAATAATAGAAGTTCAATGAGAAACAATGACATCACTTACGCCCATTTGGGATCAGGTGCACCACAGTCAGCACATATCCTATTATCACTTTTTATCATGAGATCCTTCGATTTTCTTGCTTTGCCTATCAAACAATTAACAAGAATTTAGCAAAAAAAAGTGCATGTGACAGAAAATAAAAGGAACCGAAGATTCACTTGCTACTATTTGTGGAGTTGAATAACATAATATTGACAAATCAAGGTATAGCACAAAAATACACTCTTATATCCTATTCAATAATATACAATATAGTGAAGTTCATGCCAGAAATTTGTTTGTTTATTGGATTATGACTGTTATTGTATTGTCATGTACTCATGTCATCGTTATTCTTTAGATGTAAGCATGTTACAGAATAGAAGCATGGCACATGGCATATAACATATACCATGTTATCAAAGAGTATCTTATATACCTACAACAGGCTTAGTTGACTTGATGTGTTGGTAGCGATTAGCAGTACTCATCTTTGCGGCGCAACTTTGGATAACTCACGAAACGAACTACTTGGACCTGCAGACAAGATATGGATTAGCCGGAGTTGAGGATCATTTTCTTATCATGATGAAACAAACAAACATGTCAAATGAAAGAACAAAAAATGAAGCTTTCATATTTATCACCTAGACAACTGAAACGAAGTGGAAGAACCCATCATCCTGGTAATTATGTCTGGCTGGCTCCGCTCATGTTGATAAGCTCTGCAATCACAATATGTACATGACTACAAGGCAGAACAAGACCAATGGTCTTCCCTTGCCTCTGCCACCACAATACCCCAAAGGCGGTGATCACCCAACCCCAAAGGAATATGCAAGTGACATGTGTTCTGAAGCCTGGCAGAAAGAAATCGTTATAGATCAGGCAGGACTACAAACTAAAATATATAGCATGAACAACTATTGGTGCTTGGCGTGAGGAGGGGGGATCATGAGTATCGGACATTGGTATCTGTTTATATCTCACCAGTATCTCAATTTCATCCAAAGCATGAACCACCCTATTATTCCATACAATAAGAGCTGGGATGTTTATGGATTGTCCCAGCCTTCCGATGCGATCAACCTAGATTCCATTCCAACAGCGTGTGTTGATGGTTGCGTTCAGACGAGAAATCGCATGAAATGCCTACATAATTCAAACTCTCTAGTGGATAGTGAACAGCTATTGCCTCCAATTGTAATGCATTCTAGATGTGCTAACCAAACATGGCTACCGGTCTCAAAGAGAAACTAAGTAAAAAATCAAACATGTGGATTGTAGAATCACAGACAATGAAGATAAAAAATGGGGGAGGGAGGGGGGTACATGCCATGTAAGTGGAATTCCAATGTGTTGTTGGGGACACCGTACCCCTTGTAGCGCCTGACGGGGTCGTGGACGCTCCGCGTTTTCACCGTTTCCACGCCGTCCTGGACCTAGGGTTCCGGCGGCCCGTGCCTCGGTGCGTGCTCCTTCGACGGTGGCCGTCCTGGACCCGGTCCTCTCGCGCGCCGACAACATCGCTTGTTGCTCTGCTAGCCATGGCGCAGAGTAGCAAGTCTGGAGGGATCTTTTGCAAGCGGCGGCGGCGCGGCCCTGTCGCAGTGGCGCGGCGGAGGCGCGGCCCGGGCGCGGTGGCGCGGCGAAGGCGCCGCCCGGGCGCGGTGGCGTGGCGGCAGCGCGGCCGCTCGAGGTGGCGCGGCGGTGGCTCGGCCTGCCCTAGGTGAGAGGAGCGCGTGTGTGTGGGCGAGATGAGACAGGGGGTGAGAGAGAGAGAGAGCCGCGCGCGTGGGATTTTTGGATTTAGGTTTTCATGATTAAGTTCGATGGTGTGCACAAGTCCGACGAACTTAAGTTAAGAACGTGGGTACCTACGTTCCTAACACGTTAAGTTCGACGGTTTTTTTAGGGCCCACAAACTTAACTTAAGAACATGGGTACCCACGTTCTTAATATAACCCATGAACTTAACTCAAGTAAGAATGTGGGTACCCATGTTCTTAATTTTACCCACGAACATTTATCAGTTTCTTGTAGTGTAGCCGTTGGCTGAGTTTGCTGTCGATGGGCACACCGGACAGTCCGATGGCGCACCGGACAGGTACTGTTCACTGTCCAGTGCACGCCATGTCAGCACACCTGTTGGGGTTTGGAGCGACTTGACCATTGGAACCCTTGTCCTGTAGCTGCACCGGACAGTCCGGTGCCACACCGGACATGTTCAATGTGCTCTGAATTCTCTGCTCTAATTTCTGCCGCACACTGTTCATCACTGTTCACTTTCAGCAGACGACCGTTGGCACAGGTTACCGTTGCTCTGTTGGCTCACCGGACATGTCCGGTGCACACCGGACAGTCCGGTGAATTATAGCGGAGCGCGCCCAGAAGAAACCCGAGAGTGGCTGGTTCGAGCGAAACTCGGCCTGGTGTTCACACCGGACAGTGTCCTGTGCGCCATTTGTCAGCACACTCTCAAGTCTTGCTCCAAATATTGTTGAGCCCCCAACTTAATTTCTTTCTTGGTTTGTGTTGAACCTTATGCACCTGAGATAAATGACATCTTGGCAAACTAATTAGTCCATGTGGTTTGTGTTGGACGTCAACCACCAAAATCGATTATAGGAAATGATTAAGCCCATTTCCCTTTCAATCTCCCCCTTTTTGGTGATTGATGCCAACACAAACCAAAGCAAATATAAAGTGCAGAAATATAACTAGTTTACATTTATGATGAATGTGCATAGGTTACTTAGAGTTAAACCAATTGAAAGACTTTATACATATGTCTAAGAATAAACGTGATTGCTTTCTTCTATTTAGCATTTTGGACCACATTTGCACCACTTGCTTGTTTTTGCAAATCTTTTGGAAAATCTTTTCAAATTCTTTTGCAAATAGTCAAAGGTATAAGAATATGATTGCAAGAAGCATTTTTAAGATTTGAAATTCCTCCCCCTGTTTCAAATGCTTTTCCTTTAACTAAATAAAAGCTCCCCCTAAAGAAATTCTCCCCTTAGCTTTCAAGAGGGTTTTTCCTTTTTGAAACAGATACCCAATGAAATTATACAAAATGAATTTCTTATGCTAAGTGAGATTTTGAAATCAAATGGGATACCAATCTGGAAATTTTAAGACTCATTGAAGTACCAATTGAAAGATTTTGGGACTCGTTGAAGTACCAATTGAAAATTTTGAGATACCAAATGAAACTATCTGAAATACCAATTGAAATAATTTCTTCCTTTAGGTTTTGAAATTTTTAAATGGTGGTGCGGTCCTTTTGCTTTGGGCTTAATACTTTCTCCCCCTTTGGCATTAATTGCCAAAAACGGAGGACTTGAAAGCCCTTTTGACTTTCTTCACATTGGTAAAAGAAATGTGAGTGAAGAGTCATACCAATTGAGAGTTTCCTGAGTAACGGCAAAGGATAATTGATAACATCATAGTTGGAGTGGAAGCCTTGTCTTTACCGAATACTCCATTTCCCTTTCAATCTAAGACTAATCATATAAATATACTTGAAAGCACATTAGTCTTAGTCTTGGCACAAGAAGAATAAGAAATATGCATTTGTACCAAATGAAAGAGACATGATTAAAGGTATATAAATTAGCTATGTGTACAATGTTTCAATCAAAGTTCCAAGAATCAAGTATGTTTAGCTCATTCCTAAGTTTGCTAAAAGTCTTTTCATCTAGTGGCTTGGTAAAGATATCGGCTAATTGGTTGTTGGTGTTAACATAAGCAATTTCAATATCCCCCTTTTGTTGGTGATCTCTTAGAAAGTGATACCGGATGTCTATGTGCTTAGTGCGGCTGTGTTCAATGGGATTATTCACCATGCAGATTGCACTCTCATTATCACGTAGGAGAGGGACTTTGCTCAACTTGTAGCCATAGTCCCTAAGGGTTTGCCTCATCCAAAGTAATTGCGCACAACAATAACATACAGCAATGTACTCGGCTTCGGCGGTAGAAAGAGCTACTGAATTTTGTTTCTTTGAAGCCCAAGACACCAGGGATCTCCCCAGAAACTGACAAGTCCCTGATGTGCTCTTCCTATCAATTTTACATCCAGCATAATCGGCATCGGAATACCTAATTAAATCAAAGGTAGATCCCTTGGGGTACCAAAGCCCAAACTTAGGAGTATAAACTAAATACCTCATGATTCTTTTCACGACACTAAGGTTAACTTCCTTACGATTTGCCTAGAACCTTGCACACATGCATATTAAAAAGCATTATATCTGGTCGAGATGCACATAAGTAGAGTAAAGAACCTATCATCGACTGATATACCTTTTGATCTACGGATTTACCTCCCATGTCAAGGTCGAGATGCCCATTAGTTCCCATGGGAGTCTTGATGGGTTTGCCATTCTTCATTCCAAACTTCTTAAGTATGTCTTGAATGTACTTAGTTTGGCTGATGAAGGTGCCCTCTTAGAGTTGCTTGATTTGAAACCCAAGGAAATACTTGAACTCCCCCATCATTGACATCTTGAATTTCTGTATCATAATCCTACTAAACTCTTCACAAGATGACTTGTTAGTAGACCCAAATATAATATCATCAACATAGATTTGACATATAAACAAGTCTTTAGCAATAGTTTTGGTGAAGAGAGTAGGGTCTGCTTTACCAACTTTGAAGCCATTAGTGATAAGGAAGTCTCTCAGGCATTCATACCATGCTCTTGGGGCTTGCTTGAGCCCATAAAGTGCCTTTAAGAGTTTGTAAACATGGTTAGGATACTCACTATCTTCAAAGCCAGGAGGTTGCTCAACATACACCTCTTCCATGATAGGGCCATTGAGGAAGGCACTCTTCACGTTCATTTGATATAGCTTAAAGCCATGGTAAGTAGCGTAGGCAAGTAATATACGAATTGACTCAAGCCTAGCTACGGGTGCATAGGTCATCAAAATCCAAACCTTCGACTTGTGAATAACCCTTTGCAACAAGTCGGGCTTTGTTCCTTGTCACCACACCATGCTTATCTTGTTTGTTGCAGAATACCCACTTGGTACCTACAACATTTTGGTTAGGACGTGGAACTAAATGCCATACCTCATTCCTTGTGAAGTTGTTGAGCTCCTCTTGCATAGCCACCACCCAATCTGGATCTCTTAGTGCATCCTCCACCCTGTATGGCTCAATAGAGGACACAAAAGAGTAATGTTCACAAAAATGAGCAACTCGAGATCTAGTGGTTACCCCCTTGTGAATATCACCGAGTATGGAGTTGACGGGGTGATCTCTTTGAATTGCTTGGTGGACTCTTAGGTGTGGCGATCTTTGATACCGTATTTCTTAATCATCTTCCTTGTCGTCATTATCTTCATCTCCCACTCGATCAATGTCCTCCTCTTGAGGTGGCTCATTGTCTTGATCTTGATCTTCATCTTCTTGAGCCTGATCCTCATTTTGGGTAGGTGGAGATGCTTGTGTGGAAGACGATGGTTGATCTTGTGCTTGTGTGGGCTCCTCGGATTCTTTTGGACACACATCCTCAATGGACATGTTCCTTAGCATGATGCACGAAGACTCTTCATCATCTAATTCATCAAGATCAACTTGCTCCACTTGGGAGCCATTAGTCTCATCAAACACAATGTCACAAGAAACTTCAACTAATCCAGTGGACTTGTTGAAGACTCTATATGCCCTTGTGTTTGAGTCATAACCAAGTAAAAAGCCTTCTACTGCTTTAGGAGCAAATTTTGAACTTCTACCTCTTTTAACAAGAATAAAGCATTTGCTCCCAAAGACACTAAAACAAGAAACATTGGGCCTTTTACCAGTGAGGAGTTCATACGATGTCTTCTTGAAGATTCGGTGGAGATATAACCGATTGATAGAGTAGCAGCCGGTGTTAATTGCCTCCACCCAAAACCGGTCCAGTGTCTTGTACTCATCAAGCATGGTCCTTGCCATATCCAGAATTCTATTCTTCCTCTCCACTACACCATTTTGTTGAGGTGTGTAGGGAGAAGAGAACTCATGCTTGATGCCCTCCTCCACAAGAAATCCTTCAATTTGTGAATTCTTGAACTCCGTTCCATTATCGCTTCTGATCTTCTTGATTCTCAATCCGAACTCATTTTGAGCCCGTCTAAAGAATCTCTTTAAAGTCTCTTGGGTTTGAAATTTTTCCTGCAAAAAGAATACACAAGTGAAGCGAGAATAATCATCCACAATAACTAGACAGTACTTACTCCTGTCGATGCTTATGTAAGCGATCGGGCCGAATAGGTCCATGTGGAGTAGCTCAAGCGACCTATCGGTCGTCATGATGTTTTTGTGTGGATGATGGATTCCAACTTGCTTCCCTACTTGACATGCACTACAAATCATGTCTTTCTCAAAATGAACATTTGTTAGTCCTAAAATGTGTTCTCCCTTTAGAAGCTTGTGAAGATTCTTCATCCCAACATGGGCGAGTCGGTGATGCCAGAGCCAGCCCATGTTAGTCTTAGAAATTAAGCAAGTGTCTAGTTCAGCTTTGTTATCATTTAAATCAACCAAATATAGCTGACCATCTAACACTCCCTAAAATGCTATTGAATCATCACTTCTCCTAAAGACAGTAACACCTATATCAATAAAAAGACAGTTGTAGCCCATTTTGCATAATTGAGAAACATAAAGCAAATTGTAATCTAATGAATCTGCGAGAAAAACATTAGAAATGGAATAGTCAGGGGATACATCAATTTTACCCAAACCTTTGACCAAACCTTGATTCCCATCCCCTAATGTGATAGCTCTTTGGGAATCATCATTTTTCTCATATGAGGAGAACATCCTTTTCTCCCCTGTCATGTGGTTTGTGCACCCGCTCTCGATTATCCAACTTGATCCACCGGATGCATAAACCTACAAAACAAATTTAGGTCTTGTTCTTAGGTACCCAAACTGTCTTGGGTCCTTTGACATTAGAAACAAGCACCTTGGGTACCCAAACACAAGTCTTTGGACTCTTGTGTTTGCCCCCAACATATTTGGCAACTACTTTGTCTGATTTGTTAGTGAGCACATAAGAAGCATCAAAAGTTTTAAATGAAATGTTATGCTCATTTGATGCATTATGAATTTTCTTTTTAGGTATTTTGATATGAGTGGAATGCCTAGAGCTAGAAGCCTAATTTTTATACATGAAAGCATGATGAGAAACAATATGAGGATTTCTAGCATGGATTTTCCTAATCTTATGCTCAGGATAGTTTGTAGGATTTAAAATGTAACCCTCTCTATCCTAAACCATGAGAGCCTTGCCCTTAACAAAGTTAGATAGTTTCTTGGGGGCATTAAGCTTGACATTGCTTTGGCTCCCTTATTGGAAGCCAATGCCATCCTTAATGCCAAGGCGTTTCCCATTATACAGCATGCTTCTAGCAAATTTAAATTTTTCATTTTTTAGCTCATGCTCAGCAATTTTAACAGTTAATTTAGCTATGTGATGATTTTGTTCTTTAACCATGGTAAGGTGATCATCAATAGCTTCAACATTAATATCTCTACATCTAGTGCAAATCGAAACATGCTTGATAGTGGATGTAGAGGGTTTGCAACCATTCAAATCTTCTATCTTAGCATTTAAAATGGCATTTTCATCTCTAAGACAGGAAATTGAATCATTGCAAGTGTTAAGCTCTTTAGATAAAATTTCACATTTTCTACCTCTAGAGCATAAGCATTTTTCAACTTAACAAATTTTTTATTTTCCTTAACAAGCAAGTCCTCTTGGCATTCCAATAGATCATCCTTCTTGTTAATGGTTTCTATTAATTCATTTAATTTTTTTCTTTTGGTCCATGGTAAGGTTGGCAAAGACAGAAACTAAATCATCATTGTCATCACTAGAACTAGCCTCATCATCAGATGTAGTGCATTTGGGGGTATTTCCAGAATGTACCTTCTTCTTCTTGTCGTCCTTGGCTATGAAACACTTGTGGCCGATGTTGTGGAAGAGAAGCCCCTTATTGATGGCGATGTTGGCGACGTCCTCGTCGGAGGAGGAGTCGGTGGAGCTCTCCTCGGAGTCCCATTCTCGCACCATGTGCGCCTCGCCACCCTTCTTCTTGAAATACTTCTTCTTCTCCATCTTCTTCTTCCCCTTCTTGTCTTTGTCCCTGTCACTATCACTAGAATACGAACATTTTGCTATAAAGTGATCGGACTTACCACACCTGTAGCAAACCCTCTTGGAGCGGGGTTTGTAGTCCCTCCCCTTCTTTACTTGAGGATTTGCCAAAAGCTCTTGATTGTAAGAGCCATTTCCTCATTGTCAAGTTTGGAGGCGTCAAATAGGAGCATAGTTGGTGTAGACTTGTCCTTCTTCTCCTCCGTTGCTTTGAATGCAACGGGTTGCACCTCGGGTGTGGAGGTGGCGCCTTGCTCCAAGTTGACAATGTGTTTGGAGTCTTTGATCATAAGTTCAAAGCTCACAAACTTGTCAATCACTTCCTTGGGAGACATCTGTTTATATCTAGGATCCCCATGAATTAATTAAACTTCAGTAGGATTACGAAAAACGAGGGATCTTATAATAACCTTGACCATTTCATGGTCATCCCATTTTGTGCTCCCGAGGTTGCACACTTGGTTGACCATCGTCTTGAGCCAATTGTACATGACTTGTGGCTCTTCCCCTTTGTTGAGGACAAATCGACCGAGTTCTCCCTCGATCATCTCGCGCTTGGTGATCTTGGTCACCTCGTCCCCTTTGTGTGCCGTTTTGAGGACGTCCCAAATTCACTTAGCATTTTTTAATCCTTACACCTTATTATACTCCTCTCGACACAAGGAGGCGAGGAGTATAGAAGTTGCTTGGGAGTTAAAATGCCTAATTTGGGCGGCCTCATCCGAGTCATAGTCCTCGTCGCCCACCTATGGTGCCTGCGCTCCAAATTCAACAATGTCCCATATGCTTTCGTGGAGTGAGGTTAGATGGTGCCTCATTTTATCACTCCACAAACAATAATCTTCACCATCAAAATATGGTGGTTTGCCTAGGGGAATCGAAAGTAGAGGAGCGCATTTTGGAATGCGAGGATAGCGTAGAGGCATCTTATTATACTTCTTATGCTCGTGGCGCGTCGAAGTTATAGACTCGGCGCCGGATGTGGAAGGTGATGAAGAGTCGATCTCGTAGTAGACCATCTTCTTCATTTTCTTTTTCTTCTTGTCACCCTTCCTTAGTGACTTGATGGAGGAAGAGGATTCATCCTTGTATTTGTCGCCGGACTCTCTTGATAGAGTCCTTCCCGAGCCCATGGCCTTATCGCCGGTGACAATCTCCCTCTTGGCGTGATCTCCAGACATCACTTCGAGTTTGTTAGACTCTTAATGAAGCACTGGCTCTGATACCAATTGAAAGTCGCCTAAAGGGGGGTGAATAGGTGAAACCTGAGATTTATAAACTTTAAACTTGCACTATGGTTGGGGTTAGCGTTAGAATTAAATCAGAGTTAAAAAGATTGTTCTCCTTGCTTAGAGTTGCTCAATCAATGCGGATAACGTTTGGGAGCAAACTCAAATCAATATGAGCAAGGGAACTTTAGAGAGAGGAAAGAGGGAAAACAAATCAAATGGAAATCAACACAAGTGAACACGGTGATTTGTTTTACCGAGGTTCGGTTCTAAAGAACCTAGTCCCCATTGAGGAGGCCACAAAGGCCGGGTCTATTTCAACCATTTCCCTCTCTCAAACGGTCACTTAGACCGAATGAGCCTTCTCCTTAATCACTTGGGTCACTAAGATCTCGCAAGGATCACCACACACTTAGGTGTCTCTTGCTAGCTTTACAAAGCACTTTTGAGAATAAGAATGGGGAAGGAGAAAGCAATCCAAGCAACAAGAGGAACAAATGAACACAAATAGTCCTCTCATAAGCCTCTAAGCACTAGAGTTGATTTTGGGAGCTTGGAGTGGATTGAATGCTTTGAATGTGTCTTAGAGTGTTTGGCTTTGCTCTTGCAATGAATATGGAGTTTAGAAAACTTGGATGCCAATGAATGAGGTAGTTGGGGGTATTTATAGCCTCCAACCACTTCCTAGCCGTTGGCTGAGTTTGCTGGTGATGGGCACACCGGACAATCCAGTGGCGCACCAGCCAGGTACTATTCATTGTCCGGTGCGCGCCACATCAGCACGCCCGTTGGGGTTTGGAGCGACTTGACCGTTGAAACCCTTGTCCTATAGCTGCACCAGACAGTCTGGTGCCACACCGGACATGTGCTCTAAATTCTCTACTCTAACATCTGCCGCGCACTGTTCATCACTGTTCACTTTTGACAGACGACCGTTGGTGCAGGTTACCGTTGCTCCGTTGGCTCACCAGACATGTCCGGTGCACACCGGACAGTCCGGTGAATTATAGCGGAGCGTGCCCAGAAGAAACCCGAGAGTGACTGGTTCGAGTGGAACTCGGCCTGGTGCATCGGACACTATCCGATGTGCCATTTGTTAGCACACTCTCAAGTCTTGCTCCAAATATTGTTGAGTCCCCAACTTAATTTCTTTCTTGGTTTGTGTTGAACCTTATGCACCTAAGATAAATGACATCTTGGCAAACTAATTAGTCCACGTGGTTTGTGATGGACGTCAACCACCAAAATCGATTATAGGAAATGATTAAGCCCATTTCCCTTTCAAAAAGGAAGGCCATCACCCAAGCCCAAGGGAGTAGTAGCATCCTGAAAGGGAAATAGGGTCAAGCCTTTTCCTATAAATGATTTTGGTGGTTGATTGCCCAACACAAATAATTGGACTAACTAGTTTGCTCTAGATTATATGTTCTACAGGTGCTAAAGGTTCAACACAAACCAATAAAAAGATCAAAGTTGGGGTTCAAAAGAAAGGAGCAAAAGAAAACCGAAGTGTGCCCTGGTCTGGCGCACCGGACTATCCGGTGTGCCACCGGACAGTGTCCGGTGCACCAGGGACTGTACAGTCTGAACTTGCCACCTTCAGGTTTCTGGAGAGCCACTCTGCTATAATTCACTGGACTGTCTGGTGTGCCGCCGGACTGTCCAGTGCACCAAGCGGAGCAATGGCTATCAGCGTAACGGTCAACTGCACAGTGCCCTGACAGAGCTACAGTTCATGGCAGAAGTCAGAGCAGGCGCCAGAGGCACACCGGATAGTGAACAGTGCCTGTCCGGTGCAGCACCAGACTGTCCGATGCACCAAGAAGTCAGAGCTCCAACGGTCTAAACCGTCAGAACCCTAACAGTTGGGTGACGTGGCTGGCGCACCGGACTGTCCGGTGTGCCCATCTACAGCAGCCCTCCCCAATGGCTATGTGGTGGTTGAGGGCTATAAATACCCCCAACCCCCACCACTCCAAGTATCCAAGATTTTTAGACATTGCATTCAATACAAGAGCTCTAGACTTCACTCCAAGACACAAAACAAAAGATCAAATCCTCTCCAAGTCCCAAACTCATTCCAAAGACTTAGTGGCTTGTGAGAGAGAGACACTTGTGTTCATTTGAGTTCTTGTTCTTGGATCGCTTTCTTCTTCCTCTATTCTTGTTCCCAAGCTACTTGTAATTAAAGCAAGAGACACCAAGTGTGGTGGTCCTTGTAGGGGTCTAAGTGACCCGTTTGATTAAGGAGAAAGCTCACTCGGTCTAGGTGACCGTTTGAGAGAGGGAAAGGGTTGAAAGAGACCCGGTCTTTGTGACCACCTCAACGGGGAGTAGGTTTTCAAGAACCGAACCTCGGTAAAACAAATCACCGTGTCATCCGCTTCATTTGCCTTTGATTTGTTTTTCGCCCTCTCTCTCGAACTCGATTTTATTTCTAACGCTAACCCCGGCTTGTAGTTGTGTTTAAAGTTGTAAATTTCAGATTTCGCCTATTCACCCCCCCTCTAGGTGACTTTCAATTGGTATCAGAGCCCGGTACTTTATTAGAGCCTAACCGCTCGAAGTGATGTCGGGAGATCACGCCAAGAAGGAGATCGTGACCGGCGGTGAAAAGCCTACAAGCCACGGGAAGGCTCCATCGGGGGAGTCCGGCAACAAAATGAAGGGATCCCCTTCACATGTCAAGTCGCATCGAGCGGCGACAAGAAAAAGAAGATGAAGAAGGTGGTCTACTATGAGTCCAATTCTTCGTCGCCATCCACCTCCAGCTCCGACGCGCCATCCGTCACTTCTAAGCGCCATGAGCACAAGAAGTATAGTAAGATGCCACTTTGTTATCCCCGTATTTCTAGACGCACTCCTTTACTTTCCGTCCTATTAGGCAAACCACCCGTTTTTGATGGTGAAGATTATTGTATGTGGAGTGATAAAATGAGGCATCACCTAATCTCACTCCACGCTAGCATATGGGACATTGTTGAGTTTGGAGCGCAGGTACCATCACTGGGGGACGAAGGCTATGATTCGGACGAGGTCGCCCAAATCAAGCACTTTATTCCCAAGCAACTACTATACTCCTCGCCTCTCTATGTCGAGAGGAGTATAATAAGGTGCAAGGGTTGAAGAGTGCCAAGGAGATTTGGGACGTACTAAAGACCGCGCACGAAGGGGATGAGGTGACAAAAATCACCAAGCGGGAGACGATCAAGGGAAAGTCGGTCGTTTCGTCCTCAACCAAGGAGAGGAGCCACAAGCTATGTACAACCGGCTCAAGACCTTGGTGAACCAAGTGCGCAACCTCGGGAGCACCAAATGGGATGACCATGAAATGGTCAAGGTTATTCTAAGATCACTCGTTTTTCGTAATCCTACACAAGTTCAATTAATACGTGGTGATCCTAGATATAAGCTAATGTCCTCCGAGGAAGTTATAGGAAAGTTTGTGAGCTTTGAATTGATGATCAAAGGCTCCAAACAAATCATCAACTTGGAGCAAGGCGACACCTCCACACCCGAGGTGCAACCCGTCGCATTCAAGGCGACGGAGGAAGAAAAGAAGGAATCTACACCAAGTAGGATTCCAATCGACAGCTCCAAGCTTGACAATGAGGAAATGGCGCTTATAATCAAAAGCTTTCACTAAATCATCAAGCAAAGGAAGGGGAAGGAATACAAGCCTCGTTCCAAATGGGTGTGCTACAAGTGTGGTAAGCCCGGTCATTTTATTGCTAAATGTCCATTATCTAGTGACAGTGACAGGGGCGACGACAAGAAGGGAAAGAGGAAAGAGAAGAGGTACTACAAGAAGAAGGGTGGTGATGCCCATGTGTATCAGGAATGGGACTCCGATGAGAGCTCCACCGACTCCTCCTCCGACGAGGACGCCGCCAACATCACCGTCAACAAGGGTCTTCTCTTCCCCAACGTCGGCCACAAGTGCCTCATGGCAAAGGACGGCAAGAAGAAGAAGGTAAAATCTAGAGCCTTCACTAAATATACAACATCTAGTGACGAGGATAGCTCTAGTGAAGATGAGAATGATTTGCTTAGTCTTTTTGCCAACCTTAACATGCAACAAAAGGAAAAATTGAATGAATTGATAGGTGCTATTCATGAGAAGGATGAACTCTTGGATAGCCAAGAAGAATTCCTTACTAAAAAAAATAAAAAGCATGTTAAGGTGAAGAATGCTTATGCTCAGGAAGTAGAGAAAAATGAAAATTTGACTAAGGAGCTTAGCATTTGCCATGACACTATTTCCAACCTTAGAAATGAGAATGCTAATTTGATTGCTAAGGTTGATAATTTAAATATTTGTGATGATTCAATTGCCAATCTTAAAAATAATAATGCTAGGTTAATTGCTAAGATTGACAAATTGAATGAATCAATTTCTAGCCTTAGACTTGAGAATGATAAACTAATTGATAAGGCTAAGGATTAAATGTTTGCAATGATTCCATTTCCTGTCTTAGAAATGAGAATGCTACTTTACATGCTAAGATAGAGGAATTAAGATCTTGCAAACCCTCTACATCTAGTGTTGATCATGTTTCTATTTGTACTAGATGTAGAGATGTTAATGTTGATGCTATCCATGATCACCTAGCCTTAATTAAACAACAAAATGATCACATAGCTCAACTAACTGCTAAGATTAATGAGCATGAAATTGAAAATGAAAATTTTAAATTTGCTAGAAGCATGCTCTATAATGGGAGACGCCCTAGCATTAAGGATGGCATTGGCTTCCAACAGGGAGGCAATGTCAAGCTTAATGCCCCTAAAAAACTATCTAACTTTGTTAAGGGCAAAGCTCCCATGGTTCAGGATAACGAGGGCTATATTTTATATCCTGCTGGTTATCCCGAACACAAGATTAGGAGAATTCATGCTAGGAAGTCCCATTCTGTTTCTCATCATGCTTTTATGTATAAGAATGAGGCATCTAGCTCTAGGCAATCCACCCATGTTAAATTGCCTAAAAGGAAATCTCCTAATATATCAAATGACCATAACATTTCATTTAAGACTTTTGATGCTTCTTATATGCTGACTAACAAATCAGGCAAAGTAGTTGCCAAATATGTTGGGCCAAACACAAGGGATCAAAGACTTGTGTTTGGGTACCCAAGGTGCTTGTTTCTAATGTGAAAGGACCCAAGACCGTTTGGGTACCTAAGAACAAGGCCTAAATTGTTTTGCAGGTTTATGCATCCGGGGGCTCAAGTTGGATCATTGATAGCGGATGCACAAACCACATGACAGGGGAGAAAAGGATGTTCTCCTCCTATGAGAAAAACCAAGATCCCCAAAGGGCTATCACATTGGGGGTTGGAAATCAAGGTTTGGTCAAAGGACTTGGTAAAATTGCTATATCACCTGACCATTCTATTTTCAATGTTTTTCTTGTAGATTCATTAGATTACAATTTGCTTTCTGTTTCTCAATTATGCAATATGGGCTACAACTGTCTTTTTATAGATTTAGGTGTTACTGTCTTTAGAAGAAGTGATGATTTAGTAGTGTTGGGGTCTGCTTCGTCGCCGAAGGTCCTGTCAGATGAAGCACCTTCGGAAGGTCAGAACAAGAACAATGCCGAAGCTACCAGTCAGGAAGCTTCATAGTACATTTCAAAATGCACTGACTTAAAGATGAGATGACCAATCGGCCCATGATAAACTGTGTAATAATTGTAATCATTTGTAGCGGACATGAATGTAAATTCACACAGGCTGCGCCCTGTGCCTATAAATAGGTGAACAGTACCCCTGTACTGTTCACGCTTTCGCATCGCATCTGTATCTTCGTATTCAGTCGAGCTCAAGGTACAAATGTAATTTAATTTAACTTTTATGTATTCATGATTATTTGACAATAAATATTCATATTTTGGTACTATGTAATTATTTATGTTGTCTTATGTTTCATAACCTTCATCCTCTGATTACATATGTCATATTTATGAAGGTATGTCCTTCATAACCTTCGTCTGAAGATCATTATATCCTAAGAGAAATAATGCTTCGAAGGACGAAGGACATTAACATTTAACATTTTTCTTGTGTGTTGCCTTGTTTTTAATTCATAGCATTTGAAAACAAGTCCCCAACATTGGTGCCCACCTCCAGTGAACTCACTTCCACTATTGAGCTGATGACTTCGTTCAACAACCAAGCTGAAGCACCTTCGGCTATGAAGCTTGTGCTCCCGATAACAGGCGGCTCAAGTTCAGAGCCGGCTAGCAAGAAGCAGAAGAAGGAAGCACAGAGAAGGGTGCAGCATGTTGGGGTGCAGGGACCCTTCATCAAGTCAAAATGGTCTCACATCCCAATCACCTTCACCCAGGAGGACCTTCAGCTCAAGGATTATCCTCACAATGATGCTATGGTCATATCTTGTGTCATCAAGGGTTTTCTAGTCTACAATGTTCTGGTTGATATAGGCAGTGCCGCAGATATCATATTTGCTAAGACCTTCAGACAAATGCAAGAGCCAGAGGATAAGATTCACGATGCTACACATCCCCTATGTGGTTTCGGAGGAAGACAGATCGTAGAACTTGGCAAAATCACAATACCAGTTACCTTCGACTTTGTTCACAATACATGGACTGAACATGTTGTTTTTGACATTGTTGACATGGAGTACCCCTACAATGCAATCATTGGTCGTGGGACACTCAATGCTTTCGAAGCAATACTTCACCCAGCATATCTATGCATGAAGATACCTTCGGAACAAGGGCCCATTGCTATTCATGGAAGTCAAGAGGCTGCCAGAAAGGCCGAAGGAAATTGGACAGATTCAAAAGCAATCCACAATATAGATGAAGTCGAAGCTTGTGAACAGTACAAGTACAGAAGAGAGAAGGTTGCTTTAGCTGATCAGCCGAAAACCATGCTTCTATGTGAAGACATAGCAGAGCAGAAGGTACTGCTGGGGTCTCAACTATCTGAAGAGCAGGAAAAAACTTTGATAAGGTTTTTATTCAACAACAAAGATGTCTTTGCTTGGTCAGCCAATGACCTTTGTGGTGTCAACAGAGACGTCATTGAACATTCACTCAATGTCGATCCATCCTTCAGGCCAAGAAAGCAAAGACTTCGGAAAATGTCTGATGATAAAGCCGAAGGTGCTCAAAATGAAGTAAAAAGACTCCTCAGTGCTGAGGTCATCAGAGAAGTAAAATATCCAGAGTGGCTAGCCAATACTGTCATGGTGAAGAAGTCCAACAGCAAATGGAGAATGTGTATTGACTTCACAGATCTTAACAAGGCCTGTCCAAAGGACGAATTTCCATTACCAAGAATAGACTCTCTTGTAGATGCAGCAGCTTCTTTAGAGCTTATGAGTCTGTTGGATTGCTACTCAGGATATCATCAAATATGGATGAAAAAGGAGGATGAGACAAAGACTAGCTTCATAACTCCCAGTGGCACCTATTGCTATCTTCGGATGCCTGAGGGGCTCAAGAATGCTGGAGGAAGCTTCAGCAGAATGACAGCCAAGGTCCTTCATTCCCAGATAAGGAGAAATGTGCTAACATACGTTGATGACATCATAGTAAAAAGTACGAAGCAAGAAAATCACATTACTGATCTGCAAGAAACATTTGCTAATTTCAGGCAAGCTGGCCTAAAATTAAATCCAGAAAAATGTGTCTTTGGAGTAAAGAAGGGTAAGTTCCTTGGCTGTCTAGTTTCAACGAAGGGGATTGAAGCTAACCCAAGCAAGATCGAAGCTATCCTTTGGATGGAACCACCAAGCACAAAGAAGGGGGCCCAACGGCTGACAGGAAGACTGGCATCATTAAATAGATTCATATCTAGATCAGCAGAAAGAAATTTGCCATTCTTTGAAATATTAAAGTCAGCCGAAGTCTTTCAATGGGGCCCAGCTCAACAGAAGGCCTTCGAAGAGCTGAAGCAATACTTGATTGATTTAACAACATTAACTCCACCTGCGCCAGGGGCTCCGTTACTATTGTATATGGCAGCTTCGCACTCTGCAGTGAGTGCGGCGCTTGTACAGGAGAAGCTTGAAGGACAAATTAAAAAGCAAGCCCCAGTATACTTTGTCTCCGAAGTTCTAAGTTTATCAAAGAAAAACTATATAGAGTTGGAGAAGGTGTTGTATGCTGTGTTAATGGCCTCCAGGAAACTTCGGCACTATTTTCAAGCATACCACATAATTGTTCCTTCATCACAACCTCTGAAGGATATTATGAGGAACAGAGAAGGTACTAGAAGGATTGGAAAGTGGGCTGTGGAGCTTAACAAATTCACTATTGACTATGTCCACAGATCCTCAATTCAGTCCCAAGCGTTAGCAGACTTCATTGCTGATTGGACGCCAGGGGCTTTGGAAGAAGAAGCAAATAAAGATGCCGAAGCCTGGACAGTGTTCTGCGACGGTTCCTAGGGAACCTTCGGTGCAGGTGCGACTGCTGTCTTAGTTGCACCTTCCAAAGTCAGAACATGCTATGCGGCAAGGCTTGATTCAGCTGTATAAATAATATTGCTGAATATGAAGCATTACTTTTGGGACTTCGAAAGTTAAAGGCAATGGGAATAAGAAGGGCAGTCCTCAAAACCGACTCTCAAGTTATTTCTGGACATGTTGACAAGAGTTGCAAGGCAAGAGATCCGAAGCTTGAGAGATACCTGGACACAGTTCGAAGGCTTGAAGCTTCTTTTGAAGGATTTTCTGTTAAGAATATTCCAAAAGGGGAACTCCCTCTACCTTCGGAAGTGTTTTTCGAGACAATAAGAGCACCTTTGGTAGAACTCCTCGAAAGGGCAGTACTCACAATATCTCCTGTCCATAGTAAAGATTGGAGGACTGAGATTATATCTTTCCTCCAAGGTAATCATCTCTCGGATGATGAGGTTTATAACAAAAGAATGAAAGCAAGAACAAGACCATATGTCATAATAGAAGGGGAATTATATAAACATGGAGTTTGTTCCCCACTTCTCAAGTGCTTATCCAGAACTGAAGGTATAGAACTGATGAAGGAGATACATGAAGGATTGTGTGGATCTCATATTGGGCCCAGACCTCTTCTGGGAAAGGTTTTCCGATAAGGGTTCTATTGGCCGAAGGCAGCTTTGGACGCAGCAGATTTGGTTCGAAAGTGTGAAAATTGCCAAAAATGTGCAAGAAATCAGAAACAACCTTCGTCTTTGACTCAGCTAATACAACCAACCTGGCCATTGCAAAGATGGGGTCTGGATTTGTTAGGTCCACTTCCACCAGCACAAGGCAATTTAAGATATGTTGTGGTGGCTATAGAATATTTTTCCAAGTGGATTGAAGCAAAGCCTTTGGCTATAATAACTTTGGCTACAGTCCAGAAATTTTTCTGGCAGAATATAGTCTGTCGTCGGTGTGCCGAAGGCTATAACTGTGGACAATGGAACGCAGTTTGATGCTGAAACTTTCAAAGATTTCTGCGATCAGATCGGTACAAAAATTAATTTTGCATCAGTCAGGCACCCGGAATCAAACGAACTAGTCGAAAGGGCAAATGGTATTATAATGACAGGAATAATGAAGTTAATATTCAATCAGCCTAGAGGAAAGTGGCCAGATGAGTTGGTTAAAGTGGTGTGGAGCCACAATACAACTATATCAAGATCAACAGGTCTCACACCATTTAAGTTATTGTTCGGTGACGAAGCCATAACCCCCAAAGAGGCTAAAGCGGGGTCAATAAGAACAGTAGCTTCGGCCGAAGACGAAGCTAATTATTCTGTGACAAAAGATACTATAGAAGGGACCAGACTTCAGGCTGTGGAAAATATCAACAAATATCAAGCTGAAACAATAAAATGGCGCGATAGAAAAGTTCGATTGAAAGACATTAAGCCAGGACACTTGGTGCTTCGGAGAGTAGCCAACCCTGACACAGTAGGCAAGCTTCAGCTGAAGTGGGAAGGACCCTTTCTGGTAGTATCTTCGTCAAGACCCGATTCTTACAGGTTAAAGGACATGGACGGCAACGACATTCCTAGATCCTGGAATGCGGATGAGCTTCGACGATATTATGTATAAATTGATGTAATCTTTTTCATTTTTCCTATGGCACCCTTTTCCTTTTCAAAGGGGGAGAAAGGTTTTTAATGGGGCCATAGTCTGTAATTTCTCCTTTTTAATTCAGCCCTACGAGGGCAAAATCCCCCAAGATATGTAAATGTAAAATCTGAGCATGCACCATCGAGTGCAGAGAGAGAAAAAAACAGGGAGAAGCTCGAAAGTCATCCCTAAAGGGATGCAGAGCAAGATGAAGCTACAAAAAGTCGTTCCTAAGGGAGCGCAGCGTAAGTTTTCTGCTCAAAAGTCGTTCCTAAGGGAATGCAGAGCCAAATACCGCCGAAATATAAGACGAAGTGCGAAAAGTCAACGCGAATACCGCTGAAATTGAAGGCGAAGAAGTTCAAAAGACGTTCCTAAGGGGATGCAGAACTTACACCGAAAAATAAGCGGTGCAACCAAAAAATAAACAACAAAGAGATTTCAGTCATTCCTAAGGGAATGAAGGTTATGAATGAAGCTTCGAATGTGTGTGTTTGGGCATTCATTGGCACGATACATTACATCATACATTGCATTCATAAACATTCATTTAGACATACATAGGATCATCATCATCATATCATATAGATAGACAGTTGCTTCATCTCTAAGAATGCGGCTTCGGAAGCAGATCAATGCTTTGTTGCATACGAAAAGAAGGGAAGGTGTTTTTCGCCTTCGGCTCAAAAATACAAGTTTCGTCCACATCAAAGCAGTTCACACATTGACGGAAAGGTAAAAATATATTACAAGGTATGGACAAATTTACAGAGTAGAATCTAATTTTCAAATTATAATATTCTTTACAAAGGATAATACAAGAGTTTTTCTAGAGTTTTTTCACAGCTAGGTTTTCAGCTTCATCATCATCTGCTAAGCTTCGGATTGTCTGCTAGGCTTCGGATCGATGCTCCTTGGCTTTGTCATCCTGTACATATCAAAGCATTATAAGGTAAATTCAAGTTTCAAGGAAAAAGGTAACCACAAGGTATGAGTTTATTACCGGTTTAAGGTGACTTCGAGCTTCGTCACCAGCCAAGTCTCGCCCGCCCTTTGCCCAGATTTGAGTAACGAATCTATTTCCGATGCTTCGGGCTAGGCCGGGGATGTCGTTCAAGTCTGCCGGTGATAGGCTGAAGTTTGGTCTGTTTACAATATTTCCATGTGTACAGTTAGCCTTCATGAAAGCGACAGCTGTGCCTCGAGAAGTTAGCAGGGCACAAAAGTCACCATATCCAGCTATAATTTCGTCGAGAGCATCAACTTCACCTTCAATATGATCAAATGTGCCCGACAAGTCTTCAACCGAAGGTCTAAACTTTTCGTAGCTGGCCCCAACAGAGTTAAAGACCTGTTTCAGCCGTTGAATGCACCGGGTGCCGAAGCCTAAGCATTTTTCCTGAAGATCTTAGAGTGATTTCTGTAGATTTGAACTTTTTTCAGCCTGGCTTCGAGTTTTGTTTTGAAATCCTTTTTCTCTTGCTCAAAGCTTTTTGACTGTAGGGAAAGTTCACTGTTTAATCTAGCGATCTCGGCTTGAGCTTCTGCCAGTGGACCTTCCATCGTTTGAAGCACGAAGTCTTTCTTTTCTAGGGCAGCTTCATGATCTTTAATCTTCTTCTCAAAACCCTCAATTATAACTTCGTTTTTCTTATCCTTAAGGTCTTGTTGCATCCTCAAGGCTTTGCTTAGCAGTAAGCTCTGACAAAATAACCTTCATCAAAAAACATCTGCATATCTAAACAATAAAAAGTAAAGGGAAAAATTTTACCTTAAAGTTAGAATAAAACAAGCTACCGGCGATATGCTATCGCCGGTATCTGCTGAGATCAGCTTCGAGCTTCAGGAAACCAACACTTTTTGACAAAGTGCTGACAACCTTTGCCCCAACTCGGTCCCGAAGGCATCCTAAACTCTCTTCGGAAACACCGTCGAAGAGCAGTGCCCCTGGATGATACCCACACGATATGGCATAGTCCTTCAGCTCTTCTTTTTCAGCCTTTGACAATTCTTGCCCAATTATGTTTTGAAAGTTGAAATTTTCTTCTTCCGAAGTATCTTAGGCAGGCTCCTTCTCTTTTCCAGGCATCTTTTCCCCTTTTTCAGGCACTGCGACCGGGGTTTCCTCAACAGTTGCAGCAGTTTCTTCCTTAGCCATATTCAAAATCATTTCATCAATATCATTGAATGTGTTTTCCAAATCTATGGCTTCGGTTGCTGCAGCTTCGGAAGTAGAAGCTTCGGCAGGAGCAGCTTCGGCTGCTGCAGTTTTTGGCGCTGAGGCTAGTGGCGGTGTTTCTTCAATAGCCTCAATGATAGTAATAATTCTTTGCTTTTTTGGCTCAGCAGGCTTCTCGGCAACCGAAGGCTCCTTCTTCTTCTGTAAAAGCTTCATCAGTTCCGGTCCCAATGGACTTAGCTTATTAGGTAGAGATTCAGTCATTACCTATAAAATTTCTTCTACGTCAGGGGCAGAAGGTGTTGAGGGAAGTTCTTCTTCTTCTAAGTCAGCTTTCGGCTTCGAAGATGGAGCTTTTCTTTTCTTTGACACAGCCACCTTCGGCTTAGGATTTGATTTTTTTTCTTTTTTACCAAATTTTCATCCTCTTTTACCATCCTGGCAGCTTGTCTTTGTATAATACTGACAGTCCTTTTTCGTTTTGGCCCTTCGGCACCTTTGCTTAACCTTTCGTAGTCTGGGTATTCAAATTTCAAAGCGTCCATTACTCAGTTTAACCTTCGTTTCGGCCGAGTGCCGAAGGCTGCTGTCATCAGTTGATCTTCTTTCTTTGTATAATTGCCCAAGATTTCATTGCACATAACTTCAATTGTATCCAACCATTCCTGGCAGGGTTCTTTGAAGTGTTTCTTGAACTTAAAATGATAGGGCAATCAGACAAGTTCATTCTTTTTCTTCTCTCCTTTAAGCTTCGGCATACCCCATTCCTTTAATGTTGGGAATACCCTATTGGCTAAGTATTCCTAAACTAAATCCCTAGTACCAATATGCTCAGACACAACCCTAAATTTGCCCACAGCATCTGGGCATGATGTTCCCGGTGTCATGTTGCACTGAGGCCTAGTCAACCCGAAGGTTAGCTCCAATGGGCTCTGAACTAGCTTTTCCTTTTTCTCATCAATCTTAACATAAAACCATTCAGTTTTCCAACCGATCGGCCATTTGGTGCGGTAGCTAACCACCGGTGTCTTCATGTCTTTGCGATAAGCAAAATTATAGCAGCCGAAGTTCTCGTGCAGTCCATCTTCTCTAGCCTTCGTCTGATAGTGAAGTTCGTGTACCTGGCAGAAGGCTTCGGCAACCAGCTCCGCTCCTTGGCTTCGGAGAGCCTAGATAAAGAAGCTGAGCCTAACGATAGCGTTAGGAGTCAGCTGATCAAGATAAACTTCGAAATTTTCCAAAACATCTGCAATCATCCCATGTAGAGGAAATCTTAATCCTGCTTTAAAGAAGCTTCTGAAGACTACCACCTCATCGCTTTCTGGCTTCAGAGTGGTCTCTTCCCCGCCAAAGCGAATTAGGTTTTTCTCGGCTTCCCCGAAGTAGCCTAGTTTTGTCATCATCGGCATATCAGCTTCGGAGACAGTCGACTTCCCAAAATCCAAGTGGCTGGGCTTAGATGGCATGGCAGAATAATCTATATCTTCCTCGTCAGCCTCACCTTCTTCAATATCTGCCTGCTCGGCTTCGGCAGCAGGTGCACTTTCGTCAGCAGTACCCTCTGGCACAACTAGTCCCGACTGCCTCATTACTTCGGAG
The DNA here is from genome assembly GCA_029449295.1 of Zea luxurians. Taxonomy (NCBI): domain Eukaryota; kingdom Viridiplantae; phylum Streptophyta; class Magnoliopsida; order Poales; family Poaceae; genus Zea; species Zea luxurians. The sequence goes on from JAOPSE010000010.1 coordinate 50,541,892, forward strand.
ATCGGGGCAGTTTCAGCAGCTTTGGCCTCCTCTTCGTCGCGTGTAACCCTAGCTGTTGAACGGACCCTGGCCATTTGATGCTGAATTTCTTGTGCCTTGACGAAGTTGAAAACTTTTTATTTTTGCCGAAGCTCCCTCTTGAGACGAAGCTTTGATTTGGAGTACAACAGTGCAATAGTAGTAAATGTTGTGGTAACTTCACACCTACTCGTCTGTATATATAGTGCTGCAGGTGGGAAGGTAAATCGACAAGATGATCGCACCTGCTGAACAGCCGCCCGCAGCCACTGAACGGTGGACCATACTGCGCGAGGAAACGAATCACCAGATCGAGTGTACCCGTCTTATGGAGGGATCGCCTTACACTCGGAATATTTAAATTGTTTCTCGGCAACGAGCTCAGGGGAGGTGTTTTTCGGACCTTCGGCATTCCGAAGCATAAAAGTTTTTTCACGGGTCGAGCTCGTTATGAAAAACGATCTAGCACCATGAAGGGGCTACTGTTGGGGGTCTGCTTCGTCGCCGAAGGTCCTATCAGATGAAGCACCTTCGAAAGGTCAGAACAAGAACAATGCCGAAGCTACCAGTCAGGGAGCTTCGTAGTACATTTCAAAATGCACCGACTTAAAGATGAGATGACCAATCGACACATGATAACTATGTAATAATTGTAATCATTTGTAGAGGACATGAATGTAAATTCACACAGGCTGCGCCCTGTGCCTATAAATAGGTGAACAATACCCCCGTATTGTTCATGCTTTCGCATCGCATCTGTATCTTCGTATTCAGTCAAGCTCAAGGTATAAATGTAATTTAATTTAACTTTTATGTATTCATGATTATTTGACAATAAATTTTCATATTTTGGTACTATGTAATTATTTATGTTGTCTTATGTTTCATAACCTTCATCCTCTGATTACATATGTCATATTTATGAAGGTATGTCCTTCATAACCTTTGTCCGAAGATCATTATATCCTAAGAGAAATAATGCTTCGAAGGACGAAGGACATTAACATTTAACATTTTTCTTGTGTGTTGCCTTGTTCTTAATTCATAGCATTTGAGAACAAGTCCCCAACAAGTAGCATTTAAGGGAGTGTTAGAGGGTCAGTTATACTTAGTTGATTTCATTAGAGCCGAACTTGACACTTGCTTAATTGCTAAGACTAATATGGGTTGGCTCTAACATCGCTGACTAGCCCATGTTGGGATGAAGAATCTTCACAAGCTTCTAAAGGGAAAACACATTTTGGGACTAACAAATGTTCATTTTGAGAAAAACAGGGTTTGTAGCGCATGTCAAGCAGGAAAGCAAGTTGGTGCCCATCATCCACACAAAAACATCATGACAACGGACAGGCCACTCGAGCTACTCCACATGGATCTATTTAGCCCGATAGCTTACATAAGCATCGGCGGGAGTAAGTACTGTCTTGTAATTGTGGATGATTATTCTCGCTTCACTTGGGTATTCTTTTTGCAGGATAAATCACAAACCCAAGAAACCTTAAAGGGATTCTTGAGACGAGCTCAAAATGAGTTCGGCTTAAGGATCAAAAAGATTAGAAGCGACAATAGGACAAAGTTCAAGAATTCACAAATTGAAGGCTTCCTTGAGGAGGAGGGCATCAAGCATGAGTTCTCTTCTCCCTACACACCTCAACAAAATGGTGTAGTGGAGAGCAAGAATAGAACTCTACTTGACATGGCGAGGACCATGCTTGATGAGTACAAAACACCGAACCTGTTTTGGGCCGAGGCGATTAACACCGCCTGCTACTCCATCAACCGGTTATATCTTCACCGAATCCTCAAGAAGACATCCTACGAACTCCTCACCGATAAAAATCCCAATGTTTCATATTTTAGAGTCTTTGGTAACAAATGTTTTATTCTTGTTAAAAGAGGTAGAAAATCTAAATTTGCTCCTAAGGCTGTAGAAGGCTTTTTACTAGGATATGATTCAAACACAAGGGCATATAGAGTCTTTAACAAGTCCACTGGACTAGTTGAAGTTTCTTGTGACATTGTGTTTGATGAGACTAATGCCTCCCAAGTGGAGCAAGTTGATCTTGGTGAATTAGATGATGAAGAGGCTCCGTGTGTCGCGCTAAGGAACATGTCCATTAGGAATGTGTGTCCTAAGGAATCCGAAGAGCCTCCACAAGCACAAGATCAATCGTCATCTTCCATTCAAGCATCTCCACCAACCCAAGATGAGGAACAAGCTCAAGACCATGAAGTTGAAGATCAAGAGGATGAGCCACCTCAAGAGGAGGACAATGATCAAGGGGGAGATGAAGTTGATCAAGACAAGGAAGATGATCAAGAAGTTCAGGGTCAAAAATAGCCACACCCAAGAGCCCACCAAGCGATTCAAAGAGATCACCCCATGAACACCATTCTCAGCAATATTCATAAGGGGGTAACCACTCGATCTTGAGTCGCTCATTTTTGTGAACATTACTCTTTTGTTTCCTCTATTGAGCCTTACAGGAAAGAGGATGCACTAAGAGATTCGAATTGGGTGTTGGCAATGCAAGAGGAGCTCAACAACTTCACGAGGAATAAGGTATGGAATTTGGTTCCATGTCCTAATCAAAATGTTGTAGGTACCAAGTGGGTATTCCGCAACAAGCAAGATGAGCATGGTGTGGTGATAAGGAACAAAGCCAGACTTGTCGCTAAAGGTTATTCACAAGTCAAAGGTTTGGACTTTGGTGAAACTTATGCACCCATAGCTAGGCTTGAGTCAATTCGCATATTACTTGCCTATGCTACTTACCATGGCTTTAAGCTCTATCAAATGGACGTGAAGAGTGCCTTCCTCAATGGACCTATCAAGGAAGAGGTCTATGTTGAGCAACCTCCCGGCTTTGAGGATAGTGAGTATCCTAACCATGTGTATAAACTCTCAAAGGCGCTTTATGGGCTCAAGCAAGCCCTAAGAGCATGGTATGAATGCCTTCAAGATTTTCTTATCACTAATGGCTTCAGAGTCGGCAAAGCCGATCCTACTCTCTTTACTAAAACTATTGCAAGTGATTTGTTCGTATGCCAAATTATAGGATCCTTACTCTATTTATGTGCATCACGACCGGATATTATGCTTTTCGTTTGCATGTGTGCAAGGTTCCAAGCTGTCACACCTGTTTCTAAAGGGCAGAGCCGGGTGCATAGCATATGTGTGCCAGGATCTATTTCCACACATATGTTGACATCACAAGTGTAATATATCAAAAGAACAATGCATAAGAGCATAAATAACGATTATATTAACATATTACACTTCGAACAGACATAATGTCTTAAGCTTTATTCATCAAAGTACAGCGAACATGGACATCCATCCACAGGAAGATGATCGGGGGTATCACTAGACTAGCAACCATGGAGTTCAGAATCATATCTTCATCTGCAAACTTCTGATCAAAATTAAGCAAGGGTGAGCTCACTTATGGTCGGGGCTCAGCAAGTGGGGGAAAAACTAATGCAAGTTTAACAAGGTGAGGCTAAGGTTGAGCAGTAAGCATTTTAGTTGGTCAACATTTTATTAACAACACCTGTCTTACTAATAAGTGTGAATCCCAAGTATTCCCATTAAACAAAGGTATAAGAGTATATCAAAAACACTTAAGTGAAACCACTTAAGCAAACTATTGGCAGATCATCGGATCTCGATTTATTTCCATCTTCAAGTTCAATTATCATGTGAGGAGTCCAGGCTGCTCTTAACCGTGAGCACGACTGATATATCAGTTTTACACTCTGCATAGGTGGTACAACTTTACCCACAAGCCGTGTATCCCCTCTAGCCTGGGTTGGCCAAAACCCGTAAACACTTCCGAGGTGAGTGGCTAGGGATCCACTATGAGGCTTTCACAAAATACACTTAATACGAAGCAACCCGCTAAGGTTTCTAAAGCCGATGGTGGTGACCCCCTGGGTGAGGTACCTTAGCCAAGAATACGTCCCCATGATAACGTGGGCTGCCAACACCACAGCTCCCCCTCTTGCCCATATTTCAGGTAAGGTTGCCAGGCACTAAGCATATAAAGCTAATTACCAAAGCCAGAGCCATGATAGCACTCGTGGTTGCACTGTTTTTCCGGGTGGTCACTCCATGTTCCAATTAATATGCAATAATCTTGTTTAACCATCGGGTTAACAACAATAATGTAAACTTACCATTTTGGAACATTAATATCATAAGCGAGAGTGATTGCATAAAGTTAAGTTGTAGCAATAGCATAGCTACGAAGGTAAAGTATAATTCCCAGGTTTGATCAAGGAATAAGGTTGGAAAGGTTATCTAAATAGGTAACCCGTCAAATTATGCATATATATCCAAAAGAATAAACTTTATTAAATATATTGTTTGGGATCAAACAGAGTATGCAGAGGGAGAAGTCCACTTGCCTTGCTTATTGAAAACTTGAGAGTCTTCCACGGATCTGAATAGATCTTGATACTTAACTACTAGATCAACCACTGAATATCACACAAACAAACAAGAAGAACAAACACCACTCAATAACATACCACATTCACCATACGTAAAGCTAAAAGAAAGCCTAACGAAAAGAGCGTTCGCTTTTAAAGAACATCGCAAGTAATGGTTATAAAAAGATGGTATTCTTTTCAAAAATGTGTGATCTATACTTTATAAAACAAGACAAGAGCTTAAAAATATCTTAATTAAAATATACAAATATTGGGTTCATCAATTTTAATCTTTTATAAAACGTCATACGTGATATGTCTAATATTAAGGGTTTATAAGATGATACAACACGTTATAACAATATTAAACCTTTTTAACTTTTTAGAAAAGATATATGTTATATATCTAAGGTTAATGGGCTACTTATCATGTTATTAATTTTAGAAGCATTATGGAGCATATTATAAATATTGTTAACCAATCACTTATGACAAATTAAGATATAAGTCTAAATAGGTTTTATGTGAAAAGATCATTATTATTAAACACCTATTTATGAAAAGTTATGATATATGCCTTAAATGAACTTTTATGTAGGAGAATGAACAAACAACTATATTTTATTTTTATTAGAAAGTACATGTCCTATATTCTTTGTTAAGAAAGCTATATACAAAACAAATATGTAAACTAACATTTAATTATAAAAAAGACATGAACACTAATTTTCTTTATTTTATCCTTTAGGGACCACTAAATGATATATATAAATAATATGGATTCAATGTGATGAAAGGATTAATCACACTTACATTACTAGTTATGGACAAATTGAAATGTAAGTCTAGTTATTAAATTGTGAGAAAATATAAATAATCAATTGATTATATTTAGTTTCAGTTTAGGAACATATGACCTAGATCATTTAAAAGGAAAAAAGTATAAACTATCATTTTAGTTTATAAAAACAATGACTCTTGTTATCTTTTAATTAAGAAAATATAAATAATCTATTAATTGGACATATGTTTATTTTCTATTTTTATTAAGAAATATATAGTCTATATATTCTTTTAAGTTTCTATTTAATACGGCTATACTTAAACATCTATACGAACCCTGTTAAATATGATATCTATTAGAAATGTTATTTTAATATTAGGAACAAATTATCTAATTCTTTACTAAGAAACCTATGTTTATCGACATAACTACTATTTTCTTTATTAGAAAAGTATGAGTGCCTAGTTAAGTCATTTTAACATTATAAATCCTACTATTTCGATTTTCTCCTTTCTTTTCTAAATAGAATTTATACATATAACTAAAAAATGTTTATTTATTTCTTCTAACATTAATATTCTAAGAAGTAATTGTAAATTACTAAATGAGACTTTTAATAACATATTCATGGTTATTATGACATAGATAAATATCTTACTAATTCTAAGTAATTAAGTGTATTCCTTATGAATACTTTTTATTATGACTAGTTGTTGGGGGCCTTCGTCCTCCGAAGGTCCTCAAAAACAAGACTTGACAATGTTTTCCAAGTGAATTATATGTACAGGTATTTTCGGACTCAGATTATGGACATGGAGAACGGACAGGACGAAGCTTAAGCCAGACGAAAGGGGGTTGAGATGAAGGACGGGCTGGTTACCATGCTGTACGAAGGATGGTGCGCAGCCGAAGCTATGCGCAGGGAAGCTTCGTCGCGATAGCAGAACGGGGAACCGACCTAAAGATGAAAAGACTACTTAGGCCTTGGCAGATTCCCATAGGTCATTAGCAAATGTAACGGACATGAATGTAATTTTACATGGGCTGCGTCCCACGCCTATAAATAGATGAACAGTACTCCCGTACTGGACACGCTGACTTGGCATTCGCTTTTGCGTCATCCTTGTACTTTTGTCTTCCTGCAACCCGAAGGTACACTTGTAATTTGAAGTCATTTCTATTGTTATATGATAATAAAATAGAAATGACATTGTGATAAAATTTAAATGTTTATACTACTTTTTATGTTGCGTGTAAATCCTTCGTCATAGCTTACGAAGATATATTATTTGTGACCTTCGTCCCGAGCGCATCATATCCCGAAGGGAAATGATGTTTCAAAGGACGAAGGAACTTATCATATAACACTTTTTATGTTGCCTTGTTCTTAATCCGAAGCATTTGAGAACAAGTCACCAACATTGGCGCCCACCTCCGGTGAACTCACTTCCACTTTGAGTTTTGTGAACACCTTCGGAAGCCATAGACCCTCGCTATGGCGCCGAAGAAAGCTTCAGCGACTGGGGCTGCAGCTCTGCAACCGCTGGACCCCAACCAGGAGACTGTCTCTCTTCGGGAGGCCCGAAGCCAGAAGAGGAAGGCCGTCAGCCCGACGCTTCAGGAGGATGAGCTAGACCAAGAGATTAGGGATATGGAGATGCTTCATCAACAGGTGCAGAGGAAGAAGGAAAAGATGGCCAGGCTAGCTGAGCTGCAAAGGCAGATAGACGAAGCTTCTGAAGAGGTCCGCCATCTTACTCACGATGAGCAGAACCGAAGGCCTCAACAAAAAGACCTTCATCAGGAGGGCTTCTTCAACGAAGATGACTGGTATGACAATTTCCATCATGGAAATTTTGTTTTCGATGATGCTTCTCCCCTGTCCGCTGAGCTGCAGGCTACACCTTGGCCTCCGTCCTACAAGCCACCCCAGCTTCCCATGTTCGATGGCCATTCAGACCCGAAGCAGTTTTTGATGAGCTACGAAGCAACAATGTCTTCGTATGGTGGCAATGCTGCAGTCATGGCAAAGTCTTTTGTTATGGCTGTCAGGAATGTTGCTCAGACCTGGTATTCCTCCCTTCAACCAGGAACGATCACTTCATGGCAAAAGCTGAAGGACATGTTGTTAACCAGCTTTCAAGGGTTTCAGACGAAGCCGGTCACTGCTCAAGCCTTGTTCCAGTGCACTCAGGATCATGAAGAATACCTTCAGGCGTATGTCAGAAGGTTCTTGCGTTTGAGGGCGCAGGCACCAACGGTGCCCAATGAAATTGTCATCGAAGCCATGATCAAGGGGCTTCGTCCTGGACCTTCAGCTCAATACTTTGCTAGGAAGCCTCCTCAGACTTTGGAGAAGCTGCTCCAGAAGATGGACGAGTACATTCGTGCCGACAATGATTTTCGCCAAAGAAGGGAGGAGGCTTTCAGATTTTCTGAAATGACCAGGGGCTTCGGAGGAAGATTCTATCCGAGGCATGTCAAGTCCATCCACAACTCTACTCAAAATGATGATAAGGGGAGTCAGCAGAACAGGCCGCAGTGCTCCTCACAAGCTTCGGGGCAACAGCAAAGTTTCTTTCGACCACCAGCTCCAAGAGGCAGAGGCGCCAGGGGCTTCGGCGGAAGATTTGGAGATCAACCAAGGAGAGTATTTTGCTTATTCTGTGGTGAAAACAAGGGCCATACCACCAGGATGTGCCATGTTACCATCCAGAAGCAAAAGGAGCTAGCAGAAGCTGCAGCGCAACAGGGCCAGCCGAAGCAGGTCATGCATACTGCTTCGTACCATCAGCCTTACATCCCAGAATACGTGGGCAACCACCCTGCAGTTTCTGTAGCTTCGGCGAGTCAACCTCAAGCTTCATGGCAACAGCCCCCGCCTCCACCACCACTGCAACAAGGCCAACAGCCGGAAGGGAGTCAATATGTTCCACACCAAAGGGATCTCAGAGAACAATCTGAAGCTCGCACAGTCAATAGCACTGTGCCAGAGTCGAAGCACATTTATTGACAAATATCCTACCTTGATAGCAGTCTTTTCCATTTAGTTCTATTTTCTGTGTAATAAAGAACATTTTAGTTTTCATGTAATAGCTTCGTGGTTGGTCATGAGGAAAACCTATTCTCTTCACAGGTTTAAGTTGCTGAAGCTTAAAAATTTGCGATAACAAGGAGGACCTTCGAATTATAAAAAATCCTTCGAAGTCGTTCTGAGGAACGCAGAGTAAGTTGCTGAAGTCACAAAAAGCCATTCCAAAGGGAGCGCAGTGTAAGTTTTCTGCTCCAAAGTCGTTCCTAAGGGAATGCAGAGCATACAGCGAAAAGTCAACGCTGATACCGCCTAAGTAAAAGGCGAAGAAGCTCCAAAGACGTTCCTAAGGGAATGCAGAGCTTACAGCGAAAAGTCAACGCTGATACCGCCTAAGTGAAAGGCGAAGAAGCTCCAAAGACGTTCCTAAGGGAATGCAGAGCTTACAGCGAAAAGTCAGCGCTGATACAAAGATATTTTGTGTTTTACGGGGATATGTGTGTATCTTCGGAACAAATGTCATCTACATAACATAGCATCATCACATCATTTTGCATAGCATAAGCATCATACATCATGTTGCATATGGCAAAAGAAGGGGACACAGTATCAACCTTCGAAAGGACGCTTTGAGAAAGTGAAAATCGTGCAAAGTCACGAGGGAATACAATGTTGATCTTCGGAATATAGCTTCGGAGAATATTTTCACGAAGCGTGGATGTGCTTCATCAGAATAGTATTAAAGGAGAATGTCTTCTTCACGAAGCATGAAAAGAAGGGAAGGTGTTTTTTCGCCGAAGGCTCAAAAATGGTATGTGTGTAGAATTTCATGCATCGTAAAGAATTGAATAATGAAAAGAAACTTGTTTATTACTGTTGGGGGCTTGTTCTCAAATGCTAAGAATTAAGAACAAGGCAACATAGAAAATGTTAGGTGTTAAGACCCTTCGTCCTCCAAAACATTATATCCCCTCAGGATATAAAGAATTTCGGACGAAGGTTACAAAGGACGTACCTTCGTAAAACATAATATCAAGGAACGAAGCATTTATATCATATAAATCATGAAACATGAAATAAATATTTCAATATAATCATGGAATTATTTCCATCTTTATTATCATAAATGAATGAATATAAATGACTTCAAGTTACAAATGTACCTCTGGTCCTGAGGAAAGCAAAGGAACAAGTGTGATGCGAAGGCAAATGGCAGGTTCGCGTGAACAGTACAGAGGTACTGTTCATCTATTTATAGGCACAGGTCGCAGCCTGTGACAAATTACAATTATGCCCCTTACAAGAGTTTACAACGTTGACTCAGACCTCTATGGATAAAAAGGTCATTCTATCTCTATGTCGGTTTGTAACGCCGAAGCTCCATGAAAAGGAACCTTCGGCCATCTCTTGGAGACGACTTCAGCCGAAGCTGCTTCTTCGTGTAAGACCTTCGGCGCACCGAAGCACGGTCCCAACAGTAGCCCCTTTCGCGGTGCTAGATCGTTTTTCGTAACGAGCTTGACCCGTGAAAAAAGCCTCTTCAGCTTCGGGAAGCCGAAGGTCCAAAAAACACCTTCCCTGAGCTCGTTGCGGAGAAACGATCCGGCTTCCGAGCGCGTGCCAGGCCCACCTTGCAGAGTTACTGTTTGATCTTTTGCGGTCCACTGCACAGCGAGTACGAGTGACTGCCTGCTTGGTGTAAAAAATCCTGCCGCTTCGCCTTCTTACCTGCAGCACTATATAAACAGACGGGTAGGTGTGAAGTTACCACAGCATTCATTGCTATTTGCACTGTTTTGCTGCCAAAATTTTTAACTATAGCCGAAGCTTGATTCTCAGAATCGAACGAAGGTCCATCTCGACGTCTGCTTCGTCAGAAAGAAGAGCTTCGGGAGAAAAGAAAAAAGAAAAAAGTTTCTGACTTCCCCAAACTCAGAATCAAATGGTGAGAGTGCGATCTACTGCCAAAGTTGTACGTGAGGGAGACGAAGCCGAAGGTTCGAACACTGTGCCCATCTCCGAAGCGATGCAGCGTTCCGGTCTAGTGACTGCGGAAGAAATGCCTGCTGCTGAAGCAAACCCGACAACTGCCGAAGGAGAAGAAGAAAACATTGAAGGGACTGATCCCGAAGATGACTACCGTATTGCCATGCCCAGCAAGCCCAGTCACCTGGATTTTGGGAAATCAACTGTTTCAAAGACTGATCTTTCGAAGATGGTGAAAGCGGGTTATTTCAATGAAGACCAGAAGAAGCTACTTCGCTTCGGGGGAGAAGAAACCACCCTGAAGCCAGGGAAGGACGAGATTGTTATCTTCAAGAGCTTTTTAAAGGCTGGGCTTAGATTCCCTCTTCACGAGATTATTTCGGAGATACTGAAAAGGTTTGGCATCTACCTTCACCAGTTAACTCCCAACGCTATCGTTAGACTTAGCGTTTATATTTGGGCCCTCCGAAGCCAAGCAGTGGAGCCATTTGCCGACAGTTTCTGTCGAGTTCATGAGTTGCATTATCAAACCAAGGCCAGAAAAGATGGGCTACACGATAACTTCGGTTGCTACAATTTTGCCTACCGGAAAACGGCAAAGTTTCCTGTAATTAGCTACCGAAGCAAATGGCCGACAGGCTGGAAATCGGAATGGTTCTATGTCAAAGTTGATGACAACAAGGAGAAGCTTGTGCAAAGTCCAATCGAGCTGATCTTCGGAGAAACCCGACCCCGCTGCAACATGACGCCAGAGGGTGAAACACAGCAGGCAATGGATGAATTCGGAATTATTGCAGAGCATATCGGTACCAGGGATCTGGTCCAAGAATTCTTGGCATTCAGAGTCTTCCCTACTCTGAAAGAATGGGAAATGCCAAAGTTAAAGGGGGAGAAGAAGGAGGGGGATCTTGTCCGGCTGCCCTATCACTTCAAATTCAAGCAATACTTTAAGAAACCCTGCCAAGAGTGGCTGGACACAGTCGAGGTGATGTGTAATGAAATTCTGGGGAATTATTCCAAAAAAGAAGATCAACTAATGACAGCAGCCTTCGGCACCCGCCCGAAGCGAAGGCTGAACCGAGTGCTTGATGCCCTGGGCTTCGAGTACCCTGACTATGAGCAGTTGAACAAGGGTGCCGAGGGCCACAAAAGAAAAAGAGTAGCCGAAACTCTGAACAAGGATGAAGAAAGACCAGCAAAAGAGAAGAAAATTCCCAAGAAAAGAAAAATATCAACTCCGAAGCGAAAAATATCCGAAGAAGAGGGGACCCCCACACCACCTTCTACCAGCGACGTGGAGGAAATTTTAAAGGTAATGACTGAACCCATGCCCACGAAGCTAAGTCCATTAGGGCTCCAACTGACGAAGCTTTTTCGAAAGGTGAACGAGCCGGATCAAACGAAGATAACCAAACCCAAGCGGCAAAGAATTATTGCAGTAACTAAAGTTATCGACAAGACGCCGCCTAGGGCGTCAATTCAGAAAACACCAGCTGTCGAAGGCACCACAAACGTCGAAGTCGCACCTTCGGAGGTCGCGGCTACCGAAGCCGCTACAGCCGAAGATGTAAACTTAGAAACTACCATTGAGGACATTGACAAAATCTTGCAAGACATGGCTGCAGAAGAAGCTGGCACTGCTGCTGAAAAAACCATGGCCACAGTGCCTGGGAAGGGGAAAGAAATAGCCGAGGACACTTCGGACGACGAAGCCTACACATTCCAAAATTTAATTGGGCAAAAACTGTCGAAGGCCGAAATGGAAGAACTTAAGGACTATGCCAAATCTTGCGGCTACAAGCCAGGAGCTCTCCTATTTGGAGGTGTAGACGATGAAAAATTAGGCTGCATTCGAGACCAAACTGGAGCTAAGGTAATCGGTACTCTATCAAAGAGTATCGGTTTTCCGAAGCTAGAGACAGACATCAGCCGCTACCGACGACAACATATCGTCGGCAGCTTATTTTACTCCAACTTCAAGGTAAACAACCTTTTCTCTGGTTTTTATTGCTGTTAATAATAAAAATGTTACTAACGTAAGTTGTTTCTGTGCAGAGCATGCTACTGAGCAAAGCTCTAAAGATGCAGCAAGATTTGGAGGACAAAAAACACGAAGCTATAATTGAAAACTTAGAAAGCAAGATAAAAGAACAATCTGCTATCATTGAAAAGAAAGACTTCGAGCTCCAATCGACCGAAGGCTTGCTGGCAGAGACTGAGGCTAAAGTATCAGAGTTGAATTCGAAGCTTATCAGTGAATCAAAACAATTTGAACAGGAGAAGCTAAAGCTTAATTCGAAACTTGAAGCCGAAGTCCAGGCCAACTCAGACTTGAAGAAATCATTGACAAGCCTTCAAGACAAATGCTTGAATTTTAGCAATAATTGTATTGAACGATTAAGAAAGATATTTTACTCTGTTGGAGCTAGCAGCGGGAAGTTTAACTCTTCAACGGAAAATTTACCACAAGCGTTCGATCATATTGAAGCTGAGATCGAAGAACTTGACGAAGTTATAGCCGGGCACGGTGACTTCTGTGCCTGGGTAGCTTCTCGGGGTACCGCTGCAGCATTCCTGAAGGCCGGCTGCGAGCATGGAAAAATCGTCAACAGGCCCAACTTCACCTTGTCTCCATCAATCCTGGACGATATACCTGACCTCGCTCGAAGCATCTCAAATAGATTTATAAAAATGATATGGACAAAAGGCGGGCGGGAGAAGGCCGGAGACGAAGCTCGAAGTCATCTTGAACCAGTAAGAAATGATACTTCGTACTTACCTTCTCCTTTGCACTTGATTTTTACTCACGATACCTTGATTTATGTAGGATGACGAACGTGAAAATGATGCTTAAGATATGTCGCCGAAGCTGTCGCCGAAGCTGAAGCTTAATGAAGATCAGTAGAAGTAAACTATAGGAAAAAACTCAGGATACTTTTGTAACAACTTTTGTAAATACAATTAAACTGTTCTCAAGGAACTTTGTACATACCTTGTAATATATTCTTACCCTTCTACTGAAGCGCTTTGATGTGGACGAAATCAGTATTTTGAGCCGAAAGCGAAAAAACACCTTCCCTTCTTTTCGTACACAACGAAGCATAAGAGACCAAATCTTTTTGCCGAGCAACGAAGCATAAAAGACCACTTCTTCTTTTTGCCGAGCAACGAAGCTTTTCTTTTTTGTACACAACAAAGCATAAGAGGCCGATTCTTCTTTTTACCGAAACTTTTCTTTTTTGTACTCAATAAAGCATAACGAATCATAAAAAACCACTTCTCCTTTTTGCCGAAGTTTTTCTTTTTCATATCGAATCATAAAAATTCACTTCGTCTTTTTGCCGAAGCAACCTCTTTGGTGCATAAATGCTATGAATGAATGCTTATGCATGCAAATGCCATGATGTAATGTAATGTGCGAATGAATGTCCAAAACATATATCCGAAGCCATACTCTCAGCCATTATTTCTTTGGAACCAACCGCACATCAGCTCTGCATTCCCTTAGGAACGACTTTGGAGCTTCTTCGCCTTTTACTTAGGCAGTATAAGCTCTGCATTCCCTTAGGAACGTCTTTGGAGCTTCTTCGCCTTTTACTTAGGCGGTATCAGCATTGACTTTTCGCTGTAAGCTCTGCATCCCCTTAGGGACGTCTTTGGAGCTTCTTCGCCTTTTACTTTCGGCGGAATCAGAGCTCTGCATCCCCTTAGGGACGTCTTTGGAGCTTCTTCTCTCTTTTTTTTTCAGTTTCGGCACTCGATGGTGCGTTCTCAGCTTTTACATTTACATTCTTTGGGAGATTTTGCTCTTATAAAACTAAAAAGGAAATTACAGATGATGGCCCCATTAAAAACCTTTCTCCCCCTTTAGAAAGGAAAAGGGTGCCATGAAAAAGAAAAAGAAAAACATAAAAAATTACATCAAGTTATACATAATATCTCCGAAGCTCATCTGAATTCCAAGACCTTGGAATTTCGTTGCCATCCATGTCCTTCAATCTGTAGGAACCAGGCCTTGACGAAGATGCTACTAAGAAAGGCCCTTCCCATTTCAATTGTAACTTGCCGACTGTATCTGGGTTGGCCACTCTCCGAAGCACCAAGTGTCCCGGCTCAATATTTTTTAGCCGGACCTTTCTATCTCGCCATCTAACTGTTTCAGCCTGGTATTTATTGATGTTTTCCACGGCTTGAAGTCTGATTCCTTCTAAAGCATCTTTTTCCACAAGGCAAGCATCTTCAGGACCTGACTCTGCCGAAGCTACTACCCTTATTGACCCAGCTTTAGCTTCTTCCGGAGTTATTGCTTCGTCACCGAATAATAATTTGAATGGGGTAAAGCCTGTAGACCTTGATGTTGTTGTATTGTGGCTCCACACCACTTTGGTCAACTGATCTGGCCACTTTCCCCTTGGTTGATTAAAGATTAGCTTCATTATTCCTGTCATTATGATGCCATTGGCCCTTTCAACAAGCCCATTCAACTCCGGATGCCTGACTGATGCAAAATGGATCTTCGTTCCAATTTGATCACAGAAATTTCTGAAAGCTTCGGAGTCGAACTGCGTTCCGTTATCTACAGTGATGGCCTTCGGTACCCCAAAACGACAGACAATATTCTGCCAGAAAAACTTTTGGACAGTGGCCGAAGTTATTGTGGCTAATGGCTTCGCCTCAATCCACTTGGAAAAATACTCCACAGCTACTATAACATATCTTAGATTTCCTTGGGCCGGTGGTAATGGACCCAACAAGTCAAGGCCCCACCTTTGCAATGGCCAGATGGGTTGTATCAGCTGTGTCAAAGACGAAGGTTGCTTTTGATCTCTTGCACATTTCTAACAACCTTCGCACTTTTGAACTAACTCCGCTGCATCCGAAGCTGCCTTCGGCCAGTAAAATCCTTGGCGGAACACTTTTCCAAGTAATGGCCTGGATCCGATGTGGGATCCACACAGGCCTGCATGTATCTGTAACACCCCGGGATCCACAAACACCCCGGAATGCTACTGAACTACACTTCTAACATCCGTATATAAAATTTCGGCAGCATCTACCTTGCAAAATTGCATAAATGGGGGGGCAATAGTGTATAAACATATATCATGACTAAAAACATACTAAGTAATATTAATCGGCTAGCAACGAGAAGTTAAACATACGACAAGAACTGAATTAACCAGCGTGCACGACTAGTTAAGAAAAACAAACATCCTTTGACAAAAGTTTCTAATTATATCCTGGCTGCGCCTAGCAACATTATTATGAGAGTGAAAGTGGACATGCTGCTACTCCCCTCATTCCCAACATGTATCAAGTACCTGCATTGAGTAATGCAAGGGTGAGATGACACATCTCAGCAAGCAAAATAATAACAAACTGTTTAACCACATAAGAACATGGTTTTACCACCATTTGATTTTACAACCTCCTTATTACATAGGTGCAGCACGAATACAATGTACAACACACCTAGTTACCACACCTCGCAGGTAGAAACCACAATAGTAACATAGTAATGTCACACTTCATATATACCTCATGAGTGCAAATGTCTGCAAATGCAAGGATGACTTCTGCCTTCATACCTCTAAGGATATGAAGCCGCATCGTACCCCTCCTCGGGCAACATACGATGCTAAAAGTGTACCGGTACGGTCGGACCATAAGATCATGACATAACTTCAAAATGCAAGATGGATGATGCGATGTGCATGTCATGCCTACAACACTTCCTATAACGTGATTCAAAAAGATACTTCAACTTCATCCAAGATGGGAATCAACCACATATATCATTACCAAATTATGAACATCCACAATATTAGACAATTGAGAATTAATACCTCCAAACAAATAAACTTCATCATAGAATTCAATGATTAACATAATTAAAACTTATGAATACTCAATGACAGGGAATAGGATGCAAACCAAACGGTAGCAACCACCACTGTATTTACTTGCCTTTACCGGAAGTTTGGGCAAATCCCTAAGTACGATCCAGAAGTCCACCACCTGTTTTTGACACACAACTTAGTGCACCAATTTCACATAATTAGGCTCATAAACGACGCCGCACCTACGCACAAACTCAAACCCCGCCGCGGGTTACATCTCTCCCCACACCCACCAAACTGCAGCGGCGCTGCTTAATAATTTTATAACTTTAAAATTATGACAGCAGTGGTAACAAACAAAAACTCCAGAAGCATCTACATAAAATTCCCCACAAGTTTTGTATACAATTTTTAATTAAATTCCAAAACTAATTAGCCCAAAACAGTCCACAAGATGAACCCTGTAATCTGTTTTTTTGTCTTTTGGACAGCGACATACCCGGATTCAAACAGTGATATCTTTTAAAATATAATTTCAAATCAAGCGCATAAGTACTCATTGTAAAGATAAGACAAAGCCCTACATGATTATCATACTGGTTAACACTAATTACCCACGAAAAATTCCCAGAAACTGCTAATACTACTGCTGTTCACCCACCTGAAAAATCTGTTTTTTTTGGACAGCAACATAACCGGATTCAAACAACGATATCTCCTAAATTATAACTCCGAATCGAGCGCATAAGTACTCATTGGAAAGGTATGACAAAGCTCTACATGATTCTCCCACTGATCCCCACTAATTACCCACGAAAAATTCCCAGAAACTGCTAATACTACTGCTGTTCACCCTCCCACAAAAAATTCTGGACAGCACCTCTACCGATTCGCATAGGTAAACATATAATCAATTGAATTTTAGCGCAAAAACATAGATAACTTCAAGATCACCTTGAGTTCCACCTTTTTCCTCCTTCCTTCCTTCCTCCCACCAATTCTCCAATTGAAACTTGCACCCACACGAAGAAGATCCGACGAGGAAGAACGACACTTGGAGAAGAGGAGATGGGGGGTGGCGGCTAGGGTTGAGGAGATGGCTGCTGCAAAAATCTTGAGAATGGAGAGGGGGCGGCTGCAGCACTTGGGGAAGAGAGAAGAGGGAAGAGGGGGGGAGGGTGACGGCCAAAGGAGGGAAAGGGGGGGCGGCTGCCCACAAGGGGCCTTAAGAGAGGGGGCGGCTAGGGTTTTGGGAGGGAAAGTGGGCTTCCCACCGCCGGATCGCGATCAACGGCCCAAAACCATTCCTATGCTAGAGCTCTCGACCCCCGCGCACACATCAAACATAAATTTTACTGTTTTACAGATGTTTACCTTCTAAAATTCCAAACCCCCTCATAGCATGGGACCCGCAAGAGAAAACAAAGAAAAAAAATAAACTTCAATTTCTCTTCTTTTTGAAAATTGGGTATCACACTCTACCCCCCTTAAAAAGAATTCGACCTCGAATTCCGATGCTTCTATCGGAACGACAAAGGAAAGATTAATGAACCAACAAAACTCACACATAAAGAAAAGTTCGGGTACTTCTACCGCATCAGCTCCTCAAGCTCCTAGGATTCCAAGATACGCACTAGACGACACTCTAGAGTCTAGTCTTGCTACACAGGAATCGGCTCTAGCTTGATTTGATGGTCTGGATTCTGCAAATACTTCCTCCACATAAAGACATGGAATACATGGTGTACTCTGATCATAGATTCCGACAATTGCATGCTAAGCCCAGCTGCCAACTCGGCTAAGATAGTAGACGGTCCTATATACCTCGGACAAAGCTTTCCTGACACCAAATCAATCATTGACATATACAAGTACTTCAAGGAACGTATATATGAATGCACTGCATATAGTGTTCCTATAGCCTAAACCAAACTTAGCCAAACAAGAGCAACTTCAAGAGAGCAACTTAATGCTTGCATATTTCTGGATAGCAGCACAGCGGTTAATTGTTTTGTTCATAACTCATAAAATAAGCATCCAAAAATAATAAACTAGGACTTTATGGAAAGCTTATAAAGTCAACTATACCCTTGGTATAATCTTCACAGCAAGATTTGACACTTAGAAAGGTCAAACAATGCTAAACGTAAATTCTATCCAGACTTGGACAGAATTCAACTACTCACTTCAAAAAATCCATAATTGGAGTCTCAGTCATCCAATTCAGGTGCTCCCAGACTTTTTAGAAAGCTAGTAGAATTGTCTATAATTCATTTATAAACATATCAGGTTAATTCAATGCATATCAAGGTCAAAAGACATGAGAAAGGTTCTGCTATCCAAATTTAGACAGATTCAGAGATCACACTTAAAACAGCTGTAACTTTACTTATAGATCTCCAAAAAGGGTGATCCAAAATTTGTTGAAAAGATTAAGAAAGGTACTACAACTTCTTTATAATTTATAATAAGTTATTCAAAGTTTAAATTGGGCAAACAAGGTCAGTTTCAAAATCTGTACAGAATCTACATAGATTCCAAGACTGGACTTGAGAAAATCATAACTCTCAAACTACTAGACCTATGGTCATGAAATTTTTACACAAGTAAGATAAAGAAGTCGGCTACAACTTTTATATATAACATCTCTACAGAAAAGATGGTTTACTTCATTGAACTAGCTGCATAACTAAAACTGGTCATGCAGTCCCAACAACAAGTAATAGATTTTATTCAGGTTCATTACTCTTCTAAGATTAAGCGTTCATCGAAAGACTAATAACTTTAGGTTCTTCATTACGAGATACTTAGAACAAATATAAGTATAGAGGCAATATGATAACTTTTTAAACCATTTAAGCCTAATCTCACATCATGCAAACAGGAATCTATTTAAGCATGTTAGGCCTGCCCACATATTCATCCAAGCACATTCTATACATTATATCATCCCATATAGGAACTCTCTTTTTTTAATTATACTATACATATATATCTATCGAATAACTTAGACAAATTGCATCTCAACCTAGACTTCACATGACGTAACTATTTCATACTTACGCAATCACGTCAATACAAGAAAACGTGGCTTCACAACAATACGTACTGGCCTATTCAAACGTTCCTTGCTATCTCTGTGTTTCAGCCCACGCTCCACATATACATAAACAAGATAACCATCCCAATCACTACGTCTATTCCCTCCCACCATACAACTTAATTAACATGGATTGCGAAAGAGCTCACCACAACTAAACCAAACTCCCATGAAAAAAATCACTAAGTAGAAAATTGACAATCAATAGCACAAATGTTCATTTTTTTCTACCTCTCACTATAAAAGCAATGGTAACAATGAAATATTGTAAAATCATCTAAACTTCATGATCTACAACTTTCGTATTCAAAGGATAAACAATTTTTTTCATCTACCATTTTTAATTTGACTTGTAAGGCGACATACATGATCTGCCCCCAGAAACTGACGAAACATGACACATAAATTCAAAATATCATAACTCCCTGCAGCTTAACAGAATTTTGCAAATATAAACCCATTGAAAAGATTATAACATTCTGTAAAACTTTTATTATAATGAGTGTCTCGAAATTGGTTCTCAAACCGATAAAATAATGCAACTCTTTTGTTGCAAAACTGATAGGATGGAAACAATGGACAACTAAAATTCAAAAACCTATAACTCCTCCTATACTCAACTTAAAACTACAACGAACACACGTTGGAAAAGTTTGAAAATTGTCCACAACTTTTGCAATAAAGTTGCACCCAAATTTATCTTTATAGCCCTCAACTCTGCATGACCTACAGCTAAACTCAGCCCGAGATACTGCACATTGGAGATTCGACTTATAACCGGACAACCACTTCTCCCAATCTATTTAACAGACAATTACAAGTAAATACCCATTTAAAAGGTACTGAGAAGAACTAAAGTTGCTTAAAAAGAATTCCCAAATTTGGGCTATGAAACTATCAAAACACGGTCGATTTATTGGTGGTTATAACGACACCTAAAGTTCAGACACAACGGTGCAACAACTTCAGAGCAGCCTAACTCCAATTATATACAATAAAAATTACAAACCAATACTCTTTGGAAAGATCATGAAATTACTAAAACTTTCATAATCCAACAAAGACCAAATTATACCATCTTCAAGGTCTATTCTTCCGTACAAAATTAAGGCTGCTATAGGAAACCCATAACTCTCAAATGTTTAAACCAAACTGGGTGATTAAGCATCATATGCAAACATGAAGAAACCTACTACAAAACATTCTAGATAAGTGAAGCCTGATTCAGCCTCCAACTAATTTAAAATGACTCCCAAAACCAAGCAACACCTTAAGCACAATAAAAAAACAATATAAAATGAAACCCAAGGCATTGGCAGGTGCAATCAACACTAGGATTTCCCACTACCAAATGGGGGTGCAACTCCCCAGAGTCTTTAAACAACACTTTACCAAATAGGTTAGAACACTAAGCATAACAATCAACGAATTCAACAACCTCGTTTGTTAATGCCACTAAGGTCAAACATCCACGTAGCGACAATGTATGAAACATGTGACATACCCGTCTCTAGCACTATAAAACATGGTTGTTATTACACTAGAATTCAACTACTAGAGATCTCCACAACTATTCTGTTGACGTGAAGCAAATGGTGCTCATGTCATATAACGTCTTTTTCTCCTCTCAAAAGAGATAAAATTTGCAACACTCATAAAGCAATTGAGGGATAACAATAAGAAAAACTAATGTACTTCTTGACATAGACTCATGCAAAAGCTTCATAAATATTACTTTCAATACTAAAATAATAACATGATACTGTGCTCAACAGGAATAATTGGACGTCAATAAGACAATCCACATAACCAAACTACCTTGATTAACCTCACATACAACAAAACCTACTATTACTGCACTAGAACAATTTGTACCTCGTGATATCACAGGATGCATTCAAAGTAGTACAATGTTGGCAAATAAAAAAAATATAAAATGGGTTGTCAATATCGCCCACATGACTAGCCTGCAACAACTAAAATTATGCATATCCTTTATGGCTATTGAAACAAGCCATAGAAGGAAAACATGCATGACATAAAATCCACTTGAAACCACCCTATTTATTGTTAAAAATAAGGTTGCACATAATAAGAAAGCCTATCAGGTAGACATGGTTGGACTTATCAATCTACGTCATCTCACAAATTCACTCGAGTTCTACCAGTCTAAAGATTTCATAGACATTACAACGTTGCCTCTGCTCTATAGAGACAAACCAATTTTATACTAAGATCAAGTTAGCAAGTAGCCACACTAGCCTAAAAAAAGTGAGGCGCAAAGCATTGCCTCCATGGAAATATTACATTGATAAGTTGGGTTGTATCCCAACATTCAATCAGACCCAACAACATGATAAAACTACATTATATAGTGTTTTCACACCACACCAAGCCGGATTAGACCCACTATACACAGACTCAATAAACAATCGGTCCTACAAGTACTAGAACCCCAAAAAATCCATTTAAAAAAACAACCACAATCAAGCATATAGAAATATATGATAGTAATAGCTCAAAGATTTGAAAAACATCTCATAAAAAACATCATGACGATATGTATACAAAACAAGTACATTAGTAGCTTCACTTGCATAATAACTTCAATAACAACCACATCAAGAAACCAATATTAATTAGAAGTAACATATCATATCAAACATTAAGTCGTTAACGACATACCCCATCAAACCATAAAGGGATTTGGAGTAAGGGAATTCTAGTCATCTATACAATAAAATACTAATATGAAAGATATACGAACCCATACCCTTCCTATATGTGCAAGTGTGTCAAATTTATCTTCAAATTGCGTAGAATCTAAAGCCTATCCTCTGATACCAACTGTAACACCCCGGGATCCACAAACACCCCGGAATGCTACTGAACTACACTTCTAACATCCGTATATAAAATTTCGGCAGCATCTACCTTGCAAAATTGCATAAATGGGGGGGCAATAGTGTATAAACATATATCATGACTAAAAACATACTAAGTAATATTAATCGGCTAGCAACGAGAAGTTAAACATACGACAAGAACTGAATTAACCAGCGTGCACGACTAGTTAAGAAAAACAAACATCCTTTGACAAAAGTTTCTAATTATATCCTGGCTGCGCCTAGCAACATTATTATGAGAGTGAAAGTGGACATGCTGCTACTCCCCTCATTCCCAACATGTATCAAGTACCTGCATTGAGTAATGCAAGGGTGAGATGACACATCTCAGCAAGCAAAATAATAACAAACTGTTTAACCACATAAGAACATGGTTTTACCACCATTTGATTTTACAACCTCCTTATTACATAGGTGCAGCACGAATACAATGTACAACACACCTAGTTACCACACCTCGCAGGTAGAAACCACAATAGTAACATAGTAATGTCACACTTCATATATACCTCATGAGTGCAAATGTCTGCAAATGCAAGGATGACTTCTGCCTTCATACCTCTAAGGATATGAAGCCGCATCGTACCCCTCCTCGGGCAACATACGATGCTAAAAGTGTACCGGTACGGTCGGACCATAAGATCATGACATAACTTCAAAATGCAAGATGGATGATGCGATGTGCATGTCATGCCTACAACACTTCCTATAACGTGATTCAAAAAGATACTTCAACTTCATCCAAGATGGGAATCAACCACATATATCATTACCAAATTATGATCATCCACAATATTAGACAATTGAGAATTAATACCTCCAAACAAATAAACTTCATCATAGAATTCAATGATTAACATAATTAAAACTTATGCATACTCAATGACAGGGAATAGGATGCAAACCAAACGGTAGCAACCACCACTGTATTTACTTGCCTTTACCGGAAGTTTGGGCAAATCCCTAAGTACGATCCAGAAGTCCACCACCTGTTTTTGACACACAACTTAGTGCACCAATTTCACATAATCAGGCTCATAAACGACGCCGCACCTACGCACAAACTCAAACCCCGCCGCGGGTTACATCTCTCCCCACACCCACCAAACTGCAGCGGCGCTGCTTAATAATTTTATAACTTTAAAATTATGACAGCAGTGGTAACAAACAAAAACTCCAGAAGCATCTACATAAAATTCCCCACAAGTTTTGTATACAATTTTTAATTAAATTCCAAAACTAATTAGCCCAAAACAGTCCACAAGATGAACCCTGTAATCTGTTTTTTTTGTCTTTTGGACAGCGACATACCCGGATTCAAACAGTGATATCTTTTAAAATATAATTTCAAATCAAGCGCATAAGTACTCATTGTAAAGATAAGACAAAGCCCTACATGATTATCATACTGGTTAACACTAATTACCCACGAAAAATTCCCAGAAACTGCTAATACTACTGCTGTTCACCCACCTGAAAAATCTGTTTTTTTTGGACAGCAACATAACCGGATTCAAACAACGATATCTCCTAAATTATAACTCCGAATCGAGCGCATAAGTACTCATTGGAAAGGTATGACAAAGCTCTACATGATTCTCCCACTGATCCCCACTAATTACCCACGAAAAATTCCCAGAAACTGCTAATACTACTGCTGTTCACCCTCCCACAAAAAATTCTGGACAGCACCTCTACCGATTCGCATAGGTAAACATATAATCAATTGAATTTTAGCGCAAAAACATAGATAACTTCAAGATCACCTTGAGTTCCACCTTTTTCCTCCTTCCTTCCTTCCTCCCACCAATTCTCCAATTGAAACTTGCACCCACACGAAGAAGATCCGACGAGGAAGAACGACACTTGGAGAAGAGGAGATGGGGGGGTGGCGGCTAGGGTTGAGGAGATGGCTGCTGCAAAAATCTTGAGAATGGAGAGGGGGCGGCTGCAGCACTTGGGGAAGAGAGAAGAGGGAAGAGGGGGGGAGGGTGACGGCCAAAGGAGGGAAAGGGGGGGCGGCTGCCCACAAGGGGCCTTAAGAGAGGGGGCGGCTAGGGTTTTGGGAGGGAAAGTGGGCTTCCCACCGCCGGATCGCGATCAACGGCCCAAAACCATTCCTATGCTAGAGCTCTCGACCCCCGCGCACACATCAAACATAAATTTTACTGTTTTACAGATGTTTACCTTCTAAAATTCCAAACCCCCTCATAGCATGGGACCCGCAAGAGAAAACAAAGAAAAAAAATAAACTTCAATTTCTCTTCTTTTTGAAAATTGGGTATCACAGTATCTCTTTCATTAACTCTATACCTTCGGTTCTAGACAAGCACTTGAGCATCGGAGCACAAACTCCATGCTTGTATAACTCCCCCTCTATCATGACATACGGACGAGCTCTTGCCTCTATCCTTTTAATATAAGCTTCGTCATCTGATAGGAAGTTACCCTGAAGGTAAGAGATTATTTCAGTTCTTCAATCTTCACTGTAAACAGGAGAAATGTTAAGGACTGCTCTTTCAAGTAGCTCCACTGAAGGTGCCTTTATTGTTTCGAAGAACACATCCGAAGGTAGCGGCAGCCCCTGTGCTGCAGACTTGGCTAACAAATCAGCATGCTCATTTTGTCCTCGAGGGATATTCTTAACAGAAAATCCTTCGAAGGAAGCTTCGATCCTTCGGACCGTGTCTAGGTATTTTTCAAGCTTCGGGTCTTTAGCCTTGCAACTTTTGTCAATATGACCCGAAACAACCTGGGAATCAGTTTTAAGAATCGCCCTTCTGATTCCCATTGCCTTTAGTTTCCGAAGACCCAGGAGCAGGGCTTCGTACTCAGTTATATTATTTGTGCAGCTGAAGTCAAGTCTTGCTGCATAGCAAGTTTTAACCTTGGATGGTGAGACCAACACAGCAGCTGCACCTGCTCCGAAGGTTCCCCAAGAGCCATCACAAAACACTGTCCATACTTCAGCATCTTTATTTGCTTCTTCGTCCTGAGCCCCTGGCGTCCAGTCGGCAATGAAATCTGCCAATGCTTGAGACTGGATTGAGGATCTATGCACATAATCAATGTAAAATTCATTGAGCTCCGCAACCCATTTTCCAATACGCCCAGTAGCTTCTCTATTTCTCATGATATCCTTCAATGGCTGCGAAGAAGGAACAATAATGTTGTATGCCTGGAAATAATGCCGAAGCTTCCTGGATGCCATTAAAACAGCATACAATACCTTCTCCAGCTCTGTATAATTCTTCTTTGAGACACTAAGGACCTCAGATACAAAATATACTGGGACCTGCTTCTTGACTTGTCCATCAAACTTCTCCTGGACAAGTGCCGCACTTACTGCTGAGTGCGAAGCTGCCACATATAACAACAGAGGAGCCCCTGGCGTTGGTGGAGTTAATGTTGTTAGATCTATTAAGTATTGCTTCAGCTCTTCGAAGGCTTTTTGTTGACTTGGGCCCCATTGAAAGACTTCAGCTGACTTCAGCACCTCGAAGAATGGTAAGTTTCTTTCTGCTGATCTGGATATAAATCTGTTGAGAGATGCCAGCCTTCCTGTCAATCTTTGAGCCCCCTTTCTTGTGGTTGGTGGCTCCATTCGAAGTATAGCTTCGATTTTGTTTGGATTAGCTTCGATTCCTTTTGTTGAAACCAAGCATCCAAGAAATTTACCCTTCTTCACTCCGAAGACACATTTTTCTGGGTTCAGCTTCAGACCAGCTTGTCTGAAGCTGGCGAAGGTCTCCTGCAGATCAGCAATATGATTCTCCTGCTTCGTGCTTTTTACAATAATGTCATCGACATAAGTCAACACATTTCTGCCTATCTGAGACTGGAGAACCTTCGCTGTCATTCGGCTGAAACTCCCTCCGGCATTTTTGAGCCCCTCAGGCATCCGAAGATAGCAATATGTACCACTTGGGGTTATGAAGCTAGTCTTCGGCTCATCTTCCTTCTTCATCCAGATTTGATGATAGCCTGAGTAGCAGTCCAGGAGACTCATGAGTTCTGAAGAAGCTGCTGCATCAACTAAAGAGTCTATCCTTGGCAGCGGGAATTCATCCTTCGGACAAGCCTTGTTGAGATCTGTGAAATCAATACACATTCTCCACTTGCCATTGGCCTTCTTCACCATAACAGTGTTAGCTAGCCACTCTGGATACTTCACTTCTCTGATAACTCCTGCACTGAGGAGTCTTTTTACTTCATTGCGAGCCCCTTCGGCCTTATCATCAGACATTTTCCGAAGCCTCTGCTTTCGGGGTCTGAAGGATGGGTCAACATTGAGCGAATGTTCAATAACATCCCGATTTACTCCACATAGATCATTAGCTGACCATGCAAAAACATCTTTGTTGTTGAATAAAAACCTTATCAAGGTTTTCTCCTGGTCTTCAGATAATTGCGAGCCCAACAACACCTTCTGGTCTGCTATGTCTTCACACAATAACATGGGCTTCGGCTGATCCGCTGAAGCTGCCTTCTCCCTCCTGAATTTGTACTGTTCACAAGCTTCAGCTCCATCTATGTTATGGATTGCCTTGGAGTCAGTCCAGCTTCCTTCGGCCCTTCTAGCAGCTTCCTGGCTTCCATGAATAGCAATAGACCCTTGGTCCGAAGGTATCTTCATGCAGAGATAAGCTGGGTGAAGAATTGCTTCGAAGGCATTAAGAGTACCACGGCCAGTGATAGCATTGTAAGGATACTCCATGTCAACAATGTCAAACACAATTTGCTCTGTCCTTGTGTTGTTAACAAATCCGAAGGTTACAGGCATGGTAACCTTCCCAAGTGCTACAATCTGCCGCCCTCCGAAGCCACAAAGAGGGTGCGTAGCATCATGAATCTTGTCTTCAGGCTCTTGCATTTGTCTGAAGGCTTTAGCAAATATAATGTCAGCTGCACTGCCTGTATCAACTAGGACATTGTGAACCAGAAATCCTTTGATCACACAAGAGATAACCATGGCATCATTATGAGGATAATCCTTAAGCTGAAGGTCTTCCTGAGAGAAAGTAATTGGAATGTGGGACCATTTTGACTTGATGAAGGGTCCCTGCACTCCAACATGCTGCACCCTTCTCTGAGCCTCCTTCTTCTGCTTCTTGTTAGCCGGTTCTGAGCAAGAACCGCCTGTTATCGGGAGCACTAGCTTCGAAGCCGAAGCAGCTCCAGCTTGATTGTTGAACGAAGCCATCAGCTCAGAAAAGTGGAAGTGAGTTCACCGGAGGTGGGCGCCAATGTTGGGGGCTTGTTCTCAAATGCTAAGAATTAAGAACAAGGCAACATAGAAAATGTTAGGTGTTAAGACCCTTCGTCCTCCAAAACATTATATCCCCTCAGGATATAAAGAATTTCGGACGAAGGTTACAAAGCACGTACCTTCGTAAAACATAATATCAAGGAACGAAGCATTTATATCATATAAATCATGAAACATGAAATAAATATTTCAATATAATCATGGAATTATTTCCATCTTTATTATCATAAATGAATGAATATAAATGACTTCAAGTTACAAATGTACCTCTGGTCCTGAGGAAAGCAAAGGAACAAGTGTGATGCGAAGGCAAATGGCAGGTTCGCGTGAACAGTACAGAGGTACTGTTCATCTATTTATAGGCACAGGTCGCAGCCTGTGACAAATTACAATTATGCCCCTTACAAGAGTTTACAACGTTGACTCAGACCTCTATGGATAAAAAGGTCATTCTATCTCTATGTCGGTTTGTAACGCCGAAGCTCCATGAAAAGGAACCTTCGGCCATCTCTTGGAGACGACTTCAGCCGAAGCTGCTTCTTCGTGTAAGACCTTCGGCGCACCGAAGCACGGTCCCAACAATTACATTCAAATGTACAAAATATTACATAGACCACATTTCAAATGTTTTTTCTAATTACATCTAGTCTTCTCTTAGTACTACTTCGGCAGCCTCATTTAGAAGTTGTTCAACAACTTTATCCATGATAGCTTCGGCCATTTGTTTAATTTCGTCATCCCCTTTCGTGTGAGGGTCAGCAGACGATCCAGCAGGATCTGAGGGAAGAGAATATGTTTACATTACTATCACAGACCGCGAACACAGTTTGAAATTAAAAATTACAACACAATAAGGACGACTAATTAATACCTATTTGCCCTTCGGGCTTTGTACTTTTTTCGGCAACTTCTGTCACTTTCCTAGCATCATGGATGCCTTTTTCACTCTTTTGAATAATTTCTTGCGCCATTTCTCGGCCGCCGTTGTCCCAGATATCAGTAAAGAATTTTCCGCCAACCATGCTTGCTTCGGCCAAGGGGTCTTTGATGTTTTCGGAGGACAAGGCAGCTTCGGACTGAGCTAAGGATTTTACATGCTCACAACCTTTCCTCTCCAAAACAGTAGCAACTCCTCTAGCGCCCGAAAAAGCGCAGATGTCACCGCGGCTATTCAGGATTTCCTCGAAGGCCTCTGCTTCGTGACTGATCCATTCTAGTGGACCTTCGGGATTGCCTCTTGAGAAATTCTCTTCACTAGAGAATGCGCCAACGCTGGCGAAGCTGGTTTTTATTTTCTTTACACATTCCATGGATTTTTCGTAGCATCTTTTCTTAGAAGACCGAAGCTCTTCAACGGTTCCTTCCAAATGATCAGCCCATTGGTCGCTACATTCCCGTCTTGTTTCTTCAAGTATGCGTTCTTCTTTCGCCCGGGCCAATTGCTTCTGAAGATCTTTAATTTCGCGTCTGTGAGCTTCGGCCTGAACCTTTGCAGCAGCTTCGTCCTTTTTTATCTTGTCTACTAATGTAAGCAGAATTTTATCTTTTTCTAGAGCTTCGTTTCTCAGTTTAATAACTTCTGATCGTAAATTGTTGAATGCAATTTCATAGCTCTCGTCTTCGGCACTCTTTTGTGCTCTTAATGCGTTGCTTAGAATTAAACCCTATACGAAAAAGAATCCATATAAGAATAAAAAAATGAATTACGAATTATAAAATTTTTCAAACATCTAATTCCCATACCTTCAGGCTATTATACGCAAGACTATCCGCGAGATCCTCCTTCGTCATAGCACATAGTCTAGCTTCAAGCTTCGGAAACCCCATACTCCTAGCCATCTCCCGGCAGACAGATAATTCTTTGTTGTCAGGGAGGCAGTATAGGAAGTCATCTTCGTTTGTCCCATTAAACACTAGTGCCCCCTTCGGATATTTTAATTCTCTGGCATAGTGATTGGCTTCATAAATCTCTTCTTCAGATAATTTTTTACCCGAAGCATGTCGCACAATGTAATCACGCACGGTGGAAGGTGCTTCGGGGGCAGCGGTGTCAATTTCTTCAACCAAAATTGGCTCTGGCATTTTTAATTCTTCTTCGGCCTCCAAAGGTTGTTCCTTGGTAGGTTCTGAAGGCCCAGCTTCAGCTTCAAGTTGTCGCTTTGAAGCTTCAGCAGCTAAAGCTTCAGTAGACGCTTCGGAAGGTTCAACAATCTTCCTTGGAGTTATGCTTGAAGACTTAATTGTTTCCAAAACATCTAACACGTTCACCATTCTTTTTCTTTTCGGGGTCACCGATGGGCCCTTTTGATTTTTTATTGTTTCAACATTTGCTGAAGGACTTAAGATTTCCGATATTTTTGGTCCTTCAATTCTCGGTTTTTCTGCCTTCTCCGCTGAAGGCGCTTCAGTTTTTTCTTCTATCTTCGGCACTGGAGCTGGTTCTGTAGCTTCAGAGGCCAAAGAGACTTCACCAATAAATTCAGGCACTGTGGCCGGCTCAATAAAACGCGCCCGGTGGGTGAGCACCTTCATCTTTTTTCTTTGCGGCGCTGGCTCGCTAGAGGCACTTGTGGCAACTTCTGTTGCAGGAGAAGTATTTTTTCTTTTACGGCCCAGCACCGGATAATGATAGTCAGGGTAGACAAACCCGATTGCATCAAATACCCGGTTGAGCCTTTTCTTCTTTCGGCCTCCGAAGGCTGCCGATAATGCAGTATTCTCGACCTTCGAATATATCCCAAGCAGTTCGTCACTTAATGTTTCAATGCTTTTTAACCAGTCGTCATCAGGTTCAACAAACTTATCCCCGAATTTGAATGTGTATTTCAGTCTGACCAGTCCGCCTTCGTCAGATTCTTTGATGGTCTCCTTCGGCATTTCCCACTTTCCTGCAAGTGGCCACACCCTGAAGGCAACATGCTCTTGGACCAAGTCCCTTGTCCCGATAAAAGAGCAGACTACGCCGAAGGCTCTTTGGCATTCTTCGGCCGCTTCATCCATTTCAACTTTCGGCCTTCGGAGTCCGAAGCGTTGCCAGATGGGGCGCATAATGATACTCTTAACGTCTTCCTGCGCTGTCAAGTCATTCTTTACATAGAACCATTCTGTCATCCAGGTACCGGGCCACCTCTTCCGAAAGGTTGGCACAGGGCGGCTTGACCCGGAGCGGGCACCGAAGCTGTAACAACCAAAGTTGTTGTGATATTGTTCTTTCCCCCAAGGCTTCGTCTCATATACCAACTCATGAATTTTGCAAAAACTTTTAGCATTTGGTTCCAAACCTTGGCTTTTCACAGCCCAGACAAAGATTCCCATTCTTATGATAGCTTCGGGAGTAATTTGATGAAGGTAGATTTGAAATGTCTTCAGGACTTCGACAACAAAGCTGCTTAGGGGGAACCGAAGCCCAGCTTTGAGAAAGCTTCGGAAGATCACGACCTCATCTTCTTCGGGGGTGGGAGAAGTCTTTTCTCCAGCGTCAGCCCTCACGATAGATATATCTCGAAAATATCTCCCTCTCATATTGTCAATATGACTCTGCTTAATAGTGCTCTTCCCGAAAACTGAGTGACTTGGCCGCCATGGTCGATCTTCGGACTCTCCCCCACCGCTTTCTACATCATAACTGTCGCTGTCACCAGTATCTTCAGACAAACCTTCCAGAATCTCCTTGGTGATTTTTTCCGTATTGGTCTTTGCCATCGCTATGAGGAACCCCAAGTTCTTCTCTTCGTCGAGGCTCAGCTTCATCTCAGCAGCGACCTTCTTATCTTCAGACATCTTCAGAAACACTAAAAAACTGTTTTCAAAGCCGAAGCTTCAAAACCAAAAGATCAGCAAATCTTAGTGCGCAAGAGCTAAAAATTTAGTGAGCGGAAGCAGATGGCAAGTGAGCATGCCAAATGAGTTTGCCGTATGATCTTATTTATACGCCCAGTGCGTTGAAAATTGAAATACCCCGCTTGTCAGTGAATGTTGCTATTCTAGCAAAGGGAAGGTGTTTTTTCGGACCTTCGGCTTAAGGCCTTCGTCCATATCGCAATCTGAATTTATCATTAACAAATTAATATTGCGAGGGGCTACTGTTGGGGGCCTTCGTCCTCCGAAGGTCCTCAAAAACAAGACTTGACAATGTTTTCCAAGTGAATTATATGTACATGTATTTTCGGACTCAGATTATGGACATGGAGAACGGACAGGACGAAGCTTAAGCCAGACGAAAGGGGGTTGAGATGAAGGACGGGCTGGTTACCATGTTGTACGAAGGATGGTGCGCAGCCGAAGCTATGCGCAGGGAAGCTTCGTCGCGATAGCAGAACGGGGAACCGACCTAAAGATGAAAAGACTACTTAGGCCTTGGCAGATTCCCATAGGTCATTAGCAAATGTAACGGACATGAATGTAATTTTACATGGGCTGCGTCCCACGCCTATAAATAGATGAACAGTACTCCCGTACTGGACACGCTGACTTGGCATTCGCTTTTGCGTCATCCTTGTACTTTTGTCTTCCTGCAACCCGAAGGTACACTTGTAATTTGAAGTCATTTCTATTGTTATATGATAATAAAATAGAAATGACATTATGATAAAATTTAAATGTTTATACTACTTTTTATGTTGCGTGTAAATCCTTCGTCATAGCTTACGAAGATATATTATTTGTGACCTTCGTCCCGAGCGCATCATATCCCGAAGGGAAATGATGTTTCAAAGGACGAAGGAACTTATCATATAACACTTTTTATGTTGCCTTGTTCTTAATCCGAAGCATTTGAGAACAAGTCACCAACACTAGTAACATCTATATTTTTATCTGACCGGAAATACGTGACTCAATACCTATTTCAATTTCTTATATCACTTATATCAATACTAACCGATTATCGCTCCACACACTAAAGCGAAATTAATTATAAACATTTCTAGTATGAACATCACTGAGTTAGTGAATAGTGATCGTGTTCATTTTTAGAATTATAAAATCATACGCATATTAAAATGTTGTCGCAGGGTTCGATTTTGGTTACACGTATATATCGCAAATCTCTAAAATCATACACGTGAATCGCCAAATCGCATCAATATTACTACAACAATTCACAAGATTCAAAATAAATCAGTGGGTTGTCTTCAACCTTGGGTTTTCGTTCGTAGGGATGAACGTCGACGAGCGGGGTTCGACGGGTAGGGAACGGCGCGATCGTCGGTGAGGCACGACGGCGAGCGGTGGTGCTACTGCGCGTGCGGGCAGTGGTTCTTGACGTCGGACGGGGCTCTGACGAGGTGTTGCGCGGACGGTCCGGCGACGAACTTCACGATGGCGAACGGCGAGGGAGAGAGAACCGAGAGGAGGGAGCGAGCTTGGGGTAGGAAGAAGGAGAGGGCTCGGCTAGGGTTTTATAGAGAGAGGGAGGGAGAGTAGAGGTCATCGGGGGTGTTTCATGGCCATCAATTGTGTTGATTTTAATGGAGGATGAACATGAGAAAGGAGTAACGGTCGTAGTGAAAGCTCCATTACTCGAAGACGAGGAACGGCGGCGCGGGACGGTTTGCGGTCGGATCCTGGACGCGTGCAGGTCGCGCGGCGTCGCGGTCGGGTGGGGCACTAGGCGCGCCGCTGCACGGCCTGGGCTTCATGGCGCGGCCTGGGCGCTGTTCTTGGGCAGGGTGGCTCGCGCATGGCGCGGGGTTCGGCCACGGGATGGGCGGCGCGTCGGGCTGCATGGCAGGGGCGCTGGGTGGCGTCGGGTCCGCCTGGCGTGGGGTGGCACGTGGGGCTGCTGCCTGGTCCGGTCGGGCGGCTGCCTGGGAGAGAGAAGCGAGGGGGAGTAAAGAGAGAAGAGAGAGGGAGAGAAACCAGCGAGTGGCGGCGGCGGCTGTGCAGGGAGAGGAGCCGCGCGGCTATGCAGGGAGAGAGTGTGGCGGCGGCTAGGTTAGGAGAGAGCCTAATGGGCCGAATTCGTTAGGGTTTTGTTTTTTTTTTTCTTTTTTTTCCTTTTGTAATTTCGAGTTATATTTTTAAGTAACCCTAAATTTCATAATAATCACAACAAAACTATTTATAAATAAAATATTTATTTTTGGACTAATAATTATTATTTTAATTATGTGAATTTTCATTTAAGAAGAAATGATATTCAATATTCAAAATCAATCACGAGCATAAAAAAATCATTCCAAAGGCAAATAAATAACGAACACTTGAGAGAAAATTAATTACCATAAATATCATTATTAACTAAATGTATTATTTTTTATTTAATGATTTTCAAAGTGTCACAAATCTACCCCTCTTAAAAAGAATCTCGTCCTCGAGATTAAGAAAGGCTAGCACGAAAGCAAAGAAGATACATGGTTATTTGTAGGTTCTTAGTTCACGTTGAACTCTTCTAACATCAAGGAACTTCCTTACTTCTTTGCTCCGCAATGTATACTAATCAAGCGTCCTTCATCATCATACCTATAAAATGGTGGGTCTTCTGAACTATTGCTTAGGTCATGCTTGGCAGCTTTCTTCTCTAGTCGGTCTAGATGCTTCTTGGGGCATTCGTGAATTATATGTCCTTCATTTTTGCAGTAGTAGCAAGCACCTCTTGCTTTGAGTTCTTTGCGAGTCAACTTTGCTTGACCAACAGGGGTGAGGGTTGACTGGGTGTTTGTATCTCATATAGCTGAGTCTGACTTGATTCTTCTGTTTGGGTATCCATGTGTTTCGTGGCTTTTGCTTGTGGTTGAGAGGGACCAATCATGTATCCAAACATTTTTCTATTCCTTTTGTTGTTCTTCATTCCATTCATCGAATATCTTTGGGACTCATTTTCTCGTTCATAGTTGTTATGGTAGGAATATTATCGTTGGCATCATTTACTTTATTTCCATTGGGGTTCATCATCTAGTCAGAGGGTAAAAGAGTTAGTGAGACAGACTGCATAAGAGGCTTGTATGACATTAAGATGAAGAGCGAACACAACTTTTTGATTTCCAAGATAAGATTAGTCAAGGAACAAGGATGGTTTCTAGCTTCCTCATATTTCAAGTGTTTACAGGTGTTATATTCCTTAACAAAGATCTTTTGAACTTTTATAGATTTCAGAGCATGATATCCAAATCATCTTTCTGATCCAACATTTTTTTTCTTTGAGCACAATTTGAGAGAAAGACTTGAGCGAGACTTTAGGGCAACTAGAGTATCACATTGTTTGCATATAACAGATGACACCATACTTTATTTTCTTTATAAAGAGGCAAAACACAATAAGTGGGAGAGATTCTCCAAATTTATTCATATATCACTTAACACAATTACAAATCTTAAAAGGGGCAGCACTTTGACATTTTTTCGTGAGACATACTCCTTCTTCTAGTTAAATGGTATATTATTCTTCCTTGTTAGATGCACCAATCAGAGCTAGAGGTCGATTGTCTTCAACTACTATTGTTTCTCCAGATGGGGTTTCCAAACACATGGTTCTCTCAGTATGTTGGATTACTGCCTTAGTTCTTTGTAACCAATCCTTTCCAAGAATCACATCCTTTCCCATTGTTTTTATCACTATAAGATCAGCTGGAAAATCTATCCCATTGATTTTAACACTTACATTTGGACATATGTAGTTTACTAACATTTTTCCTTCAGGTGCACTGATGGTCTTCCTTGATCTCAAGGGACACTTAAAGATACTGTCGGGGACCATAATTAGGGGTACCCTCAAGGCTCCTAATTCTCAGCTGGTAACCCCCATCAGCATGAAGCTGCAAAGGCCTGATGGGTGCGATTAAGTCAGGGATCAGTCCATTCGAGGAACACGATCACGCCTCACCCGAGCCTAGCCTCGGACAAGGGCAGCCGACCCCGGAGGATTTCCGTCTCGCCCGAGGCCCCCCTTTCTTAGCGGCGAACATATTCCCGGCTCGCCCGAGGCCCTGCCTTCGCTAAGAAGCAACCCTGACCAAATCGCCGCACCGACCGACCAAGTCGCAGGAGCATTTAATGCAAAGGTGGCCTGACACCCTTATCCTGGCACGCACCCCCCGCCGGCAGAGCCGAAGTGACCGTCGTCACTTCGCCGCTCCACTGACCGGCCTGACGAAAGGACAGCGCCGCCTATGCCACACCGACTACAGTGCCACTGGACAGAGTAAGACTGACAAGCGGTCAGGCCCTGCCGGAGGCACCATAGGAAGCTCCGCTTCGCCCGACCTAGGGCTCGGACTCGGGCTAAGTCCCGGAAGACGGCGAACTCCGCTCCGCCCGACCCAGGGCTCGGACTCGGGCTAAGTCCCGGAAGACGGCGAACTCCGCCCGACCCAGGGCTCGGACTCGGGCTAAGTCCTGGAAGACGGCGAACTCCGCCCGACCCAGGGCTCGGACTCGGGCTAAGTCCCGGAAGACGGCGAACTCCGCTCCGCCCGACCCAGGGCTCGGACTCGGGCTAAGTCCCAGAAGACGGCGAACTCCGCTCCGCCCGACCCAGGGCTCGGACTCGGGCTAAGTCCCGGAAGACGGCGAACTCCGCTCCGCCCGACCCAGGGCTCGGACTCGGGCTAAGTCCTGGAAGACGGCGAACTCCGCTCCGCCCGACCCAGGGCTCGGACTCGGGCTAAGTCCCAGAAGACGACGATCTCCGCCTCGCCCGACCTAGGGCTCGGACTTGGGCTCGGCCCCAGAAGACGACGATCTCCGCCTCGCCCGACCCGGGGGCTCGGACTCAACCTCGACTTCGGAGGAGCTTCCACATCGCCCAACCTAGGGCGTAGACCAGCCACGTCGACAGGAGGCGCCATCATCACCCTACCCCGAGCTGACTCGGGCCGCAGGGAACAAAACCGGCGTCCCATCTGGCTCGCGCCGCTAGATAGGCAATGATGGCGCCCCGCATGCTCTGTGACGACGGCGGCTCTCCGCCCCCTTACGGAAGCAAGAGGACGTCAGCAAGGGCTCAATCGCTCCGATAGCTGTCCCTCCGCCAAGCTCCATCGCTCCTTCGACGGCCACGACATCACACCAGCTGGGTGCCAAGATCTCTCCGGCTGCCACAACGGCATGTACCTAGGGCGCTAGCTCACCTCCGCTAGACACGTAGCACCCTGCTACACCCCCCATTGTACACCTGGATCCTCTCCTTACGTCTATAAAAGGGAGGACCAGGGCCCTCTTAGAGAAGGTGGGCCGCGCGGGGACGAGGACGAGAACAGGCGCTCGCCTGGAGCCGCTCGCTCCCTCTCCCGCGTGGACGCTTGTAACCCCCTACTGCAAGCACACCCGACCTGGGCGCGAGACGAACACGAAGGCCGCGGGATTCCCACCTCTCTCACGCCGGTCTCCGGCCGCCTCGCTCTCCCCCCTTCGCGCTCGCCCTCGCGCTCGACCCATCTGGGCTGGGGCACACGGCGACATTCACTCGTCGGCCCAGGGACCCCTCGGTCTCGGAACGCCGACAGTTGGCGCGCCAGGTAGGGGCCTGCTGCGTGTTGACGAACAGCTTCCCGTCAAGCTCCAGATGGGCAGTCTTCAGCAACCTCTCCAACCCGGGACGGTGCTCCGTTTCGGGAGTCTTGAGTTCATGTCCCTCGACGGCAGCTACGACATGATACTCCTTCCACCGCCGTGCGACAACAACAGTGGCGGCCGACAACCCGCCTGCCGGCGGCGGAATCGGCGACGTCTTCCCCGCATGGTGGAAGAGCAACCTTCGAGCTCACCCCGTCCTCTCCCCCGTCGACGGAGGAGGAGGCGGGGCAACCAAGGCCAAGCAGGAGACAGCGCCTCGTTGGCTGTCGAGCGAGTCGACGGTCCCGGCACCCCAACAGGGGGCGCACCAGGCGTCGACCTCGCGTTTGAGACGAAGGCGAGCGCCGTCTCCCCACGACACGCCAATCCCGAGCAAGCGGACGACGCCAGCACTCTCGCGAAAAGCTTGCTGGATGTCACCCTCGTACCTGAGACGACTGCGCAGTCAGTCCCCGACGCGACCTTATCGCCGCCCGTCGACCAAAAGGTACCGATCGATTCCCATCCCGCGTCTTTTGGGTTCAGCCTCAACCCGTCTAGCGACTTCGCTTTGGCAGGCGCTCTCGTAGAGGCAAATCCAGACCCTCTGGGGTTTCGTGTGCGGTCACCTTGGGACCGGCTGACGGACGTCTCGACCTA
This sequence comes from Zea luxurians, assembly GCA_029449295.1. NCBI lineage: Eukaryota > Viridiplantae > Streptophyta > Magnoliopsida > Poales > Poaceae > Zea > Zea luxurians. The sequence continues at coordinate 50,579,412 of JAOPSE010000010.1, forward strand.
CGGGCCCTTTGGGTCCGAGGAAGACGACGAACCCAGCATCTGTTGGGATTTCTCTGGACTTGGTAACCCCAGTGCCATGTGGGACTTCATGACCGCATGCGACTACTGCCTTTCCGACTGTTCCGACGGTGGCCGAAGCCTCGGCGATGAGGATCGCGGCCCAAGTCGCGAATGCTTCCACGTCGATCTAGGGGGTCCCCCCGAAGGCAGCCATCTCCGCATGCTGGAGGACGGTGACCTCCCTAGGCCGGTGCCTCGCGTTGACATCCCACGGGAGCTAGCTGTGGTCCCCGTTCAGGCAGGGGGTCATGACCCACAGCTCGAGCAAATCCGCGGGGTGCAGGCCAGGCTCGACGAGGGAGCAGGAGCGCTGGAGCCGATCCGTCGGGACGTCGGGCAGGCATGGGCGGGCCAACCTCCGGCTGGAGAAATACGTCATCTACCCCAGGGCTTCCAGCACCGCATCGCCGACGACGTCAGGCTCAGGCCACCACCCGCATCCACTGGGGTCGGCCAGAACCTGGCGGCAGCAGCAATGCTTCTTCGCGCGATGCCAGAGCCATCAACCACTGAGGGGCGGCGAATCCAGGGAGAACTCAAGAATCTCCTGGAAGGCGCCGCGGTCCGACGGGCCGAGAGCTCTTCCTCCCGAAGGCAGGGGTACCCCTCGGAACCTCATGTCGCGACTTCCCGATTCATGCGGCAAGCCTCGGTCTACACCGGGCGCACGCGCAACACCGCGCCTGCGGCCCCGGGTCGCCTCGGCAACGAGCACCGCCACCGCGACCGATGGGCCCACCTCGACGAGAGGGTGCGCCGAGGCTACCACCCCAGGCGTGGGGGACGCTACGACAGCGGGGAGGATCGGAGTCCCTCGCCCGAACCACCCGGTCCGCAAGCCTTCAGCCGAGCCATCCGACGGGCGCCGTTCCCGACCCGGTTCTAACCCCCGGCTACTATCACGAAGTATTCGGGGGAGACGAGACCGGAACTGTGGCTCGCGGACTACCGTCTGGCCTGCCAGCTAGGTGGAACGGACGATGACAACCTCATCATCCGCAACCTCCCCCTGTTCCTCTCCGACTCCGCTCGCGCCTGGTTGGAGCACCTGCCTCCGGGGCAGATCTCCAACTGGGACGACCTAGTCCAAGCTTTCGCCGGCAATTTCTAGGGCACGTATGTGCGCCCCGGGAATTCCTGGGACCTCCGAAGCTGCCGACAGCAGCCGGGAAAGTCTCTCCGAGACTACATCCGGCGATTCTCGAAGCAGCGCATCGAGCTGCCCAACATCACCGACTCAGATGTCATCGGCGCGTTCCTCGCTGGCACCACCTGCCGCGACCTGGTGAGCAAGCTAGGCCACAAGACCCCAACCAGGGCGAGCGAGCTGATGGACATCGCCACCAAGTTCGCCTCCGGCCAGGAGGCGGTCAAAGCTATCTTCCGAAAGGACAAGCAGCCCCAGGGCCGCCCATCAAAAGGTACTCCCGAGGCGTCAACTCAGCGCGGTGCCAAGAAGAAGGGCAACAAGAAGTCGCAAGCGAAACGCGACGCCGCTGACGCGGACCTTATCGCCGCCGCCGAGTACAAGAACCCTCGGAAGCCCCCAGGAGGTGCCAACCTCTTCGACAAGATGCTCAAGGAGCCGTGCCCCTATCACCAGGGACCGGTCAAGCACACCCTTGAGGAGTGCGTCATGCTTCGGCGCCACTTCCACAGGGCCGGGCCACCCGCGGAGGGTGGCAAGGCCCGCGACGACGACAAGAAGGAAGATCACCAGGCAGGAGAGTTCCCCGAGGTCCACGACTGCTTCATGATCTATGGTGGGCAAGCGGCGAACGCCTCGGCTCGGCACCGCAAGCAAGAGCGCCGGGAGGTCTGCTCGGTCAAGGTGGCGGCGCCAGTCTATCTAGACTGGTCCGACAAGCCCATCACCTTCGACCGAGACGATCACCCCGACCATGTGCCGAGCCCGGGGAAATACCCGCTCGTCGTCGACCCCGTCATCGGCGACGTCAGGCTCACCATGGTCCTCATGGACGGAGGCAGCAGCCTCAACATCATCTACGCCGAGACCCTCGGGCTCCTGCGTGTTGATCTGTCCTCTGTCCGGGCAGGCGCTGCGCCCTTCCATGGGATCATCCCCGGGAAGCGCGTCCAACCCCTCGGACAGCTCGACCTTCCCGTCTGCTTCGGAACACCCTCCAACTTCCGAAGGGAGACCCTGACGTTCGAGGTGGTCGGGTTCCGAGGGACCTACCACGCGGTACTGGGGAGGCCATGCTACGCGAAGTTCATGGTCGTCCCCAACTACACCTACCTGAAGCTCAAGATGCCGGGCCCCAACGGGTTCATCACCGTCGGCCCTACGTACAAACACGCATTCGAATGCGACGTGGAGTGCATGGAGTACGCCGAGGCCCTCGCCGAGTCTGAGGCCCTCATCGCCGACCTGGAGAGCCTCTCTAAGGAGGTGCCAGACGTGAAGCGTCACGCCGGCAACTTCGAGCCAGCGGAGACGGTTAAGTCCGTCCCCCTCGACCCCAGCGGCGACACCTCCAAGCAGATCCGGATCGGCTCCGGGTTCGATCCCAAATAGGAAGCAGTGCTCGTCGACTTTCTCCGCGCGAACGCCGACGTCTTCACGTGGAGTCCCTCGGACATGCCCGGCGTACCGAGGGATGTCGCCGAGCACTCGCTGGACATCCGAGCCGGAGCCCGACCCGTCAAGCAGCCGCTGCGCCGATTCGACGAGGAGAAGCGCAGAGCTATAGGCGAGGAGATTCACAAGCTAATGGCGGCAGGGTTCATCAAAGAGGTATTCCATCCCGAATGGCTTGCCAACCCTGTGCTTGTGAGAAAGAAAGGGGGGAATGGCGGATGTGTGTAGACTACACTGGTCTCAATAAAGCATGTCCGAAGGTTCCCTACCCTCTGCCTCGCATCGACCAGATCGTGGATTCCACTGCTGGGTGCGAAACCCTGTCTTTCCTCGATGCCTACTCGGGGTATCATCAAATCAAGATGAAAGATTCCGACCAGCTCGCGACTTCTTTCATCACACCCTTCGGCATGTACTGCTATGTCACCATGCCGTTCGGTTTGAGGAATGCGGGCGCGACATACCAGCGGTGCATGAACCATGTGTTCGGCGAACACATTGGCCGCACGGTCGAGGCCTACATCGATGACATCGTAGTCAAGACGAGGAAAGCCTCCGACCTCCTTTCCGACCTTGAAACGACATTCCGATGTCTCAAGGCAAAAGGCGTCAGGCTCAATCCCGAAAAGTGTGTCTTCGGGGTGCCCCGAGGCATGCTCTTGGGGTTCATCGTCTCCGAGCGGGGCATCGAAGCCAACCCGGAAAAAATCGCAGCCATTACCAGCATGGGGCCCATTAAGGACTTGAAAGGCGTACAGAGGGTCATGGGATGCCTCGCGGCTCTGAGCCGTTTCATCTCACACCTCGGCGAAAGAGGTCTACCTCTGTACCGCCTCTTAAGGAAGGCCGAGTGCTTCACTTGGACCCCTGAGGCCGAGGAAGCCCTCGGGAACCTGAAGGCGCTCCTCACAAAGGCGCCTATCTTGGTGCCCCCAGCTGCCGGAGAAGCCCTCCTGGTCTACGTCGCCGCGACCACCCAGGTGGTTAGCGCCGCGATTGTGGTCGAGAGGCAAGAAGAGGGGCATGCACTGCCCGTTCAGAGGCCAGTCTACTTCGTCAGCGAGGTACTGTCCGAAACCAAGATCCGCTACCCACAAGTCCAGAAGCTGCTGTACGCGGTGATCCTAACGCGACGGAAGCTGCGACACTACTTCGAGTCTCATCCGGTAACTGTGGTGTCATCCTTCCCCCTGGGGGAGATCATCCAGTGCCGAGAGGCCTCGGGTAGGATTGCAAAGTGGGCGGTGGAGATCATGGGCGAGACAATCTCGTTCGCTCCTCGGAAAGCCATTAAGTCCCAGGTCTTGGCGGACTTCGTGGCTGAATGGGTCGACACCCAGCTACCGACGGCTCCAATCCAACCGGAGCTCTAGACCATGTTCTTCGACGGGTTGCTGATGAAGACAGGAGCCGGCGCAGGCCTACTCTTCATCTCACCCCTTGGAAAGCATCTACGCTACGTGCTACGCCTCCACTTCCCGGCGTCCAACAATGTGGCCGAATATGAGGCCCTGGTCAACGGGTTGCGGATCGCCATCGAGCTAGGGGTCCGACGCCTCGATGCTCGTGGTGACTCGCGGCTCGTTATCGACCAAGTCATGAAGAACTCCCATTGCCGCGACCCGAAGATGGAGGCCTACTGCGATGAGGTTCGGCGCCTGGAAGACTACGGGCTCGAGCTCAACCACATCGCTCGGCGCTACAACGAGACTGTGGACGAGCTGGCTAAAATAGCCTCGGGGCGAGCGATGGTTCCCCCGGACATCTTCTCCCGAGACCTGCATCAACCTTCCGTCAAGATCGACGACACGTCCGAGCCCGAGGTACCCTCGGCCCAGTCCGAGGCGCCCACGGCTCAACCCGAGGCGCCCTCAGCTCAGTCCGAGGCACCCTCAGCTCGACCCGAGGCGCCCTCGGTTCAGTCCGAGGTACCCTCGGCCCCCGAGGGTGAGGCACTGCGCGTCGAGGAGGAGCAAAGCGGGGTCGCGCCTAATCAAAACTGGCAGACCCCGTACCTGCAATATCTCCACCGAGGAGAGCTGCCCCTCGACCGAGCCGAGGCTCGGCGGGTGGCGCGGCGCGCCAAGTCGTTCGTCTTGCTGGGAGATGAGAAGGAGCTCTACCACCGCAGCCCCTCAGGCATCCTCCAGCGATGCATCTCCATCGTCGAAGGTCAGAAACTCCTGCGAGAGATACACTCGGGGGCTTGCGGCCATCACGCAGCGCCTCGAGCCCTTGTCGGGAACGCTTTCCGGCAAGGCTTCTACAGGCCGACGGCGGTGGCCGACGCTACCAGAATCGTCCGCATCTGCGAAGGGTGCCAATTCTACGCGAGGCAGACCCATCTGCCCGCTCAGGCTCTGCAGACGATACCCATCACCTGGCCTTTTGCGGTGTGGGGTCTGGACCTCGTTGGCCCCTTGCAGAAGGCACCCAGGGGCTACACGCACCTGCTGGTCGCCATCGACAAATTCTCCAAGTGGATCGAGGTCCGACCCCTGAACAGCATCAGGTCCGAGCAGGCGGTGGCGTTCTTCACCAACATCATCCATCGCTTCGGGGTCCCGAACTCCATCATTACCGACAACGGCACCCAGTTCACCGGCAGAAAGTTCCTGGACTTCTGCGAGGATCACCACATCCGGGTGGACTGGGCCGCCGTGGCTCATCCCATGATGAATGGGCAGGTGGAGCGTGCCAACGGCATGATTCTACAAGGGCTCAAGCCTCGGATCTACAACGACCTCAACAAGTTCGGCAAGCGATGGATGAAGGAACTCCCCTCGGTGGTCTGGAGTCTGAGGACAACGCCGAGCCGAGCCACGGGCTTCACACCGTTCTTTCTAGTCTATGGGGCTGAAGCCATCTTGCCCACAGACTTAGAATACGGCTCCCCGAGGACGAGGTCCTACACCGACCAAAGCAACCAAGTCAGCCGAGAAAACTCGCTAGACCAGCTAGAGGAGGCTCGGGACTAGGCCTTGCTACACTCGGCGCGGTACCAGCAGTCCCTGCGACGCTACCACGCCCGAGGGGTCCGGTCCCGAGACCTCCAGGTGGGCGACCTGGTGCTTCGGCTGCGACAAGACGCCCGAGGGCGGCACAAGCTCGCGCCTCCCTGGGAGGGGCCATTCGTCATCGCCAAGGTTCTGAAGCCCGGAACATACAAGCTGGCCAACAGCCAAGGCGAGGTCTACGACAACGCCTGGAACATCCAACAGCTATGTCGCTTCTACCCTTAAGATGTTTTTAAGTTGATCATATACCTCGCACCCACACAAAGTTTAGTCATCAAGGAAGGGTCGGCCTCGCCTCGGCAAAGCCCGACCCTCCCTCGGGGGCTAAAAGGGGGGAACCCCCTCTGCGTCGAAATTTTCCTCGAAAAAAGATCTTTTCTGCCAGAATGTCTTTCGCGCTTTTTGGCTACTTCGAAAGTGGATCCTGAAAACGACGAAGTACACGTAAGCAGCCAAGGCTGACCGAGCCGAGGGACTCCTACGCCTCCGGGATACGGATACCTCACTCATCACCTTCTGCGATAAGTAACTCACATTCGGATAAGTGATTCTGTGGACCGAACAAGTCTTCACGCCCGAAAGCTCTTCTGCCGAAGCGATCCTCCGAGCCCTCTCGACTGCGTCGGTGACAGAGCCCCATGGACGGGTAGGAGTGCGCGTAAGCGGCAAGGTCGACCGAGCCGAGGGGCTCCTACGCCTCCGGGATACGGATACCTCACTCGTCACCTTCCGCGAGAAGCAACTCTTGCTCGCACAAACATTTCTGTTACCAACAAAAAAGTCCAGATACTCGAAATAAAAGGAAAAGAGACGCAGCTTTACAACACGGCGAGGGTGTGTTTAGGCATCGGCGGCCGCAGGAAACACACGCTACAAGACAATCCGATCCTGCAGGCTCGGATCTTGACGGCTGAAGGGAGCAGCAGCACCCTTGGCATCGACGACACCTTCGGCGAGGGTCGACCTAGCCTCGGACGGCGACGCGGTCCGAGGATCTCCACTCTGGAGGACGACGTCATCACCACGCCCGGGCCATCGCCGCTAGGGTCTTCTCCGGGAATCCGGCCTGAGCAGGCGGCTCGGCCGGTCGCCCCGGGCCTCGGCCAGTTACCTTCCAAGGACGTCAATCCGGCCCGAGCAGGCGGCTCGGTCGGTCACCCCGGGGCCTCGGCCAGCTGCCCTCCGAGGACGTCAGCCCGACCCGAGGCCTCGGCTGGTCAATTCCGGCGTCGGTCACGCCGACGGACGACCCGGCCAGGCTCCGGCCAACCAGGTTTCCTTTTCAAGCCAACTCTGCCTCTGCCCATGTTGACGCCGCTACCCCTGGCCTCGGCTCATCGAAGAGCAGCCGAGGGGTTCCTTTAACTAAGTTAGAGAAGCCTCGGACAACAAGGCCGACCGAGCCGAGGAACTCCTATGCCTCCGGGATACGGATACCTCACTCGTCACCTGTACACGGGGTGACTCACGCTTGGTGAAGCGGTTCAGACAACCAACAGGCGAGTTTCAGTGCTCGGAAAGGAGGAAAATACACGGCTCCGTGCCGAAACTACATACATGTTCAGGCCCCGACAGCCACAATGAACAAAAACACCGGCACTCAAGGTGCCATTACAAACGGAACTTCGGTTCCACCTCTGCAGGTACGAACAACCCCACTCGACGGGGGAAAGGCCTGCGGAGCAACAGAAGACCGACGGACGGCTCGCCTTCGCCCACTCCAGCAGCAGCGACAGCGACCCCCTCTACGGGTGGCCAAGCCGCAGCGGCAATGGCCTCAGGGCGAATGCCGCTACAGCCTTGCCCTCGCCCACAACCGACGCTCGAGGGGCGAGGACAAGTACAAAGAGCCGAAGGCCCGGAGCGCGGATGGTGGCGGTGATCCCGTCGGCGACGGGGACTTCTCGAGCCGCCTCCGCCTCGGCACCGACGACGGGGGCCGTCAGCCCGCCGGCAGATCCCCGCTCGGATCCTCCCGGACGAGCGGGGCACCGACCTCCCCGCGGAGGCGCCGTACCGGTGCGAAGGCGGGACCGCCCCAGAACACGAACGCCGCCCTAGCAGCGCGCGACATCTTGGGTGGTCCTCCCGTGCACACGGCGCGGCAGCCATTTTCCGGTGGGGGGAGGCACCGGGGGCCAACCAGACGAGCCCGACGCGCTGGGGCTAACAACGCCCGCCGTCGACCGGCCCCGCGTTGTCGAAGTCCAACCCGCCCGCAGGGCCAGCGAGTGCCCTCTCCCTCGAACGCCGCGGGAGAGGGTGACCCACGAGCCCGCGCGGAAGGTAGAGCTCCGGCTCAGCCCGGCCACCACCCCAGCGAGGATGATGAACATCCTTGAAGCTGAGGGTGGGACCAAGATCGCAGCCCGGCTCGCTCTCCCCCACCATCAAGCTGGAGGTCACCGTCTTGGGTGACCACCGGTGGAGGGGTGCAGCCGGGCTGCATGATGAAAATCCTTGAAGCCGAATGATGGCTGAAAGGTACCAACTCCCGCGGAGTTGCGTTCCCCCAACGACGAGGCGGAAAGACGGCGGATCTCCCCCATCCGGGGGCCTGGAAGGTGGAAAGACACGATGCATAAGGGAGCGCGAAGACATGGTCGCCCTCCAAAGGGGTCACCCTCCTTTTAAGGACGGTTCTCCCTACTCGCGCCCCCAGCCGTCACGGGCTGAGTCTTCTCCAACACACTCCAAGGTCTTCCCCTACGGCGCGGGGGCTGGGTCCCACACGTCATGCAAGCCAACTCAGGGCAGAAGAAGCCAAACCACCGCGCGCGGTGCACACAACCGCCCAGCGGTTACAAGCGACCCTCCACTTTTGCCCAGACCAACGGGCGAAAGGGTGGGCAGCCATGCAGGCGGCATGCAACCGCGCCAAGTGGGCGCGCTCCTCCGACTCCCAACACGCCCGGCATAGAGGCCCAGGCCCACGCGTCGTGCAACCAGTGCGCCGTTTGCTACGTGTGAGTAACTGCATCGCCACCCACGCCACCACCGCACCTTCTCGACTGCGGAACCAATACCACGACTCGAGGCGACCCGGCGCGCGACCCAGCAGCACCAGCCTGGCGCGATGGTCAACACGGCCAGAAGTGGGCCGGCAGTAATAGCGGTGGCAGGCGAGCAGGCGCAGCGGCCGCGTCGTCAGTCAAGCTTACGTCCCATCCGGGGGCAGCGAGAGAACCCTCTCCCACGGCGTGAAGACGACGCGCCCGTGATCCGTTCCTCGAACGGCTCGCGCACGCGCAACGGTCGCCTCTCCAACCACTCGCCCCGTCACATTAACTTCGCGACCGGACACGCGGCGCCTCTGGCAGGAGAAGCAGGCGACGCTTCCCCTTCGCCAAAATGAACGCGTCCAAAAAGGTACGCCGCGTCGTTCGAATTCATATCCTTTTCCATTTTTCCTCTTTCTCTCTCTTGCAACAGGGACCGGGAAAGGGGGAAACCCCGAAAAGGATCCTTCCCCGAGAAGGAACCAGGCTCCGAGCCCCCCCTACTGATCAGAGGTTCGAAGGCTGGCCCCCCGGAAGGGTTCAACAGTCGCTTCAGATCGCGTGGGCCCTACACCCACTACTGGTCAGGGGTTCGAAGGCCGGCCCCTCAAAAGGGTTCAACGACCGCCTCAGGCTGCTCGGGCTCCGCGCCCAATACTGATCAGGGGTTCGAAGGCTGGTCCCCAAAGGGTTCACAGCCGCCTCAGACGCCGAGCGAGGGATGACCATCGGTACGTTCGATACATAACCAAGGCTCGGGCTGCGCTCCCGAGGTACCCTAGGACATTTCCGAGACCGGCGGGAACGATCTTGTAACAGAATCCCACCAAAGGGAGGCATCGAGCCCTCGGACCCCGTCGCCAGGGGACCGGGTCTGGCAGATCACCCGCAGGTACTTTTGGGCGTGCCTCTGGGCCCCTAGCCGACCCCTAATGAATGGGGCACGGACGTCCACTCGGATTACCCGCTTGCAGCTCGTCGGAGACACCATGTTCGACGCCCATCGAGGGCAACATGGCGCTTTCCCCCCTCCTCCTTGCAGAAAGGCGACGCAGGGGCGTATGTAAAAAAACCGAGTCTACCCCTGACCGCCCTCTCGCTCTGTGCAGAGGCTCGGGGGCTGCTCTCGCAAACCCGACTCCGGCCGAACCGTTGACAGCGTCAACATACCAGCCCGAGAACTTGGGACCCGACCGTACACCTGGGCTACGGCCAGTTCGCATGAGGGAACGACCAGACCAGCCGAAGCACTACGTGAGGCAGTAAGACCTCGAAGGAGTGAAACCACTCCTCCGAGGCCTCGGGGGCTACACCCGGCGGGTGCGCTCGCGCGCACCCACCGGAACAAAACGCAACCGAGAAAGGCTGGTCCCCTTGCAAAAAGGTGCGACGAAAGCCTCCAAGCGAGTGCAAACACTCCCTTCGAGGCTCGGGGGCTACTGTCGGGGACCATAATTAGGGGTACCCTCAAGGCTCCTAATTCTCAGCTGGTAACCCCCATCAGCATGAAGCTACAAAGGCCTGATGGGTGCGATTAAGTCAGGGATCAGTCCATTCGAGGGACACGATCACGCCTCACCCGAGCCTAGCCTCGGACAAGGGCAGCCGACCCCGGAGGATTTCCGTCTCGCCCGAGGCCCCCCTTTTTTAGCGGCGAACATATTCCCGGCTCGCCCAAGGCCCTGCCTTCGCTAAGAAGCAACCCTGACCAAATCGCCGCACCGACCGACCAAGTCGCAGGAGCATTTAATGCAAAGGTGGCCTGACACCCTTATCCTGGCACGCACCCCTCGCCGGCAGAGCCGAAGTGACCGCCGTCACTTCGCCGCTCCACTGACCGGCCTGATGAAAGGACAGCGCCGCCTACGCCACACCGACTACAGTGCCACTGGACAGAGTAAGACTGACAAGCGGTCAGGCCCTGCCGGAGGCACCATAGGAAGCTCCGCTTCGCCCGACCCAGGGCTCGGACTCGGGCTAAGTCCCGGAAGACGGCGAACTCCGCTCCGCCCGACCCAGGGCTCAGACTCGGGCTAAGTCCCGGAAGACGCGAACTCCACCCGACCCAGGGCTCGGACTCGGGCTAAGTCCCGGAAGACGGCGAACTACGCTCCGCCCGACCCAGGGCTCGGACTTGGGCTAAGTCCCAGAAGACGACGAACTCCGCTCCGCCCGACCCAGGGCTCGGACTCGGGCTAAGTCCCGGAAGACGGCGAACTCCGCTCCGCCCGACCCAGGGCTCGGACTCGGGCTAAGTCCCGGAAGACGGCGAACTTCGCTCCGCCCGACCCAGGGCTTGGACTCGGCCTAAGTCCCAGAAGACGACGATCTCCGCCTCGCCCGACCCAGGGCTCAGACTTGGGCTCGGCCCCAGAAGACGACGATCTCCGCCTCGCCCGACCCGGGGGCTCGGACTCAACCTCGGCTTCGGAGGAGCTTCCACATCGCCCAACCTAGGGCGTAGACCAGCCACGTCGACAGGAGGCGCCATCATCACCCTACCCCGAGCTGACTCGGGCCGCAGGGAACAAGACCGGCGTCCCATCTGGCTCGCGCCGCCAGATAGGCAATGATGGCGCCCCGCATGCTCTGTGACGACGGCGGCTCTCCGCCCCCTTACGGAAGCAAGAGGACGTCAGCAAGGGCTCAACCACTCCGACAGCTGTCCCTCCGCCAAGCTCCATCGCTCCTTCGACGGCCACGACATCACACCAGCTGGGTGCCAAGATCTCTCCGGCTGCCACAACGGCATGTACCTAGGGCGCTAGCTCACCTCCGCTAGACACGTAGCACCCTGCTACACCCCCCATTGTGCACCTGGATCCTCTCCTTACGTCTATAAAAGGGAGGACCAGGGCCCTCTTAGAGAAGGTGGGCCGCGCGGGGACGAGGACAAGAACAGGCGCTCGCCTGGAGCCGCTCGCTCCCTCTCCCGCGTGGACGCTTGTAACCCCCTACTGCAAGCGCACCCGACCTGGGCGCGAGACGAACACGAAGGCCGCGGGATTCCCACCTCTCTCACGCCGGTCTCCGGCCGCCTCGCTCTCCCCCCTTCGCGCTCACCCTCGCGCTCGACCCATCTGGGTTGGGGCACGCGGCGACATTCACTCGTCGGCCCAGGGACCCCCCGGTCTCGGAACGCCGACAGATACCATGCTTTGTTGCAAACTAGGCACTGATAAAAGAATGTGTTGTACGAGGATCATACAACACGGTGGCGATGGTTGTGTGAATGACTAGTGTTCCAAAAATTACTTCATCATCATATGGAATGGTTCCTGTCACTGCATAACTTATCCTTCCTATGGACTTTTTCTGTTGTTTATTCTTTGTTGATGCATGAGTTTGAGGGTGTTTTCTTTTCTTTTGGACCTTATTGATCTCCACATCTTTCTTAGGGCAACCATTAACAAGATGGCCGGTATCACCACAGCCAAAGCAAGCATGACTTGGTAAGTTACTGGGTTGAGTTGTCTTCATGATATTGATAGAAGTTTCTGTGCATTTTTGTTCATATTCTTTGTCTGGAGACTGAGATAGCTTCAACTCAGAGGTGGTCTGTAGTGAACTATTCTCAGGACAGTTACGGAAGTAATGACCTTCACGTCCACATTGATAGCAATCTTTTCTTGAAGTTATTTCTTGACTTTTTCCATGTTTCCCTTTTTGTTTCTTGGACCTAATGCGACCATGAGGCTGAAACTGTGTGCAAGTAATAGTACATCCATCAATGTAACACTCATGTGTTTCTTCTTGGGGCTGGGCATCCTTGTGATGTTTCCTTTTTGGAATACTTTGCAATTCATCAACTGACAGTGCATCAGGTATGAGAGAATTTGCTATTAGTTGTTCTTGAGGAGACATCTGTCTTTTTATGCCAGAAAATAAAATTCGGTTCTTCTGTTTTGTAGTTTCACTTTCGTTTGTACTGATTTAGCGACAAGGAATTCCATAGTACTCACAACAACAACATTTTCCAAGGTCACTTGTTTGTTGGTTTGGTTGTTCATCCTTTTGGGTCTTGAATGTCTGTTCATTAGCTATTTTATTATAGTGTTGTTTTGACTTGTCAACACACCGCATTCTTTGCACTTAATGACATCACTTGTAGTTGACATTCCAAGGTCTGACATCTGTATGGGTATGGAAGAATGGAAGGGACGAAAGGGTTGAGCAAAGACAGATTTTAGAGAGCAGAGAAAACCCATCTATCTAAGGTTTTACCTATCTAACTGATGCCATTGTGGACAAAAGTCACACAATACACCAATAATCATTTCAAAGAAGCAAATCAAACATGAACACAAAGGACAATGAGCTCAAGCATACCAGCACAACATAATCCAATTCTACTCATTCAACCAAAACAAAAGGTGAGACAAGGTTTTGGAATATGAAGAATATTATAACATCAAGGAGTTGGGTAAGAATTATCAAGGAGTTAGACAAGACATATTTGTTGGTGGCCAAGATGAAATAAGATAACCATGAACTATTAAAGTGAGGATAAATGATACAACCAAGGATATGAAGTGAGTTAAGGAGAAAGCTTTATCAAGGAGACAAAATAGAGAGGCATTATCAAGTAGGAGTAGGGAGTCAAAGAATTCAATATATCAAGGTAGATATTGCGCAAGGGTGGCAATACAATGGCAAGACAACAAAGGTATAAGAAGTCAAGGGTTATATAGCAATATTAGGGATTAGAAAACCACTTATAATATAATATAATATTGCCATTACCGATCTAGTCGAAAATCTTAATACTAAAGAACTATCCTATCAACCTAGCCAAGAAGTCTGGTAATAGATCCAGGGGATCCATAACAAAACTTCTTGCAGAGTGGGGATAAGACAGAGAATAGGGCATTGTCGAAAGCTTCGAAAAGGTTTCTTCTGGCAAACTTCGCTTCAAGTTCCACAATCCTAGCTTAATCATCTTGCAATGCTTCTCCTTAGAACCTTCTGATAGACGAAGAATCAGACAAGAAGGGTTGAAAATAAAAGAGACGAGTTTTGATATAAAGTAAGTTTTTTATGGAGACAATTAAGTCAAGTTTTTGAACGACTGACTAGGCTTTCCATTTCTAACTAATCTAGCGACCTACGGTCACATTGCTTTGATACCACTTCTGTCACACCCGTTTCTAAAGGGCAGAGCCGGGTGCATAGCATATGTGTGCCAGGATCTATTTCCACACATATGTTGACATCACAAGTGTAATATATCAAAAGAACAAGGCATCAGAGCATAAATAACGATTATATTAACATATTACACTTCGAACAGACATAATGTCTTAACCTTTATTCATCAAAGTACAGCGAACATGGACATCCATCCACAGGGAGATGACCGGGGGTATCACTAGACTAGCAACCATGGAGTTCAGCATCATATCTTCATCTGCAAACTTCTGATCAAAATTAAGCAAGGGTGAGCTCACTTATGGTCGAGGCTCAGCAAGTGGGGAAAAAACTAATGCAAGTTTAACAAGGTGAGGCTAAAATTGAGCAGTAAGCATTTTAGTTGGTCAACATTTTATTAACAACACCTGTCTTACTAATAAGTGTGAATCCCAAGTATTCCCATTAAACAAAGGTATAAGAGTATATCAAAACACTTAAATGAAACCACTTAAGAAAACCATTGGCAGATCATCGGATCTCGATTTATTTCCATCTTCAAGTTCAATTATCATGTGAGGAGTCCAGACTGCTCTTAACCGTGAGCACGGCTGATATATCAGTTTTACACTCTGCATAGGTGGTACAACTTTACCCACAAGTCGTGTATCCCCTCTAGCCTGGGTCGGCCAAAACCCGTAAACACTTCCGAGGTGAATGGCTAGGGATCCACTATGAGGCTTTCACAAAATACACTTAATACGAAGCAACCCGCTAAGGTTTCTAAAGCCGATGGTGGTGACCCCCTAGGTGAGGTACCTTAGCCAAGAATACGTCCCCATGATAACGTGGGCTGCCAACACCACCGCTCCCCCTCTTGCCCATATTTCAGGTAAGGTTGCCAGCCACTAAGCATATAAAGCTAATTACCAAAGCCAGAGCCATGATAGCACTCGTGGTTGCACTGTTTTTCCGGGTGGTCACTCCATGTTCCAATTAATATGCAATAATCTTGTTTAACCATCGGGTTAACAACAATAATGCAAACTTACCATTTTGGAACATTAATATCATAAGCGGGAGTGACTACATAAAGTTAAGTTGTAGCAAGAGCATAGCTACGAAGGTAAAGTATAATTCCTAGGTTTGATCAAGGAATAAAGTTGGAAAGGTTATCTAAATAGGTAACCCATCAAATTATGCATATATATCCAAAAGAATAAACTTTATTAAATGTATTGTTTGGGATCAAACAGAGTATACAGAGGGAGAAGTCCACTTGCCTTGCTTATTGAAAACTTGAGACTCTTCCACGAATCTGAATAGATCTTGATTCTTAACTACTAGATCAACCACTGAATATCACACAAACAAACAAGAAGAACAAACACCACTCAATAACGTACCACATTCACCTTACGTAAAGCTAAAAGAAAGCCTAACGAAAAGAGCGTTCGCTTTTAAAGAACATCGCAAGTAATGAAAGCTCTCTTGTGGGTTTTGGTGTTTGGATGACAACTCAATTAAAGGACTAAAAAGTGTGCTAAGTGTTGAACAGGTGCTTTATGCAAAGCTAATATAGTTCAACACAAGTGAACAAGTGTGATGGTCCAAAGACTGAATTATTTATAGATAATGGACATCACAAGAAAGATGGACATTGCTCAAGTGAGACTCGATGTGCATAACTCAGAGACAACCAATCAAGCCAAGGATGGAAGCAAGAAGAGCTTCGAGGTACCGAGTGCATGGGAGAAAGTCAAGGAGACCAGGAACCCAAGGCCAGGGGTGAAGAAGAAGACTTGCAGAATCAAGGTTGATAGAGTTGAGAAGAGTTATGGTGCATCAAGGAACACTACATAAGAACATGACTTACAACCAATGAGGTAACAACCACAATTATGTGGTGTAAGTCATAAGGCTCAAGACCAAGCTCAAAAAGTGAACAAGGTCACTGGAAGGAGAACCAATATCAAAATCAGAACTGGAAGCAGCCCAAAAGAGCTAAGTGTACCTTGATCTTTAGTTTGGGTTGTTCCTGTGTTTGGAGACATTCTATGTGACCTTTGCAGGATGTTGGAGCTCAGAAATGTCAATCTAGATCAAGTCAAGCTGACTTGATGATTTATGAGTCCAACATCAATCTCAATCATGCCGAATGCTGAAGAAGTGAAAATCAAGAGAAGGTATGTTTCTAGACTTAGTACATTGGTTTTTGTGTACTAATATATTTATCTAAGTGCTAGAAACAGAGAAAATAAGAAAAGAAAAGAGATACAAAAGGCTTGGATGTGTACAGTCAAGACTGAGCTCAGTCTGGCACACCGGACAGTGTCTGGTGCGCCAGACTGAACTCCGGTGAATAGGCCGCTCTCGGGAGAAGTTTGGCGGCGTACGGCTATAATTCACTGGACTGTCCGGTGGTGCACCGGACTGTCCGGTGGTGCACCGGACTGTCCGATGAGTCAACGGTCGACTGCGTCAACGGTTGGCAGCGCAATCAGCGGGCGACGCGTGGCCTGAGCCAACGGTCAGTTGGCACACCGGACAGTGTCCGGTGAGCGAAGACGACCGTTGCTCCAACAGTCAGCTGAGCTCGATTTGGAAGGAGATCATGCACCGGACAAGCTACAGGACCTGTCTGGTGGTGCACCGGACTGTCCGGTGCGCCACCCGACAGAAAGCAAGTATTGCCTTCCAAAATGGTTTCCAACGGCTCCTAGGCCCCTTGGGTCTATTAAAGGGACTCCTAGGCGCCTCCAACAGTAGAATAAGAGCAGCCAACAAGTGTAGACATCACTCGGATCAATTCTCTCTCTCCCTCTCATGTATATCTCTCTAGTTTGTGTAGAGGCAAAGCTATAAGCCTTGAGAGAGTGGAGAAGTGCTGCTAAGAGCTAGAGCAAGGTCTTGAGCATATCGTTACTCTGCCGAAGTGTTGTCAAGAAGATTGTAAGCAGCTACGGCTTTGTTGTAACCAAACTCAACATAGTGGAAGGCTCTATCTATCATACTAACAGATCTGAGCAAGCGGAGGAAGGAGTTGAAATAGACTCCAAGCCTAGGTGTGGCCAAATCCAACGAGGACTAGGCAAGCATTTCAGGCTTGGTCGAACCTCGGGATAAATCCTTGTGTCTGTGTGCTTCGCTCTGTATTGTGTGCTGACTCTCTGTCTTACTCACTTTTATATCTGCACTTCAACACTTATCTGTGGTACAAGTTATATTTGAAGTGCAGGGCATTTTGAGACAGGATCTTCTATTCCGCTGCAACCTGCTTGAAGGGTCCTTCATTCCACTGTGATCTGGTCTTCGAGTAGAGTAAGAACTAAAGTTTTAAGTGATAATTTTCATTCGCCTATTCACCCCCCCTCTAGGCGACATCCAGATCCTGTTCCCGGGCAAAGAGAACTTTCAATTGGTATCGGAGCTAGGCCTCTCCAGTGTGGGCTTAGCCGTCCGGAGATGACGATGTCGCCACAAGAAGTAACTGTAGAACTTCTACTAGGCGATGGTTCTAATTATAAATCTTGGTCTGTCTCTATTTATAATGCTTTCATGCATGTTGATCCTAATTTGAGACAGATCTTTAGCAGAAGTATTTTTCCCTCTAATATTAGTCAAAATCCTTCTAATGAGGAACTAAGATGTCTATCTCTCAATCACCATGCTTGCAACATCTTAGTTGACTCTCTTTCTAGAGGTGCCTATTTTGCCATCATGAGTAGTGATAGTGATTTATTTGTTGATGCTCATGATCTATGGAATAGAATTAGAATAAAATATTCTGAGTCAAATTGTACTGCTTCAACTCCCTATATTGCTTGTGATACTAACCGTTCAAAGGGAGAAGAAAAACGATGCCTACCAAACGATGAATCCACCTCACCGGCAGGTTTGTCTTCTACTAGTAATAAATGTCTTATTGCTAACAATGATGGTGGAGACGAAAGCGATGATGAGGAGGAATATGAGGAGGATAGCAAGGATGAGTCCTCATCACCACAAGGTACATTTTCCTGTTTTGCGTCCACTGATAATAATGACAGGGAAAATGAGACCGATGATGTGAAAGAAGAAGAGATTCGCCGGCTCTACACCCATCTCAACAAAGAAAACAAAGTGCTTTTGGTTAAGCTGTTGAGAAGGAACAAGGAACAAGGCGAAACGCTTCTCAGGCTAGAGGAGACTCTCATCAAAACCAACGACAGCCTGGAGAAGATGACCAAAGAACATGAGGAGCTAAAGTACTCTCATGGGAATTTGGTCCAACGGTATGAATTTGTTTTAATTGAGCAAAGAAATAATCATGATGTATTATCTAATATTGCTCAACTTAAAACTGAAAATTCTATGCTTAGGAGTCAAGTAGAAATGATAAATTTAGAAAAACTTGCTCTAGGTGAAAAGTATGATATGTTGTCATATTCTCATAGTAAACTAGTTGATGACCATATCATGCTTGATGTTGCTCATGAGGTTGTAATTACAAACTTAAATTCATGTGAACCTCATTCTTGCACAAGTGCACATTTGGATAATATATCACCATGTGCTAACCCCTGTCGCTCAAAAGGAAGCGAATGGTTGAATGAGCAACAAGTTGTAGGGTCAAAAAGGAAATTGCTTGGAAACAAGAAACAAAGACAATCAAGGAGAAGACGCCTTGCCCGACTTCCTCAAGATATCTACGAACACGTGGTGAAGAAGCTTGAGGAAGGAGAAACCACAGCAAGGGTCAAACTCCTTGAGAAAGATGTTCCTAAAGCAATAAGTGAAGCAATCAACATGAGACAAGAAAAAGGTAATGATTCAATTAGTCATGTTATTTGCACTAATAATCTCTCTATGTCATCCAAAAGCAAAAAGAGAAGAGGAAAAAGGAGGTGCTTCAAGTGCAAGAGATTAGGTCACATCATTGCTTCTTGTCCATACAAAGACAAGGATGAAGGGATAAGGAGATGTTTTGGATACAATGAAAAGGACCACATGATCACCTCATGTCCAATCATAAAGAATCAAGGACGTGCACTCTCCAGGATGATCCCCACCAAGAAAGAAGACAAACAGCGAGCGTCATGTCGAGTTAAGCAACGCTTCTGCTACAAGTGTGGTGAGCAGGGTCATCTATCAAAGGTATGTAAAAAGGGTAAGGTTCCTAAGCAAATGAATTTATCTCAATCTTATTCGCTTAGGAGACCCAAACCATACACTTGTGCTAGACCAGTAATGAGATCACCTAGATCTAGCACAATTGCTATTTGGGTACCAAAGGCTATTTTGGATGATCGTTATGGACCCATCCCGAGATGGGTACCAAACTATGCCAACTAGACCATGCAGGTGCCTCGAGATGGACTGGAGACCATGGGAGAGCTTAAGATGGTCAATTCAAACTCTATGCTTAAGCTATTATTTTCTATTGTCTATTTATTGACCCAAGGTTGAATTATTGTGCAATCCTAATCCCATGCTCATCTCAAGTTAAATAAGTTGTAGAGGTCTTTAATTATTATTGGTGAATCAAGCAAAGGACCTTGATGAGAATATGCAACATGCTCTCCAAAGGACGGTACCCGTGTATCTTAAGTACATTATTGCAAATCAGTATTGCTCTTAAGTTTGATTGTTGTGCTACCTGTCCTAGGAGTAGTTATGCTTTTGAGATTACCTATGTTGAATACCTTTCAATCAATGGTTCATGATTTCCAAAATCATAATAATGCTTGTTTAATCATGATTGTGCGTTCTAGATGTTATATCTCTTGAATCATTCAATGGGTAGCTTTTCATTTGATATATTCACCATGATTAACTCTCTTGGTGTATGTGGATAAACCTGTATATTTCTGTAAGTCATGCTATGTGGTTTTTAGTGATCAACCCATGTGCAAGCATGATAGCCTTGTTTAGTCCATGATTACCTTGTCTTGGTACTTTGTATATACCAAAACATGAAATCCAATGTTGTGTCTCCAATGCACCCTCTTAAGCTATGAGGTGCATGAGCAAAAGGAGCACTAAATTGGTGACAATAGGTGCTCTCACTCCACACCACCTAAAAGAATGGATCTCATGGCATTCAGGTAAAAGGCAAAGGTATGGAGAATGGAACTATGCAATTTCATTAAATATCTTGAAGTTCCATTGATTGTGATCACAGCTATGTTCTTGCCTCTGAATTGGTAGTATCTTAGCTTAGGTGCTCTTTACTTTAAAATGTTGTTTCTTTTGGTGTACCTAAGAAACCTTCTTAATCATGGTGTGCTTAGACATTGCGCTTTATATACATGATCTTGTCGTTTTCAATTGGTATATGTGGTGCAATGATTGTCATATATGAAGCATGCCTAGGTTGCTTGTAAAATGTTATACTCCTTGAGGCATGCATTGTTGTATTAAGTCAACTATTCAATTGGTATCTCTTTGTGATGAAATTGATAGAGTATGCCTTGACCAAGATATGTTGTGATCCCCTCTAGTTCTGAGGAAGCTAGAATGTGCAAAGTGCAAGTCATTCAAATACTTGATACACACCTTTAGGGGGAGCACACATAACTTGTGTCTTTTGAGACTAACTGTTTCTGGAGTGATCCTATATAGTCTCAAGGTGGAAAAGGGAGGATGAGCGAGAAATGAAGCGAACAGGACTTGAGTACCTCCGCAAGTCAAGTAATTGGTATATAAAGTTGTGAGTAAATTGCACATTTAAAGATTGCTCGTACTCTATAATGGTTGGTGATTCTAGATGCTTATCTTTAAATACTATGGAGCAATGACAGTAATGATTTTTCAATTGGTAGCCTTGGGAGTGTGCTTAAATTGATATCTTTTGGTAATCACTAGAATAGAAGCTTCATCTTGTGCCACATTACTATAACTTGTTCTAAGTTTGGTGTCTTAGCAACAAGAAAAGGTTAGGATAAAGGATCAGGCACAAGTGTGGAGGAGCGTCCTAGAGATTAAACTATCAAGATGGAAAGTACATCACAACAGGGTAAAGGTACAAAAGGAAGTGTTAACCTCTTTGCGTATTTGTATCTTAATTTTCCTCCCATGCTTGTGTTGCATATGTTTAATGTGTAAGGAGGAGTAATGTTAGTGTGTTATATTCTACCTACTAAATACCCTGTTGTCCCTTGACATCATCCTATGTTCTTGCTTGAATATGGTTTTGGTGTTTGATGTCAAAGGGGGAGAATTTGTGCATTAAAGCTTACCTCAACCTGAGAGGAAAGCTTATCTTAAAGGGGTTTCCTTGAGTTCCTTTGATCTTAAGGAAGGATGTGTTAGTTTGTGTTGTTGATGATTCTTATCATATGCTTCCTGTTGTTATCATATGCTTCTTGTTGCAATAGATATTCATATATGGTGATGATGCAAAACTAGTGCTTCCGTTGATCTGAATTAATTGGCATCTATTGTGTTTATCCTGTAATAGATATTCATGTGGGTATGGTGCTTTAAAATTGTTTCAAATTGGTATTTTAATGGTGAATAGTGGTAGGTTGATATTCCTGTGATATATCCACTCAATTGATTGGTGTTTAACTCTGATTATGTGCATATGTTTAATTTTAGACAATGCATCCCACAGGTGCTAAGATGTAGTAATGCTTCGACTTAGCCTAAGTATGTGCAATTTGGCATATAAGGCCAAAATTAAGATTTTGATGTAAGCACATATTTAGGGGGAGCATTCTATAAACTTAGAATTCAAAATTTGTGATTTAAATCTTATTCTTAAGTAAGCTTTAATTGTGTTGCCATCAATCACCAAAAAGGGGGAGATTGAAAGCTCTCTTGTGGCTTTTGGTGTTTGGATGACAACTCAATTAAAGGACTAACAAGTGTGCTAAGTGTTGAACAGGTGCTTTATGCAAAGCTAATATGGTTCAACACAAGTGAACAAGTGTGATGGTCCAAAGACTGAATTATTTATAGATAATGGACATCACAAGAAAGATGGACATTGCTCAAGTGAGACTTGATGTGCATAACTCAGAGACAACCAATCAAGCCAAGGATGGAAGCAAGAAGAGCTTCGAGGTACCGAGTGCATGGGAGAAAGTTAAGGAGACCAGGAACCCAAGGCCAGGGGTGAAGAAGAAGACTTGCGGAATCAAGGTTGATCGAGTTGAGAAGAGTTATGGTTCATCAAGGAACACTACATAAGGACATGACTTACAACCAATGAGGTAACATCCACAATTATGTGGTGTAAGTCATAAGGCTCAAGACTAAGCTCAAAAAGTGAACAAGGTCACTGGAAGGAGAACCAATGTCAAAATCAGAACTGGAAGCGGCCCAAAAGAGCTAAGTGTACCTTGATCTTTAGTTTGGGTTGTTCCTGTGTTTGGAGATATTCTATGTGACCTTTGCAGGATGTTGGAGCTCAGAATTGTCAATCTAGATCAAGTCAAGCTGACTTGATGATTTATGAGTCCAACATCAATCTCAATCATGCCAAATGCTGAAGAAGTGAAAATCAAGAGAAGGTATGTTTCTAGACTTAGTACATTGGTTTTTGTGTACTAATATATTTATCTAAGTGCTAGAAATAGAGAAAAGAAGAAAAGAAAAGAGATGCAAAAGGCTTGGCTGTGTACAACCAAGACTCAGCTCAGTCTGGCACACCGGACTGTCCGATGGTGCACCGGACAGTGACCGGTGCGCCAGACTGAACTCCGGTGAACAGGCCGCTCTCGGGAGAAGTTTGGTGGCGTACGGCTATAATTCACCGGACTGTTCGATGGTGCACCGGACTGTCCGGTGAGTCAACGGTCGACTGCGTCAACGGTCGGCAGCGCAATCAGCGGGCGACGCGTGGCCTGAGCCAACGGTCAGTTGGCGCACCGGACAGTGTCCGGTGAGCGAAGACGACCGTTGCTCCAACGGTCAGCTGAGCCCGATTTGGAAGGAGATCGCGCACCGGACAAGCTACAGGACCTGTCCGGTGGTGCACCGGACTGTCCGGTGCGCCACCCGACAGAAAGCAAGTATTGCCTTCCAAAATGGTTTCCAACGGCTCCTAGGCCCCTTGGGTCTATAAAAGGGACTCCTAGGCGCCTCCAACAGTGGAATAAGAGCAGCCAACAATTGTAGACATCACTCGGATCAATTCTCTCTCTCCCTCTCGTGTATATCTCTCTAGTTTGTGTAGAGGCAAAGCTATAAGCCTTGAGAGAGTGGAGAAGTACTGCTAAGAGCTAGAGCAAGGTCTTGAGCATATCGTTACTCTGCCGAAGTGCTGTCAAGAAGATTGTAAGCAGCTGCGGCTTTGTTGTAACCAAACTCAACATAGTGGAAGGCTCTATCTATCATACTGACAGATCTGAGCAAACGGAGGAAGGAGTTAAAATAGACTCCAAGCCCAGGTGTGGCTAACTCCAATGAGGACTAGGCAAGCATTTCAGGCTTGGCCGAACCTCGGGATAAATCCTTGCGTCTGTGTGCTTCGCTCTGTATTGTGTGTTGACTCTCTGTCTTACTCACTTTTTATATCTGCACTTCAACACTTATCTGTGGTACAAGTTATATTTGAAGTGCAGGGCATTTTGAGACAGGACCTTCAATTCTGCTGCAACCTGCTTGAAGGGTCCTTCATTCCACTGCGATCTGGTCTTCGAGTAGAGTAAGAACTACAGTTTTAAGTGATAATTTTCATTCACCTATTCACCCCCCCCCCCTCTAGGCGACATCCAGATCCTGTTTTCGGGCAAAGGGAACTTTCAAGTAATGGTTATAATAAGATGATATTCTTTTCAAAAATATGTGATCTATACTTTATAAAACAAGACATGAGCTTAAAAATATCTTAATTAAAATATACAAATATTGGGTTCATCAATTTTAATCTTTTATAAAACGTCATACGTGATTTGTCTAATATTAAGAGTTTATAAGATGATACAACTCGTTATAACAATATTAAACCTTTTTAACTTTTTAGAAAAGATATGTGTTATATATCTAAGGTTAATGGGCTACTTATCACGTTATTAATTTTAGAAGCATTATGGAGCATATTATAAATATTGTTAACCAATCACTTATGATAAATTAAGATATAAGTTGTTGGGAACATGCTTCGTCGCCGAAGGTCCTACAGAAAGAAACAGCTGTGGCTGAAGCTGCTCGTATGTGACGATGAAGGTATCATTCATGAAGCTTCGGGATTATAACATATCCGAAGATGAAGGGTTGAACCGACTTAAAGATAGAATGACCTTTTAGCCTGTAGGGGTCTGAGTCATTGTTGTAAACTTTTATGAAGGGCATGATTGTAATTCCTCACAGGCTGTGTCCTGTACCTATAAATAGTGAACAGTATTCCTTTACTGTTCACGCATTCCTGTAATTGCAAGGGCATCACTCGAGAATTATTACTTGTCAAGGCGAAGGTATAAGCATACCTTAAACATTGTATTCAAACATTTTGGATTCAGATAATAAAATATGTGAATGATGTCATTTATCTCCAACATATTTATCTTTAATGTTCTACATTTTACATCGTTTTATATTATCTTTGTCACCTTCGTAATATTATGTTTGTGACCTTCGTCCGAAGTTCATTAAACCCGTGAGGAGATAATGCTTCAGCGGACGAAGGGTATTTGACATTTAACATCTTTGTGTTGCCTTGTTCTTGATTCATAGCATTTTAGAACAAGTCCCCAACATAAGTCTAAATAGGTTTTATGTGAAAAGATCATTATTTTTAAACACCTATTTATGAAAAGTTATGATATGTGCCTTAAATGAACTTTTATGTAGGAGAAAATGAACAAACAACTATATTTTATTTTTATTAGAAAGTACATGTCCTATATTCTTTGTTAAGAAAGCTATATACAAAACAAATATGTAAACTAACATTTAATTATAAAAAGGACATGAACACTAATTTTCTTTATTTTATCCTTTAGGGACCACTAAATGATATATATAAATAATATGGATTCGATGTGATGAACGGATTAATCACACTTACATTACTAGTTATGGACAAATTGAAATGTAAGTCTAGTTATTAAATTGTGAGAAAATATAAATAATCTATTGATTATATTTAGTTTCAGTTTAGAAACATATGACCTAGATCATTTAAAAGGGAAAAAGTATAAACTATCATTTTAGTTTATAAAAATAATGACTCTTGTTATCTTTTAATTAAGAAAATATAAATAATCTATTAATTGGACATATGTTTATTTTCTATTTTTATTAAATAACATATAGTCTATATATTCTTTTAAGTTTCTATTTAATACGGCTATACTTAAACATCTATACGAACCCTGTTAAATATAATATCTATTAGAAATGTCATTTTAATATTAGGAACAAATTATCTAATTCTTTAGTAAGAAACCTACGTTTATTGACATAACTATTATTTTCTTTATTAGAAAAGTATGAGTGCCTAGTTAAGTCATTTTAACATTATAAATCCTACTATTTCGGTTTTCTCCTTTCTTTTCTAAATAGAATTTATACATATAACTAAAAATTGTTTATTTATTTCTTCTAACATTAATATTCTAAGAAGTAATTGTAAATTACTAAATGAGACTTTTAATAACATATTCATGGTTATTATGACATAGATAAATATCTTACTAATTCTAAGTAATTAAGTGTATTCCTTATGAATACTTTTTATTATGACTAGTAACATCTATATTTTTATTTGACCGAAAATACGTGACTCAATACCTATTTCAATTCCTTATATCACTTATATCAATACTAACTGATTATCGCTCCACACACTAAAGCGAAATCAATTATAAACATTTCTAGTATGAACATCACTGAGTTAGTGAATTGTGACCGTGTTCATTTTTAGAATTATAAAATCATACACATATAAAAATATTGTCGCAGGGTTCGATTTTGGTTACACGTATACATCGCAAATCTCTAAAATCATACACGTGAATCGCCAAATCGCATCAATATTACTACAACAATTCACAAGATTCAAAATAAATCAGTGGGTTGTCTTCAACCTTGGGTTTTCGTTCATACGCAGGGATGAACGTCGACGAGCGAGGTTCGACGGGCAGGGAACGGCGCGATCATCGGTGAGGCACGACGGCGAGCGGTGGTGCTGCTACGCGTGCGGGCAGTGGTTCTTGACGTCGGACAGGGCTCTGACGAGGAGCTGCGCGGACGGTCCGGCGACGAACTTCACGAC
This sequence comes from Zea luxurians, assembly GCA_029449295.1. Classification (NCBI taxonomy): domain Eukaryota; kingdom Viridiplantae; phylum Streptophyta; class Magnoliopsida; order Poales; family Poaceae; genus Zea; species Zea luxurians. Next base: position 50,605,422 of record JAOPSE010000010.1, read on the forward strand.
GGCGAACGGCGAGGGAGAGAGAACCGAAAGGAGGGAGCGAGCTTGGGGTAGGGAGAAGGAGAGGGCTCGGCTGGGGTTTTATAGAGAGAGGGAGGGAGAGCAGAGGTCGTCGGGGGTGTTTCATGATCATCAATTGCGTTGATTTTAATGGATGATGAACGTGGGGAAGGAGTAACGGTCGCAGTGAAAGCTCTATTACTCGAAGACGAGGAACGGATGGCGCGGGACGGTTTGCGGTCGGGTCCTGGACATGTGCAGGTCGCACGGCGTCGCGGTCGGGTCAGGCACTGGGCATGTCACTGCATGGCCTGGGCTTCATGGCGCGGCCTGGGCACGGTTCTTGGGCAGGGTGGCTCGCGCATGGCGCGAGGTTCGGCCACGGGATGGGCGGCGCGTTGGGCTGCACGGCAGGGGCGCTGGGTGGCGTCGGGTCCGCCTGGCGCGGGGTGGCACGCGGGGCTGCTACCTGGTCCGGTCGGGCGGCTGCCTGGGAGAGAGAAGCGAGGGGGAGGAGAGAGAGAAGAGAGAGGGAGAGAAACCAGCGAGTGGCGGCGGCGGCTGTGCAGGGAGAGGAGCGTGCGCGGCTATGCAGGGAGAGAGTGTGGCGTCGGCTAGGTTAGGAGAGGGCCTAATGGGCCGAATTCGTTAGGGTTTTGTTTTTTTTTTCTTTTTTCCTTTTGTAATTTCGAGTTATATTTTTAAGTAACCCTAAATTTCATAATAATCACAACAAAACTATTTATAAATAAAATATTTATTTTTGGACTAATAATTATTATATTAATTATGTGAATTTTCATTTAGGAAGAAATGATATTCAATATTCAAAATCAATCACGAACATAAAAAAATCATTACAAAGGCAAATAAATAACGAACACTTAAGAGAAAAGTAATTACCATAAATATCATTATTAACTAAATGTATTATTTTTTATTTAATGATTTTCATAGTGTCACACAAGCCGACCCTAAGGAAGTTCACCTTAGGGTCGTGAAGAGAATCATGAGATATTTAGTATACACTCCTAAGTTTGGGCTTTGGTACCCCAGGGATCAACCTTTGATTTGATAGGATATTCCGATGCCGATTGGGCAGGCTGTAAAATTGATAGGAAGAGCACATCAGGGACTTGTCAGCTTCTGGGAAGATCCCTGGTGTCTTGGGCTTCAAAGAAACAAAATTCAGTGGCCCTATCAACCGCCAAAGCCGAGTATATTGCCGCAGGCCATTGTTGTGCACAATTATTTTGGATGAGGCAAACCCTCAGGGACTATGGCTACAAATTGAGCAAAGTCCCTCTTCTATGTGACAATGAGAGTGCAATCCGCATAGCAGATAATCCCGTTGACCACAACTGCACTAAGCACATAGACATTCGGCATCACTTTCTGAGAGATCATCAACAAAGGGAGGATATCGAGATAGACTATATTAACACCAAAGATCAATTAGTCGATATCTTCACCAAGCCATTAGATGAGAAAACCTTTTGCAAGCTTAGGAATGAGCTAAATGTACTTGATTCTCGAAATTTTGATTGAAACATTGCACACATTGCTCATTTATATACCTTTGATCATATCTCTTTCTTTTGCTATGACTAATGTGTTTTCAAGTGTGTCCTTATGCTAAGTCATAGATTGAAAGGGAAATGGAGTACATCGACGAAGAGAAGGCTTCCACTCCACTCTATCGGTATCATCCTTCGTTGCTACTCCACATCACTCTCACATTGGTATAATCTTTTCATTCATATTTACTTGTACCAATGGGGGAGAAAGTAAAGGGCTCTCAAATGACTCCATTTTTGGCGATTCATGCCAAAGGGGGAGAGAATATTAGCCCAAAGCAAAAGGACCGCACCACCACCGAATTTTAAAATAAAGTTCTCAAATTGATATCTAAACCTGTGTTCAAAAAGGGGAGAGTATTAGTATTTTTCAAAAATTGGTAAAACCCTCTTGAACACAAAGGGGAGAATTTCATTCAAGGGGAGTTTTGTTTAGTCAAAGGAGAAGCATTTGAAACAGGGGGAGAAATTTCAAATCTTGAAAATGCTTCTTGCAATCTTACTCATATGCCTTTGACTATTTACAAAAAGACTTTCAAAAGAATTTCCAAAAGAATTTGCAAAAACAAAACCGTGGTGCAAGCGTGGTCCAAAATGTTAAATAAAAGAAAGCAATCCATGCATATCTAGCGAAAGTATAAATTGGTTTAATTCCAAGCAACCTTTGCACTTGCCTTATGCAAACTAGTTCAAATTTTGCACTTGCCTTATGCAAACTAGTTCAAATTCTGCACTTATATATTTGCTTTGGTTTGTATTGGCATCAATCACCAAAAAAGGGGGAGATTGGAAGGGAAATAGGGTCAAGCCTTTTCCTATAAATGATTTTGGTGGTTGATTGCCCAACACAAATAATTGGACTAACTAGTTTGCTCTAGATTATATGTTCTACAGGTGCTAAAGGTTCAACACAAACCAATAAAAAGATTAAAGTTGGGGTTCAAAAGAAAGGAGCAAAAGAAAACCGAAGTATGCCCTGGCCTGGCGCACCGGACTGTCCGGTGTGCCACCGGACAGTGTCCGGTGCACCAGGGACCGTACAGTCTGAACTTGCCACCTTCAGGTTTCTGGAGAGCCACTCCGCTATAATTCACCGGACTGTCCGGCGTTCCACCGCACTGTCCAGTGCACCAAGCAGAGCAACGGCTATCAGCGTAACGGTCGACTACACAGTGCCCTGACAGAGCTACAGTTCGCGGCAGAAGTCAGAGTAGGCGCCAGAGGGACACCGGACAATGAACAGTGCCTGTAGGCCAACATGATCTGTAGAACGGGCCGCCCCTCCAACAGTGCGTCCCGGCCGGAGACTTATTTGCACCCTAACGCGGACCCTTCATCCCGCACGCCACAGCTTTCCAAGGCATCAACTACCTTGATGAACGAAGCCCCCTGGCTCCGCAACTCCAAGTGTCACCATGGCCCATCATCTTCAGGGCAGGGACCTACCCCAAGTACAATGGCAGCACCGACCCAGCACAATACATTATGAGCTACCAAGTCGTCGTTGCATCGACCGAAGGGGATGATGCCACAATAGCCAAATCTTTTATCATCGCCCTCGAGGGTCCGGCCTTGACCTGGTACACCAGGTTGCCGCCATTGTCCATCGACTCCTGGAAAGGACTCCGTGACAAGTTTCTGCTCAATTTCCAAGGGTACCGACCCAATACCGACGCCTTGGTCGAGCTATCACTCTACAAGCAGCAAGAGAAGGAAACCCTACGGGAGTACTACTGCAAGTTCCTAGCTCTCAAGTCACAACTGCCATCGGTCGACGACCACATCGCGATACACTACGCCATCAGCGGCCTTCGGGCTGGCGTCCTATACAGTCACTGCATCAGGGACCCACCCAAAAATCTCCAAGAGCTATATCAGCTATTCGAGAAGTACGCTAGATCCGAAGAGCTACATCAGCGAAAGGTTGAGTCCCAAAGAAAGCCCAAGGACCCTCCGCAGTCCAGCCGAACCTAGACCAGCCCTTCGCAGTCAGACTCCGGACAGGACAGCCGCAACCAGCAGCAGGTGCACAACATAGCCAACCAGCACCCGGCCGGCAAGGCCGTTCACCGTCAGGAATATACCCCCTAGGGCCGCGGCAATGGCACGCGAGGCCTTGGTTGGGGACGGACGCAACAACCGCACAGATTTTACTGCCTGTTTCACGGCGAGGACTGCGCACACCCAACAAGGGATTGCCCGGAAACAAAGGCCACCAAGGATAGGATGTCTCGAGCACAACCAGCCAACAACCAGAGAGTTGTGGCACACACATATCACCACCACCATCAACAACCATACAACAACGGCCACATCCAGCACCCACCCAACCACGCATATCATCACCATCAGGAAGTACAAGTTGTCCCACCCCCGCCTCTGCCTCCACATCACCCGAACCCACACCACCAAAACCACCCCCAAGCAACAAAGCAGGAAGACTTCGCCGATCAGCCATATCGTGGAGTCATCCACATGATCACCGGAGGGTCCAGTGTCGACTTCGAGACGAAGCGGCAAAAGAGGGATCATTACCGGAGTGTCAACCATGTCGCCCTCACCGGCCCAGTCATACAAACGAGGTGGTCACATGTGCCACTAACCTTTGATGCCAGAGATGTTGACCTGCGTAGCGCACCTCACGTCGACGCCATGGTAATCAACTGCAGCGTAGCAGGCTGGGACTTGCACAAAGTCGTAGTTGATAATGGCAGCCAAGCGGACATCATCTTCCTGCACGCCTTCGACCGCATGAGTATCAGCCATAGCCTACTCAAGCCTTCGAACAACCCCCTATATGGCTTCGGCGGCAAGGGCACTTTCCCCATGGGCAAGATAGAATTACCCCTGTCATTCGGCGTAGCACCCAATGCGCGGAGTGAGCAGGTCACCTTCGACATCGTCGATATGGTTTATCCCTACAACGCTATAATGGGTCAGGGCTCCATCAATAAATTTGAAGTGGCCATCCATGGACTATACCTTTGCATGAAAATTTTGGGTCCGCAAGGCGTGATAACAGTCTATGGTAACCAGCAAACTGCGTGCAACATTGAGAGAGACTTCGTTCCAGGCCAACGGAATGTACACTGCCTTACAACACAACGCGAAGTCTCCGAAGTGACCCACCCAGCCGCCGACAAAAAAGTAAAGGCGCAGCTACAGAGCAACGACAGAATGAAGACAATTCCACTCGATCCGGCGACGCCCAAGCAAATGGTCGTGATAAGCGAAGACCTGACCTCGCAAGACGAGGAGAAACTCATCTCATGTCTCTCCCAAAACAAGGACGTCTTCGCTTGGTCCACCCTCGACCTGGTCGGAGTCAGCCACACGTCATTGAGCACGGTCTAGGCATCGACCCTTCGGTGCGCCCAAAAAAGCAGCGACTGCACAAAATGTCCGACAAAAAGACAAAAGCCGCCAAAGCCGAAGTGCACCGCCTGCTGGAAGCTAACTTCATCGAACCAATCGCTTACCCTACGTGGCTCGCCAACGTAGTCATGGTACAAAAGAAAAGCGGCAAGTGGTGCATGTGCATCGACTTCACCAGCCTTAATAAGGCCTGTCCCAAGGACAATTTCCCGCTGCCACGGATCGACAAAGTAGTCGATAGCGCAGCCGATTGCGAAGTCATGTCCCTTCTCGACTGCTTCTCCGGCTACCACCAGATATACATGAAAGAGGAAGATAAGGCCAGCACCAGCTTCATCACACCCTTCGGCACGTACTGCTTCATCAGGATGCCGGAGGGACTCAAGAACGCCGGGTCAACCTTCTCTCGCCTCACCACGACGGTGCTAGAAAGCCAAGTGGGCCGCAACATCTTCACGTACGTGGACGACATCGTTGTCGTGAGCAAAAATAAAGAAGATCACCTGGCTGACCTTGCGGAGACGTTCGCTAACATGCGGGATGCACGACTTTGCCTCAACCCCGAGTAGTGTGTCTTCGGAGTTCGCCAGGGGAAGATAGTTGGCTACCTGGTGTCGCACTGTGGGATCGAGGCCAACCCAACCAAGATTCAAGCAATCATCAACATGACACCCCCGCAGTCAACCAGGGATGTCCAGCAACTGACAGGCAGATTGGTCGCCTTGAACCGATTCATTTCCAAGTTCACAGAGCGGAGTCTACCCTTTCTCAAGACACTGCGTGGCGCAAAAGACTTCACGTGGGGACTAGAGTAGGCGGCAGCCTTCGAGTCACTCAAGCAACACCTGTCAGACTTGGCAATTCTTACCAGTCTCAACCCCTCGCTGCCTCTGCTGCTCTACATTGCAGCTTCGCTATGTGCAGTCAGCGTAGCGCTAGTCCAAGAGCAAGACAGAGAGGGCACGACCCAGCAGTGCCCAGTCTACTACATCTCCGAAGTCCTCACGACCTCCAAGTGCAACATGACTGAACTAGAAAAAATCCCATACACAGTTGTCATGGCATCGCGCAAGCTGCACCATTACTTCAAGGCATTCAAGGTGTGGGTCACCTCGGACAGGGGCCTGGGAGAACTGTTCAGAAACCCGGAGGCATCCGTACGAATCACCAAAAGGGCAGCCGAACTCTTCGGGTACCACATCACCTTCGAACCTAGGACAGCAATCAAGTCGCAGGTCCTGGCAGACTTCATCGTTGACTGGACAGGGCCAACATGGCAGCAAGAAGAGTCTCCAGAGAAGGTGTGGACCATCAACTGTGACGGCGCATGGTGCCATGCGGGGGCAGGCGCAGCGGCAATTATCACGTCACCCAAAGGTGTCAAGCACAGATACGCGGCACGCCTTAGCTTCGCCTTGGAGTCTGACAGATGCACCAATAATATAGCAGAATATGAAGCCGTCATCCTGGGCCTTCGCAAACTGCGAGCACTCGGTGTCACCACATGCATAGTCAAGACAGATTCCAAAGTAGTTGTCGGCCAGGTCGAAAAAGAATATTCAGCAAAAGACCCCGCGCTCATGTAGTATCTCACGGCCGTTCGCAGTCTTGAGAAACAGTTCAAGGGCTTCACCCTACAGCATGTGGACCGCGCCAGGAACGAAGAGGCCGACGCGTTGGCTAAGGCAGTGGCCAAAGGCGATACCTTGCCCTCTGACGTGTTCTACCACATCATCGGAACACCAGCTGTCCACAACCCGGAGGGCTTACAAGTAACTAATGACGCCGAAGGCCATCGCATCGTCAACCTCATCATGACTAAAGACTGGCGGGCCCCAATAACTTTGTATCTGCAAGGACATTACCACCCAAGTGACATCAATGAGGCCAAATGCCTCAAGCACTAAAGCCGGGACTTCGCACTAATCGAGGGCCAGCTGTACAAAAAGGGGATCAGTCAGCCCATGCTAAAGTGCGTGACCGAAACCGAAGGCATTCAAATCCTTCGCGAAGTCCACATCGGAACTTGTGGCTCCCACTCGGGACCCAGGGCCCTCACTGCCAATGCGATCCATCAAGAATTTTATTGGCCCGCGATAATCTGTACTGCGAATTGAGTCACGAGGTCTTGTGAAGCATGCCAGAAGTTTTCTCCCCGCTCGAGCAACCCCTCGCAGTTCACCAAGCTGATCGCCCACACATGGCCACTTCAACATTGGGGGCTGGATATTGTCGGACCACTGCCTACAGCCCAAGGGAACCTCAAATTCACCTTTGTTGCCGTCGAGTACTTCACCAAGTGGATCGAGGCCAGAGCAGTATCCACAATAACGTCGAAGACCGCCCAAAAGTTCTTCTGGTAAAATATTGTCTGCCGATTCGGAGTCCCGTCCGAACTCACAGTCGACAACAACAAACAGTTTGACAGCCAGGACTTCAGGGATTTCTATTTCTCCATCGGCACCAAGCCTGTCTTCGCCTCGGTATACCACCCGCAATCCAATGGCATCGTTGAGCGTGCCAACGGCAAGATCTTCACTGCCATCAAGAAATGACTTCTCGACGATAAGAAGGGCAAATGGGCCGACCAACTACCTAAAGTGGTCTAGGCCCTAAACATGACAGAATGTCGGGCAACCGAATTCACACCTTTTCGTCTATCGTACGGATCCAAGGCCATGACACCGCAGGAGATAAAGCATGGGTCGCCCCGAACAAGCACATCAGCGGTCCTCGATGTCGATGAACCAACGTCCAAAGATCTCATCGACGGAGACCACGTCCTCGCCCTACAGGCCCTCAACAAATATCAGGCTCAAACTAAGGCCTAGCGCGACAATGCGGTCGTCCCAAGAGAGTTCAACAAAGCAGACCTCGTACTCATCCGGACCACCCGGACAGAATCACAGGGCAAGCTGGAGCCGAAATGGGAGGGTCCATTCATTGTCAAGTCGAAGGCATCCCCCAGCGTGTACAGGCTAGTAACACCTTCCGGCGAAGACTTAGAGCACTCCTGGAACATTGACAACCTCCGCAAAATTTTTGTTTAACCATCAGGGCCCGCGCGCCCTTGTAATCCAGCAAATAATGTTATTCTGGCCCGCACTATTTTCCTCCCGGGGGGTGAGGTTTTTAACGAGGCAGAGCCATGTAATATACCAGCAAAAGCCCTCGCAAAAACAAAAACTCAGACGCAACGTGTCGAAAAAGACCGTTTCGACGGTCTTCGGCATTCTACCACTCCGAAGTCACCGCGACAGGTAGCGTAGACTACCCTCGTGTGCGACAATCCGAGCAAAAGTCGCCTAAGGGTGCAGCCGGAATAGCACAACAAGTGCGTCAATCGAAGTCTTTTACCGAAAAGACACTCCGCGCAAAAGTCGCCTAACAGTGCAGCCGGAATAGCACAACAAGTGCGTTAATCAAAGTCTTTTATCAAAAAGACACTCCACGCAAAAGTCGCCTAAGGGTGCAGCCAGAATAGCACAACAAGTGCGTTAATCGAAGTCTTTTATTAAAAAGACACTCCGTGCAAAAGACGCCTAAGGGTGCAGCCGGACAAGCACAATACACATGCCATCGAAGTCTTTTACCGAAAAGACACTCTGCGCAAAAGTCGTCTAAGGGTGCAGCTGGATCAGCACAAGCGCGTGAAAGCGGCCAACAGGCCACATTACAATACAAGTTGTAGTTACATACAAGTTGTAGTTACATACACTCAGCGAGGGCACCACATACTACATCGGTTCAACCATCGGGATGATGCCCAACTCCCTATAATTGAACAATATTATTCTCAATTCCTCACCCTCAAAAAGATTCCGCAGATCCCCCTCACCAATGCGTGTCCCAAACGGCGAGGACAATAGTTCTCGTTTACCAAACCGGTCTACTCGAAGATGGTCCCGCTCCATCCCCATACGACGGCGCCTACCACTTCGCCAAACCTCGCCCACGCTATGCTTCGAAACCACCCTTTGCCTCTGACACTCGGTCCTTGCATTAGACAGATCAGCCACCTCGCCAACCTCCACCCGAGGCGGGGACTCCGCCGCGGCCACATCTAATGCAGCAAAATAATCCAAGCCTTCATCCGAGGACTCTTCAGTCTAGGAAAACGAACCCCCAGACTCACCATCAGACTCAAAACACTCAGATCCAGAGCCAGACAAATTATCATTGGCAGGCACTATGGTTGCGGCCGCCACAAAATTAGTATTGTCAGCAGCAGTTGCATGCGCAGGCCCACACGTCGGAACCTGTGCAGCAACCGAGTTTTAGTATCACAAAAACAAAAATTACACCCGATAGCCCTAAACCCTATCCCGCCACCTGTGAAGGGTCGACCGACACTACAAGGTCTTTGGATGCTGGTTCGCCCGCCACCATCGAAGTGTCCCCACCAGTCGGCGCAGCGGCCGGCACAGGGTCCTCACCTGCACCAGTCGGCGCGAGGGTCACTAGGGGGCCCTCGCCAGCATCAGATGGTGGTGCCAGCTCCACCCCCGATGCCTCGGGCAGTGTGCTATCTAGATCCCCGAGGTCCTCGACCTCTTCATCATGCGCCATCTACAGAAATAACACATTCATCCAACAACCACACAAATATACACACACCCACATATACAATCACAAATATACACATATACTCTTACCTGCTCCATCGCCCGGTTGGACCTCTCCCGGACAGTCTCACGGCCGTGAGGGCCCCACATCCTATCGTAAAGCGCCCCAGCCAACCGCTTCAGCACCGGGTCCTCAACCTGGAAGATTTCGTGCTCAAAGTCTTCGTTCGATCGGTCAAAGACTTTGAAGTGCCCACATCCCTCGTGGGACAGGGCATTCACGGCCCCTCAGTAGGTGATGAGGGAGGCGAAGGACATGAGGCTCGTCACAATCATCGGGAGCACCTCCAGCTCCTCCTGCAGCCACCCGAGGAAGCGAAGTCCCACCTCCTTCCCATACGCTTCAAAGGGAGCGGTTCGTGCACCAAGCTCCCAATACGCCTCCACGAGCTGCACATGCGTCCAGTCGACCTCTATGCGAGTAGATGCCTCCGCTTTGTCCACGCGGTCGTGCAGGCCGCAGAGGCTCATTTCCATCTCCTCGGCGTGTTGGCAAGCGAGACTGGCCTCGGCCTGTGCAACCTGCGCCTCAGCACATGCTCTGTTCGCATCCTTCCTCTCCACCACCAACTGACGCCTCAGATCCTCCTTCTCGGCCTCCGTAGCCGCCACCTTCTCCGTCAGCCTGCGGCTCTTGTTTTTCGCAGCTGACTTGTCCCGAACAGCTTTCGTATGCTGCGCCCGGAGGCGCTCAATCCTGCCCTCGAGTCATTGCCTCTCGGCAGCGAACTCCAAAGTCAAAGCACCCGACGCAACATGGTCGGCGAAGGCGGCCACCTGCCACGAAAAATCCATCAGATTCGCAACCGCATAAACACAACGAACTAACGAAGTCCAAGACGACTTACATGCTTCAGCTGCTTTGTCGCATGCTTCAGCTGCTGGGAAACAGAACCCGCCACGTCTTTAGCGATGGCGGTCGACGAAATCTCGCCACCGGCGCAAAATTTGGACCATGGGTCCTGCGAAGCACCCTTCGCCTCGGCAGCTGCCGTAGCCGGCATGGCCGCCACCATAGCCGGGACAACAGCCAGTTGCCCAGCATCCAACCCTGCACCACAATCTTGTTCAAAGACCTAGTCACCATGTTAAAAAAACTTACCAATGAGTCCTCGACTCGTGTGCACATCAAACATCATGACACCACCTACGTGGTAATCATCCACGCAGATGTCCATATCGAGGTCGGCACCACCTACCGCCGCCTCGCCAGTGCGCACCGGAGACGGTGGCCTTCGCTCCTTCGTGGGCTCAGCCGAGGGTGGCTTGCCCGACCCGGAAGCGACAGCCCTCGCACCCGACGAAGATTTGCTGGGCTCGGGGATGGCTGGCTTCACAGCCGGTGGTGGTCTGCTGCCGACGGGGGCGGTGGACTTCACGCCTCCTCGTGCCCTCTTGACCTCGTGACTAGGGTCCCCAACCCTAGTGAACGCCCGGCACTTCCGCGTCGCATCTTGACGATCCTTGTCCATCACTGCCGATACAACAGCATCAATATTCCATCCATATGGAAAAATCTTCATCTCATGGGCCAAATGAGACGTAAATATGTCCTCGCCGGCCGCCTAGGGGATCAGAATGTTCCTTGGCCATTGACCCCCGGTAACCTCTAACATTCGCGCCGAAGACTCCCGGAGCTCGGGCGAAGACATCCTTCCCCTGAGGGCCGCACAAGTCCCCATTAACTCCACAGCAAAACGATCGGAGACCCCCAACCCTTCAGCTGCAGTACCTAGTTTTCTCTTCTTAATGGCCGGTGCAGCCTCCTGTGAAGGGCCTTCCTCAGCCGCTAGCTTTTTTTCGTGGCGATCGATAGCAGCAGCAGTGTCTCTAGGGTAACCGCCATATGGCAAATGGTTTAACTCGAAGACACGGTTCAAGCGAACATTGGATCCACGAATATCCCAACTCCGTAGAGCCTCCATCCTCGGCGCATACCGCCCCACAATCCTTACAGCCCCATCCTCTACTTCACGCGTGAACGCGGCTGGGTTCCGGTCGCGCAAATCCAAGGCGAAGGTAGGACTTCGCACCAGCTGCCCGCCTAGGGTAGGCATCTAGCGAGGGCACACTTCGCCAAGCGCCCAGCCATGCACCAAGGGCCACACTGCATAACCGATGAATTCCTCAACCAAATCACGCCTGCTACTCATGCGGGCAGCGCACCGGAGGCCCCCTTCGTCCTCATCGTTCTCCGCCACCTCAAACGGTGGAAATGCCACATAACAGTGGGAGCACATCACGGCCATGGGGAGCCCAGGGAGGCCTTCGACTTCCCCTCCCGAAACATAAAACAAATAGTCCCACTAGTTGCCCCACTTGTTGCGTGCGCAGGGGACTAGTTCCACGACTTCCACCGAAGTCTTTTCGGTCCTCGGCGTGAAGGTGCATGACCCAAACTGTGCAATCTTATCTCCAATTTTTCTCTTTTGCTAGTGCAGACAATAGTTCTTGGCGAAGACCTCCACGGAGGGCTGACCGCCGTACGAAGTCACCACCCAGACATACTTCGCTAGGACCACCACGACGTTAGGCGTCAACTGGTGGACTTGGACGCCGAACCTCTGCAAGACCTCCGCCACGAAACGATGCGCAGGTAGACGAAGGCCGGCGATGAAGAATGCCTCAAACACAACTAATTCGCCCTCAGGCTCAGGAATCTCTTCCGCCCCCAAGACGCGCCCAACACCGTTACCAAAGTACCCCAACTGCTGCATGTCCTGCACGTGAACTGAGGAAATCCTCGAGACACCGAACTCCACCGTGTGGCCCAGCTGTAACTCCATCGCCGCCATATCGCTCCGAGTATCCCCGGACGACAAATCGGTCGATGGTGCATTCGCAGCAGATGAGGAAGAAGACGACATTGCTACGTACCGTCGACGGTGGCGCGCGGTTTGCTTGACGCGGGCCAGATCTTCAAAGCAGAAGAACAAGGGACGCAGGCGAGCGGGCGAGCGGTTTCAAAAAGTTAGGGTTTTCCGGCGCACGCAAAGGTAAGCGATAGCCCAAGCCACGTCGCCCCCTTTTATAAACAGGGTGCGGTGCTTCGGGAAACACGCAGTCCAATAGTGCCACGTCCATCAAAGGTCACCTCAAAAACCCCCACGGGACCACTTCGAGCGAAGGCAGCGTCTCCACCATCTAGCGACGTCTTCGGCACCAGATGACTCAGTCGAACTGGTCCCTTGGAGGGCAAATGTTGGGGCGAATGCGAAGACGCTACCCTTCGCTCCATGCCTTCGTCGCCTCGCTTCACCAACGACGCCAAGGACACCGGTTCGATGAGGACTTCGCGACTGGACTCCACGGCTTCGCTCTTCTCCATTGGAAGACGAAGGCAAGACTCCGCTTGATGCCTGCTAGCCTCACGTCCTCATCGTGTTCGGAAGCCCAAGTGGGATTCGGCCCACTGTAACGGGCCCCGCAGGGATAAGCATGTTACAGGCCTCATCTGTAATAGCCTTTTCTGTAATGACGGTCTGTTACCTCCCCTTGGGGGAATATTCTGAGGATACTCTGGGTACCCGAGGGCATAAACATCCTTGCCCGATGACGGTAGGCACTCGAATGCCTAAAAATACCCCCGTACAGTACCCTAGAGGGGGCAGATTAACAGAGCTATTACCATTCCCCGTTGAACCTTGCAAGCATTCTTTCCACTCTCCCGTTGGATCTACTCGCCCAGAAAAGCGAAGTACCAACAGAGCTCATCAAAGATTATGACTTGGAGATCCACTATCATCCGGGCAAGGTGAATCTGGTTGCGAATGCCTTGAGTCGGAAGGAACATGTTCATGCAGCTAGTCACCCAGTTACCTGATGAATTAGTTGAAGACTTTGAAAGGCTCAACTTGGGAATAGTGGCACATACTTAAGGAATTACTATAGAAGTGATACCTACCTTGGAGCAAGAGATACACAAAGGTCAGATCGGTGATGCTAAAATTCAAGAGATCAAAGATCTGATTGCAGAAGGTAGAGGTCCAGACTTCATGGAGGATGAACAAGGCATAATCTGGTTCAAGAACAGGATATGTGTTCCTGAGATAGACAACCTCCGTGAAACCATACTGAAGGAAGTCCATGACTCTGATTATTCTATTCATTCTAGTAGCACCAAGATGTATCAGGATCTGAAGCAAAAGTATTGGTGGTATGGGCTGAAAAGGGATGTAGCCTCACATGTGGCAGTATGTGATGTTTGCCAAAGGGTAAAGGCAGAACACCAGAGGCTAGCTGGATTGCTCCACCCGCTAAAGATACCTGAGTGGAAGTGGGAAGAAATTGGTATGGACTTCATCGCGGGTCTACCCCGCACTTCTGTAGGGTACGACTCTATTTGGGTAATCATGGACAGACTAACCAAAGTAGCTCACTTCATCCCTGTGAGAACTAATTACACGGGAGCCAAGCTAGCCGAGTTGTATATGACACAAATAGTTTGTCTACACGGAGTACATAAGAAGATCGTGTCTGATCGGGGATCCTAGTTCACTTCCTGGTTTTGGTAGAAGTTGCATGAGTGCCTAGACACAAAGTTGAATTTCAGCTTGGCCTATCATCCTCAAACTGATGGTCAGAATGAGAGAACCAACCAAGTGCTTGAAGCTATGTTGAGAGCTTGTGCTCTTAAGCATGGTGGCAGTTGGGACAAGAGTCTACCATATGCAGAGTTCTCTTACAACAACAGTTACTAAGCCAATCTAAAGATGTCCCCATTTGAAGCTTTATATGGCAGAAAGTGCAGAACACCTCTGTATTGGGATCAGACTGGTGAGAGATAGTTCTTTGGGCCTGAAATTATTCAAGAGGCAGAAGAACAAGTTCGCATGATCAGGGAGAACTTGAGGATAGCACAGTCTTGGTAGAAGAGTTATGCTGATACCCGAAGAAGACCACTAGAGTTTGAAGAGGGTGATCACGTATACTTAAAAGTGTCACCAATCCGGGGTATGAGGAGATTTAAAGTTAAAGGAAAGTTATCCCCTCGCTTTATCGGACCCTTCAAAATCCTAAAGTGAGTTGGGGAGATGGCCTACCAGCTAGAGCTACCAGATCACCTATCTGATATACATGATGTATTCCACGTATCTCAGCTTAAGAAGTGTCTCCATGTCCTAGAGGAGCAGTTGCCTATGGAAGAGCTTAGTGTGCAAGGTGATCTAACCTACACCGAGCATCCTATCAAGATCATTGATACTTTGACTCCTGTTACAAGAAACAAAGTGATCAAAATGTGCAAAGTGCAATGGAACCATCACGGTGAAGATGATGCTACATGGGGGAGAGAAGAAGAATTACGAATAGAATTTCCCAATCTTTTCCCTAGTTCATCTTAATCTCGAGGTCGAGATTATTTTTAAGGGGGGTAGGATTTGTAATACCCAAATTATGGATAATAAAATAGAAGAGTTAATCTCCTTCTATGTATTTCCCTCTATCATTAGAATATATGAACAATCATATTTAAAGTGATTAAATTAACAAATGAAACATAAATAACCTATGCATCATGTTGGAGGTTAATTGTTTGTGTACTTAATGATCATAATAATAATAATAATAATAATAATAATAATAATAATAATAATAATAATAATAATAATAATAATAATAATAATAATAATAATACTGAAATTGGGGTTTAACTTAAGTTGAAATCTAGAATTTGAAAATGGAAGGAGAAAAGAAAAGAGAAGAAAAGGGAAAGCATATAAATTATAAAGAAAAATGTGTAGCACAAGGAAAATGGTTCCTCATGTCGGTGCTTCCAATTGCTCGTTTAATCTATGGGTGAAACTCACAACAAATTTGAATTCAAATATTAGGTTTGAAAATTGTCAGGAAATTTAAATCAGAAATTATAAAAGAAAAAGAGAAAAAACACATTTGGGCCGAAACCCCCGCGCTCGGCCCACCTACTCGCCCACCGCGTGGCCCAGCCAACGTTTTGGCACCGACATGTGGGGGCCGCCCAGTCAGGTCTTGACTTTCCCGCTGCTATGACTCCGCCTCGCCCCGGCTACAAAGGCGGGCCGAACACCCCCTTGCTCCCCTCCTTCACCTCGACCATCCATACGTAGGGACATCACCTCCGTAGCTAGTTCGTCGTCGCCGGGTAGATCCTATAGCCGCCGCAAGCGATCCTCATCTGTAGCGCCTCCAGACCAATGGAGACCGGCCCGGGTGAACCACCTGTACCTTTGCGAACCGTTGGAGGCGATAGCAGGGGGCGTGGTGGTCGGTGGAAGTCGGAATTCCTCGCCATTGACAATTTCGTCTCGTGGCCAGAGTGTTGTACCACGACACTGTGGGTAAGTTTCCCCTTCATGAGTTCGCCATCAAATCTACATCACGTCAATGTTATCGGGCTAGGGGGCAATTCTCTATGTCGCCAGATCGAGGTTTCCCGACGTGGTCACCATCACAGCGCAGAGCGTTTGCCGTGGCCAGCCAGGTGCGGGGGGAGGGGGAAGACAAGGGCCGTCAAATTCAACGAATGGTTCTGATTAAAACTAGTGAGGCAGATAGATGGGCGATCCAGGGCCGTCGATTGATTTGGGAATGGCTCCAATTAGGTCAGAGGATAGCATTTCTGTCGTGATCCCCGTAGCCGTCGATCGGACGATGGACGTTCAAGAGTTGGTCTCGCTTAATTGAATCTAGGTCGATGATTTTAGATCCAACGGATCTGGCTAAGTACCGAATCACGGGTGTTCAGTCTAATCTGGTGCGCGGGATTTAGATCGGACGTCTGAGATCCATCCATACCCCTACAGCCAAGCGCTTTTGTATGAGTCCCTGGGAAACCGTAAAATCAACCGCCATCCAGCGCGGTGATAAAAGATTTAATCTAGGTCCACAAATTTATAGAATCGCCCCTGGGCTTCTCAATAATTATGTCTGCAGTACGATCTAGCCTTAGATTCAATGAAATAAACCAGAAAATAGTTTTTCAGTATAAAAGTAATTCCAGAAACTTGTTTAATTCATAAGTGATTCATTTTTACTCCTTTTTTATCCATTCTAGTTGCATTAAATTCATATTAATATTGTTCATCATCCAGTAACCTTAGTTTGCTATGAAATATAGGTTAGAATTATACACTTGAATTGTTTTACATCTAACACCTAAAACCTTCGAAAAATCATAACTTTGTAATCGTAACTCTGAATTTAGTGGTTCTCGAACCTAGGATCTCATTACGATGCGTAGAATATTATTATGCATTATGTTCTGATGTTTGGTGTGATGTTAATTTCTCTTATACTATGTTTGTTTGTATTGTTGTGAGTAGACAAACAAGCGACCGAGGACCCCGGTACTCAGCAGGTGGAAAATACTGAGCAGGAGCTCGTTGAAGGCAAGTTGTGCACTTGACCACTTTTATTTACCCAATAATGTTCTCTATAATCACTTTAGCATGTTTTAGGTGTAATTTT
The DNA here is from genome assembly GCA_029449295.1 of Zea luxurians. Lineage (NCBI taxonomy): Eukaryota > Viridiplantae > Streptophyta > Magnoliopsida > Poales > Poaceae > Zea > Zea luxurians. The sequence goes on from JAOPSE010000010.1 coordinate 50,622,442, forward strand.
GATGGGACCCAATAGGTCACCCTAGTCTGCTTTACTTTATGCCTTGGTCACCACTGAACTTTTGGGTAGTCCTGCTATTGCTATATGTGGTTTTGGGTTTTAACATAAATTTTACACATGATCATTCTTTATTATTACTATTGATTATTTATTGTTCATGATAAGATTACTGTGTTAATTGGAACATGGAGAACCACCCAGGAAAATAGTGCTACCACAAGGGTTGAATGAGACACCCTTGACCAAGTAATTAGGAAAGCTAGGGAGAGACTACCTTACCTGAAAGGGGCAAGCGGGAGGCATCGCTGCAGAGTATAGGGATGTTCTTGGGTCGGATTGTCTGTTTAGCTGTCAGGACGAGGGATTCCTATGTTTCCTTCTTTCTGAATCCGTAGCGGGTTTTCTCAAACTAGTGGAACATTGGAAAGGCCTTGTAGTGCTACCCTGCTTCGTCTCCTCGATAGAGATGAATGGGACTTCTAGACCCCTTGGCAAATGGGTTGCATGGCTTGTGGGTAAAGATGTGCAACCTCTACGAAGTGTAAAACTGGTATATCAGCCATGCTTACGGTCATGAGCGGCTCGGACATTCACATGATTAATTTGGAAGTAAATTCAATTTGTCATTTGTATCGCATTGTGGTTTTATTATTAATTTTGATCTATTATTACTTTGGGCTATTATACACTTACATTTAGTAACTACTAATAAAATTTGACCAACTTATTAAAAACAATGCTCAGTTTTAACCATTATTTCTTAATCAGCCTTACACTTTACATGGGCTTCCACCTTTGGTGAGTTCATGCACATTATTCCCCACAACTTGTTGAGCTATGATATTTTGTGAGCTCACCCTTGCGATATATAACCCCCCCTAGGTGAAGAGCAGGTAGCCTAGGAGGAGGACTACCACGAGGAGTACGAGGAAGTCTAGGTGGCATCTCCTAGTCAGCTTAATGGCGCCAAGGAATAATATTAGTTCACTTTATTATTATCATTTATTTTTTAAGACACTTCCGCTATGTAATAATGTTTGTGACATTTATCTCTATACACTTAGTCATTATATGTGTTGTTCTTCTTTGGCGTACAATGAGACGCATCCGGCTTTACCCCTCAAATATGGGCGTGACACCTCCAACTCGGGGACCACCTCCCCACCATCTTCACCTCCCTCGGATTCGAGTACAACAACAAGGTGCTCCCCTCCATCGGCAATGAGGTGTTTAAGGTCATCGTCGCCCAGTTCCTGACTGAGATCCCACATGGCCAGGTAGAGAAAGAGAGGCACGCTCCCGAGCCTGCGTAGGCGGCGATGTGGGGTGTGGCGGTGGATCCAGGTGGCGACGACCTAGGGCGACTCGCCTGAGGCCCACCCTAGACGAGAGATGCAGTCACGGCTCACCCGAGGCCAACCCCGGGCGGGAGACACAGTCACGCTTCACTCGAGGCCAATCTAGGGTGGGAGGCGCAGTCACGGCTCGCCCGAGGCCAACCCCGGGCAGAAGACGCATTCACGCCTCACCTAAGGCCAACCCCGAGTGGGAGACACAATCACGCCTTGCCCCAATGCCAACCCTGAGCGGGAGACGCAATCTCGCCTCGTCCGAGGCCAACCCTGGGTGGGAGACGCAGTCACGCTTGCCCGAGGCCAACCTCGGACGGGAGACGCACTCACGACTCGTCCGAGGCCAACCGTGGGTGGGACACGCAGTCATAGCTCACCTGAGGCCAATCCCGGGCGGGAGACACAGTCACGGCTCGCCCGAGACCAACCTCAGACGAGAGACAGTCACGCCATGTGAGGCTTACTTCGGGTGGGAGACAGTCATGGCTCGTGAGGTTAACCTTGGGCAGGAGACGCGGTCACGCCTCACCCAAGGCCAATCTCGGACGGGAGACAGTCACGGCTCATGGGGCCAACCTCGGGCGGGAGACAGTCAATTTTCATTTGAGCAAGCTTCTAGCCTAAAGATCAATTTCCACAAGAGTGAGTTGTTCTGCTTTGGAGTAGCTAAGGAAAATGTAGATTTATATACGGAACTCTTTGGGTGCAAAGCTGGGAGTTTCCCAATCAATTATCTTGGTATCCCAATCCACTTCAGAAAACTAAGAAATTGTGATTGGTAAAGTAGAAGAACGCTTTGAGAAGAGACTAAGCAGCTGGAAAGGGAAACATCTCTCAATTGGAGGTCGCCTAACAATGATTAATTCAGTCCTTAGTAGCCTTCTAATGATATGATATCTTTCTTCTCCATACCGAAAGGCGTACTCAAGAAGCTAGATTACTTCCGCTCAAGATTTTTCTTGCAGGGGGATTAAAACAAAAAGAAATACAGGCTTGCTAAATGGACTATTTTGTGTCAACCTAAAGATCAAGGCGGCCTTGGGATCTTAGATTTGAACACTAAGAATACTGCCCTGCTTAGCAAATGGCTGAACAGACTACTCACTTCTGATGGACTGTGGCAACAAATCCTCCGTAACAAATATGTAGGCTCAAAACCTTTGGCTCAGGTGGAATGGAAAATTGGAGACTCTCACTGTTGGTCATGTCTCATGAAGGTAAAGCTAGATTTCCTACGCTTTGGAACCTTTATTGTAAAGGGCGGATCACAAGTAAGATTCTGGGAGGATAATTGGTTGGATGGGGCCCCATTGAAACATCATTTTCCATCTCTGTATAACATTGCGAGACCCAAATTCATGACAATAGCAGAAGCTATGAATTCTTCCCCTCCTAACCTATCTTGGCGGCGACAACTATTTGGGGCCAATTTGGAGGATTGGAACACCCTGTTGTCACGCATCGAGGGTTTGGTTCTGTCCCAAGAGCAAGACGCCTTCCACTGGAACCTAACACCAAACGGTAGGTTCTCGGTAAAAATCACACTATGCCGCATTGATGCTCAGAGATATACCTAATATAAATAAAGACCTCTGGAAGTTGAAGACCCCCTGAAGATCAAAATCTTTTATGGTATTTGAGAAAGGGTGTAATCCTAACAAAAGATAATTTGGCTAAACGTAGTTGGCAAGGAAGCTTGACTTGCTTTCTACCATAAAGAAGAGACCATTAACCATATGTTCTTTGAGTGCCGCTTAGCCCGGTCAGTCTGGAGTGTTTTGCAGATGGCCACCGGCATAAATCAACCATATAATGTGGATCATATGTTTGAGGATTGGCTTCAAGGCTTTAATAAAACTTTGAAAACTGTGTTTCTACTAGGAGCGGCGGTCTTTTGCTGGGCTCTTTGGATTTGTAGGAACGACTTGGTTTTCAAGAAAAAACTCTCGTGTTCTCCTTTGCAGGTTATCTTTTCGATGACACACTGGCTTTCGAGCTGGGCTATACTTCAGCGAGAGGAGGTTCAGCCGTTGGTTGACGGCCATAGCTTTTTTTCCCAGGCACATGTGTGGAGATCTAGTCTTCGTATTGATTACCACTAGGTTTTGCTTCAGTACTGTGGTTTCGTACTTTAGTTAGGCTGCATGCTATAGGCAGAAGCCGAAAGTTTTGTACCAAGGCTATCCTCTTGATGTAATGTACTTGATAACTTCAATATAAGCTTCCTTTATTGAAAAAAAATGTGTAACACAATTAATATTTAAAGGAGTTACAAATTCATGCCAACAAGTCCATACAGTATACTAGTAATCCTAATAAAGTTCATAAGCTTGAAGGTACTCAGTCATAGTCGCAGCCCTGCTCTACAAGGGTATTCCATCAACCAACAGGTCGAGGCCATTAGAATGTTGGGCGCCCTCTCGAGTCCGATGACGAACTGAAGTGGCTTGACCTTCTTCTTCCTAGGGTATTCCATGTGAAACTGTTTCCCTTCTGTAAGCCGCTAGTAATGACTTCGTCTTCGCCATCATCTTCAGTCTCGTCCTTGCTGTATGATGAAACTCCAGCCCTTCCTTTGTCAGGCGTCCACGTCGGGTTGCTCACACCGTCTGCGCTGTTTTCTACAGACCTAGGTCTTTTCCTCCTTTCACTAAACTCAACTTGGATGTCAGATGAGTAAGCAGTCTTCTTCGACCTCGGAGTCGCCTTTGGAATGTCTTCAAATCCCTCATCGGATTTCATCCACTGATCACCGAAAGAGTCCGAATAGACAACCTCCTTTCTACGTCGCTTCGCACCGACCATTATATTCTGGAACTCATCTGCCACGGTTCTCTTGGGTAAATCATTGTTGGCGAATACCCAATCTGGAACCTCATTCCCATCCATAAGTCTAGATTTGTAGTTTTCTCTAAGCCTCCTTTCTTCATCCATCTTCTCAAACAACCAGAATTCTTCATCAGTTCGTGCAGCCAAACGATTTATCTCGCGCTCACTGGGGATATCTGTTCCCAGCGAGCTTGTCCCCCTCCTAAGGATCTCCTGCAGCAATGCTCGTCTGTCCTGTGCTGTAGTGGGAAATGAACGTGAAAATGTCATGCGAATTCCAGTCGTGTAGTAGACAAAAAATAAATAAATAGGAATTAGATCACTCAAACTCACCTGTGGAAGTTGTGTTAAACAACCCAGCCTGGATAACTTTTGCATCGATACCCATCTTTTGTTTTGCACGGTCCAGGATCTCTTCTTCAATGGAGCCGACACTAACAAGAACAAACACACGCACTTCATTCTTCTGCCCTATACGATGGGCACGGTCTTCAGCTTGTTGGTCCATTTGAGGGTTCCAGTCACTATCAAATATAATGACAGTGTCCGCAGTCTGCAAGTTCAACCCAAGTCCTCCAGCACGTGTGCTGAGGAGAAACATGAAATATTCCGAATCCTTCTTATTAAAATCTGCCAGTAACCTCCCTCGTTCTTCAGTCTTCGTGGATCCATCAAGCCTCATGTACTTGAAATTGTACATTTGCAAATATATTTCTAAAACATCAAGCAGTTTCGTCATCTGAGAGAAAAGCAGAACCCTGTGACCAGCTCTCTGCAGTTTTGGAAGTAGACGATCAAGCAATTCAAACTTCCCTGATGCTCTAACAATTTCCTCCCGCTGGTACATGTTGTAGTGCTCTACAAATAGATAGGGGTGGTTGCAACATTTCCTGAGTTGCATTGACAGATTCTGCAGAGCCTTTGATCTGAGCCCTGCACAAAAGGGCAAATATGACAATAAGCACATTAGCAACACAAAACACAAGGAAAATGGGAGTGCAAGACTGACACAACAATAAGACGATGTACTAAATAAACTAGCAACACAGATAAATCAAAATTGCAGTGAATTTTGAAATCGCTTCATATTCCATCAAGGTCTGGAAAAGAATTAATTCTCGAGGAGGGGAAGGATTAGTTTTTTCTTGAATACGCAGGAGAACTGGGCATTTTTGTATTAAGAAGAAAGGGGGAAGGGTTAGTAATACTTGAGGGGCATACCAAATCCTAGTGCAACCTTTTCCCTGCTTGTGACTTGTTCATAGTATGCTTTTTGCCAAGCAGACATATCACACTTGAGAATTACTTGTGTTTTGACAGGGAGATATTTTTCCACTTCATCTTTTTTCCTCCTCAGCAAAAATGGACGCAAAACCTGGGCAAAAAAAAGGGAGCAACGAATAAATCTAGATGTTCCCACGTATAAAACTGGCCATCAGCTTTCTTTGCATCTGTTATGTGTTACCAACTCACATTCTCACTACATGGTTTCAGTCAACCAAAAGTATGAGGATGCAAGTGGAGGATCATGTGGCAACATCTGGAGGGGGTTAAAAGAATTGTATAACTGGCGGGTATATATCAGGGGCAGCATTTTTTTTACTCACTTGATGCAGACGATGTATGATTAATAGCTGTTCCTCATCATTAAGACTAACATCACATGCAAATGGTGCATTAAACCATTCCTCAAAATTCTGAGATGAATTAAAAATATTGGGCAGAATAAAGTTAAGCAAAGACCACAGTTCTTGTAGGCTATTTTGGATTGGAGTGCCAGTTAAAAGTAGTCTGCGGCGGATCTGATATCTGTAAATCAAGTATCAGCAATATGTAAGTATTATTGCCAAATGGCCTAAATAAACTATTTTGCCGTCTTTAAGAAAAAATAATAAGTAGGTTAATAGCAATCACTAAATGAATGAAGAATGATCAAGGTAAAATGGAAAAATGAGAGTAAGCACTAAGCAACTAGCCATGACAAGAGAATAGTAATGAAAAATGAAACATAAATAGTGTCTCGATCATATCATTTACACACCCGCAAAAACTTTGTACGTATATATTTGGCAAATTTGGTATAATACCTAAAAGAACGATTAGTCGATTACCATTAAAGCTGGTAATTAATCATAGCATTTACATAATATACAATTTCATGGCAATTAGTCGATTACCATTAAAGCTGGTAATTAATCATAGCATTTACATAATATACAATTTCATGGCAATTCAAAACTTCGTAGACCACAACTTAACCAATTATGAGCCGGCACCAAACACTACTTCATCAATATAAAGACTTGTTTGCTGAGTCCCATTATTTTTCACTACCAAGGGTAACCTTCCTCAGAAAAGGCAGAAGGTATGTCAATGTGATAACCTGCCAAGACAAGGCATTAATGAATTGATCGAGAAGATTCATAAGGTTCTGCTTCTGCAGCCTAGTACTAAATATGAAAGTTGAAGCTGTTCAGTTGTTATTTCAAGTGTTGAAGTGTAAATGTGTCAACTATAAAAAAGCCATTACTGGCAATCAGAGCCACATACAATAATTAAGTGCATACATGTCATCCAAAGCCATAATACAGTAAAAAGGATTGTAAAATAAAGTGTATACCCTGAAACTAGTGTGCGAGCAAGAGCACATTCATGATTTTTCAGACGATGTCCTTCATCAACAATCAAATAATGCCAGTGAACTTTCTTTAGGAACTTCTTATCTTTCAGTATCAAGTCATAATGCGTGAGCAAAACATTAAATTGCAATCCATCAAAATTCTTTTCCCTTAAAAGCTTCCTCTCTTCTGGACGACCATCATACAGAATTGTCCCAATACTGCAACAGACAAAACCATGTTGGTATATGGTGCAATGGAATGTACTCACAAAATTTTGATCATACACACTCTTGTGGAACATTACCTGGGAGCCCAGGTTTTGAATTCGTTAGACCAATTTGGTAATACTGCTTTTGGAGCAATTATTAAGTGTGGTCCTGCAACCTCCTTATTTTCCAATAGATAAGCTATCAAAGCTATGGTCTGAATTGTTTTACCCAGACCCATTTCATCAGCCAGAATGCCATTCAAATTGTTGTTAAACAAAGAAAGCATCCATTGGAGACCCTCCAGTTGATATGGCCTCAATTCCCCACCTTCGAGAGCTGATGGTTGTTCTGTCACCTGTAAGTGCAAAGAACACAAAAGAAACATTAGCCTTGCCACTTCACCAGAAGTACACAGAGTCACAGATTACACTATGATTTTGCAAAAGGGGGCAAAGGTCAAATTAATGAACGAAGGAGCATAAATTCAACTGAGGAAGACAAATGGAATCAATTAGCAATTGAAGCTTTCTATCATTAGTCCTTCAAAGTGAAATATCACAAATTTTAAACCAGAAATGAACAATCAAGATCAGTCACAGAATGGTAATAACATTCATCCTCATAGCAATGCCCCCCCCCCCCCCTTACATGATGGAATGAGGCAGGGATGTAATGGTAATAACATTACATGATGGAATGAGGCAGGGATTCCCATAAATCAGCACATTATCTACTAGTAGCAATGCCCCCCCCCCCCCGATGTATTCCCTAAATAATATTACCTAATATCATAAGGGATACAGCTGAAGCAAGCACCAGTGTATCACAAGAGAATGCAGAAGCTATTTTCATAATTACGGATGTGGTAACAGAACTGCATTCATTCTAAAAATAGTTGAAGCCAACAACAAACAACCTGTCAGCAATAAGTTCAATATATAGCTAGTGAAATTTTGCTATACCTTTTCTTCAATGGAATGGACAGTAAAATCAAGTCTACGACCTGCATTGAATTTACTTTCATCTGCAGAGCCAGCAAAGTCTGCATCATCATCTGAAGGAGATTCCCCAGGTGATTCACTCTTGACGCCTGAGATTTGAGAGCAATCCTCAGACTCTGACCCTTTTGGCACTTCACTCCCTTCATGCTGACTAACATGCTCAGCATCTTTTTGTCGCTGTACAGCTTTTCCAATTCCTTCAAGAAGCTCATTTGTTTTGTCAAGGAGCATTTTCAGACGTTCGTTCTTGCTCTCTTCAACCATCTTCATATATGCTACTTGATCACCAATTTTCAGAAGATTCAACCTATTTTTCTCTTGCCGTGAGATGCGTTGACGTGCCCGAACATGCCATGCCTACAATTAGCAAGTGAAAAGGGCTCTCAAGCACTGAAGTGGCACATCCAGAACATGAGTATCTATAAGATAAAATCATATTACACAGGAATGTAGTTTACTGTGGACAAATGCAACGCTGTGCTAAGAAAGTAGAATTTAGAAAACAAGGTGGTGCACATACTTTCTAAATATTTCAATTTTGTTCTCAGGATTGAAATATTTATTGTGTTGAAATTTGCACCTTCCAAAATCACAAGTGGCAAGCTATAGTCTACTGATGAGGTCAGACACATAGCTGGTTTAGACTATGGGCCTTAGCCTTCTGAATGTGAAGTACATAGGGCCATGGCACATCTATACATTGTGTTAGCATGAGCTATATTAGGCAAGAATCTTTGTCTTCGGTCCATGGGGATAGCTGTCTTCTCCGGCGAGGTTATACCCCTCTGCCGCAGGCTTGGTTCTAGGGTAGCAGCCCTAGGCGCTTGAGAGTCATTGCAAGAGAGAGAGATTGGTTTGATAATATATTCCTCCCTTCTTTGTCTCCTGCATACAGGCCTATATATAGGCCACCGGTTGACCAACTAGGCAACCACTAATTAGGCAAGTGACTAATTGGAATTATATCCCCTACAGTTTAGGTCTATCAATTTAGCCACCAAATCAGTCACTTTCCTTTGCCATGCCTTCCTTGCGCGCGCTTTCCTTTGCCATGCCTTCCTTGCGCGCGCTGCTGCCAGCGCCCCCTGCGGCCTCTCGCTTTTGGCGCGCATAGGTGCGGCCCCACATGAGTGACCGCTCTCTATGATGCCCATGACAATTAAGACTGGGCATATTACCCGCTACCCGATACCCGAACCCGAAAAACCCAGACCCGGAACCGAAATACCCGAACCTGTAGTACCCGAAGTCTAATCCGGATAGTAAATGCTATTACCCAAAATTAGTTTGGGTATTTCGGGTAGTAGCACCCGGTACCCGAAGTACCCATATTAGTTTGCAGAGTGTGACTGCTGGCCTGCTACGACTGCACACCGTGGTGGTCTGGCCGTCTGGTCATCTGGTGGAGTGGAGAAGTGGGCCTTGGACTGGACGTGATCACGTGCACATGCCATGGCCCATGATCTGATGATCCCACCAAGTCACCAGTTCACCACCGCACGTCCGCACCAAGCCAATTAGCCAAGCTGCCAAAGTGCCAAGGCGCGACGCTGTAAAACCTAGCCGCCACCCGCCACCGCAGGTCCGCAAGGCACCTTTCTCCATTATTCTAGTGATCCAGTCCCTCGTCATCGGTGGCGCGTGGTGGACTGGTGGTGCCCGAGGCAGCGGCCGAGCCAGACGTCGGCTGCTTCTTCACCAATCATCACTCATCAGGTCGCTGGTTCTTTTCTTGTTCCTTCTTCAATTATTCACCACGCTGGTTCACCTAACCCAAGTACCCAACTACCGACCGATGCCCCTGGCCGGTACCTCCATCATCAGGTCACCTGTCACCAGCCGCCGGCGACTAGGAGATTGAAGGACGGCAGCCACATCGGAATCGTCGTGCAATGTATGTATTTCCTAGTCCCAGCCTGGAACCCTATTCCCCTTACTATTTTTTAGTCTGTGAGTGACATTGTTCTTGAATAGGACAATTTATTGTTCTTGCAACCCCAACCTGCAGCCTAATAATAATTTTGGAAAATGGTCAAAAGGAACACTGACTGAACAATTCAAGAGATAGAACTTAATAATATGAAGAGATTGTAATTTGGCCTGTGATGTGTATTTTATGATATGTTCTTATTGTATTTATATTAGTGAATGATTAATTGATTATAGTGTTCAATTTTGATTGATGTAGATGCCAGAACCAGAGGATAATATTGAGTCACTAGCCAACGGGACTCAATTTGAAAGTCAGGAGACAACAATGGTGCAAGTAGAGACTCAAGTGCAAGACAAAACTGACGACAATAAAAAAATTGTCATTAATGTGGAAGAGAAGGAGAAAGAGAAAGTCGAGAGGAGGGAGATGGCTTCAAGGTCTGAGATGTGGCAACATTTTATTAAAATCAAGGATGACAAAGGGTCTCTAAAGGCTGGAAGGTGCAAATATTGCCACCGTGAAATCAAGGCTGACACAAGGGGGCATGGAACATCTGCGTTGAAGAAACACTTTGGTACATGCAAACGCAATCCTCATGTTTTCAACAAGGACTCAAAGCAAGGCACCTTGCAAGCATGTCATGGGGAAGCTCCTGCCACTTGGAGGTTTGATCAAGAAGCACTTAGAGATGCCTTTGCTGAGATGGTAATAGAAGATGAGCAACCCTTTTGTTTTGGTGAGAAGCCTGGCTTTAGAAAATTTATGTCCAAAGCTTGTCCTCGTTTCCAAGTTCCATCTAGGAGAACTTGCACAAGGGATATTGTACGTCATTACCTTGAAGAGAAAGCCAAGCTCAAGAAGTTGTTCAAAGATTCTTGTCAGAGAGTGTGCCTGACAACAGATGCTTGGACTTCTCAGGTTCAAGATGGATATATGACTGTTACAGCAACTTTCATTGATGAAAACTGGAACTTGCACAAGAAAGTGATAAGTTTTTTCATGGTAAAAGGTCACAAGGGGGAGGATATTGGGAAGAACTTGACAAGATGCTTAGCTGATTGGGGTTTGGATAGAGTAATGACTATAACCGTGGATAACGCAAGTGCGAATGACAGTGGTGTTGATTATTTGAGGAAGCATCTGCAGAAAACCAACATTGCCAAGGGCAAGTACTTGCATATGAGGTGTGCAGCCCACATTGTGAATCTTATTGTAAGAGATGGATTGCAAGAAGTGGACCAATCTATTAAGCGTGTTAGGGCTGCTGTTAGATATATCAAAAATGGGACTTCAAGATTGGTCAAGTTCAAAGAAATTGCTCAGGAAGAGAATGTGGACAGCAAAGCATTTTTGAAACTTGATGTGCCAACAAGGTGGAATTACACATATTTGATGTTGAAGGCTGCAATTGTTTATGAGAAAGTGTTTTTAAAATTAGTTGAAGATGACACAAATTATGTCATTGATTTGTCTGAAGTAAGAGATGGTCCTGGGCATCCTGATGAAGATGATTGGGATAATGCAAAGAAGATGGCACAATTTCTACAACACTTCTATGACCTTACTGTTCATATATCTTCTTCCCTCCAAGTCACTAGTAACGGTTTCTTTCATGAGATAGGAGAAATCCGTATGTTGATTCAAGAATGGTTGAGTAGTGAAGATAGTTTGCAAGTTTCAATGGGGAATAGAATGAAAGATAAATTTGATAAGTATTGGGGACTTTGGCACACCAACAGCAAAGATAATGAGAAAGGACATCAACAAGAGCAAGAAAGGGATAAAGGGCGCAACAAATGCAAGGGAAAGGAGAAGGAGAAAGAGAACATCAATTTGTTGATATTTGTGGCTGCCTTACTTGATCCAAGGTACAAGTTATCTTTGTACACAAAGATTAGTGTTGAAGAGATATTTGGTGAGGAATCAGGTAAATTGGTTTGGGAAGCAATTAATACTTCTGTGACAGAGCCTTTTGAAGAATATAAGACCATGTATGCTCCAAATGAAGAAGTTGTTCAAGTGGTTGATGTTGATAAATCTAAGAGAGTATCACGAGGAATGCTTAAAGAAAAAATTGCCAAGAAGATGAAATTAAACAATTGTTCTACTAGCACCAACAAATCTGAACTTGAGAAATATCTCTCTAAAGAAACAGAAGACCCAGAGTCAAAAATAGATATTCTTGCTTGGTGGAAAGTCAATTCAAATAGGTTTCCAGTTTTGGGTCACATGGCTCGTGACGTGCTTGCTATACCCATCACAACAGTAGCGCCGGAGTCAGCTTTTAGCACAGGTGGACGTATTTTGGATGACTTTCGTACCTCTCTTACTCCGTTCATGTTAGAGGCTTTAGTATGCACACAAGATTGGCTTCGGAGACCTACTGTTGACATAAAAGAGAGTACGGAGGAATTGGCAATAATAGAAAAGGGTATCATATTTCCTTCCTTGATTGCATTTGTGAATCAAAGGAATGTAATATTAAATATGTAACTATGCTATGCATTTGCAGAGTGGATAGAAGAATATGGTGGCAAAGGAAAAAAGAATGAGCAGCCAACTGTGACTGTCGGCATATCCAAGTCACAAACACCAAGCAGTAATGTTCAGACCTCGACTATGGCTCCACACGGTACTTGAAGGTATGTGATGTCAAGTGTAATTGGAGTTTTTAGCATGTTTTCAATTATGCTGGTGTTGTTGTGCCCAGATTTGATCCATTAATCTTTATTGGACAGTTTAGACTATGGCCGACTGAAGGTCTACAACTAGGTTGCTGCCACTGCTAGCCAGTCAAAGTGCCAATGGAGCCCTGGAGAACAACTTGTGGATCTGTGTTTTTGTGACTGTTTCACTGGAATGTCTGAATGTGTAATGTGTTCACGGTATCTTCATGTTAGCACCTGTTAAGTACTCAAGTTGTTAGCACCTGTCAGTGATTATTGTAGCAAGTTGAGACATCAGGGCCAGTGGCTCAACACCTGTTTCTGTGATATCTCGTAAGGTTTTCACTGTGTTCACTGTATCAGCAGATAGTGCTAAATCAAGCAAATCAACCAATTTGTCATCAGAAACCAAGCCAACCTGTGGAGAAGGAAACAATGTATTGCTTGGTGCTGTCAGGTAAACTTCAAATGAAGAATTCAAGATTGAATTATAATGTTTCCTGTTGTGACTCTGCTTTTTCTCCTATACATGTTAGAACCCTTTATATAATCTTAAATGCATTCCTAGCAGTTGTTCTGAAAAGTGAAGACAGTTTGTTTCACTAAATGAATGTCAAAATAGTCACGCAGTGGATGGCTGGATGCAATGCAGTGGAAGCATCCTTGAAACAGAGAGTACCACTTGACACTTGAGAAACCTTGCGGTTGGCAGGCATCTTTGACTGGATACAATTCCTTGGGTCAGGAGGACGTCAGGTCATCAGTCTTCGCCCGTGTGAATTTTAGCTAGGCTTCCAGGAAATGCACGAGATATCCTCACAAAAGAATAACCGGAAATGCGCGATACAATTCATGTGATCTTTTCGTGCCAGGACTGATCAAGATTGGGCGTCTGGACTATAAATTCGACTGGAAAATTTCAGACAAGAGACAAGTTGTGCTTTTATATATTTCGGGTAAATTGGGTATACCCGAACCCGAACCCGAACTTGCGGGTACCCGAACTTGCGGGTAGCGTTTTTTCTTGGCTGCTATCGGGTACCAATTTCCATTACCCGAATTTAATAAAACCCGAACTACCCGACCCGAATTAAACGGTAACCCGAACGCCCAGTCTTCCTATGTTTGGTAGGTCCTATGGGTTTGGGTAGTGGATGGCAGCACAGGCTTGTTGCCTTGTGCGCCTCCTCCCTGTTTGGTTAGTTGATTGTATTAGGCAAGGATCTCCATGATTGGACTGTTTCCTATTCTAGTGGACATCCTTGCCTATATGTACTCGAGCCTTGCTCTCAATAATCAATCACCAATTCCCCTAGTCCACTGTCTCACATGGTATAAAGATCCGGGTTCCACCTCGGATTTTACTTTCGCTCCTCTAGCGCGTCGGTTCTTCACCGTGCAGCTCCATGTCTAGCTCCACGCCGCCATCGCCGAAGGGCAACTCCGCCAAGGAGAAGGCAGCCGCCGCCAGCCAGCCTCGTCCAACAGCTCGCCTCAGGCACCATCGCTCGCCGAGCCCTGGAAGCGGCCAACGTCGCCGCTTTGGAGAGGCAACATGCCTACGTCGCGGTCTTGGCTCGCCTGGCCGCCGCAGAGGAAGAAGCCCACATCGCCGCCAGCGCTCGCGACACCGCCCTCGTGCGTGCCAATCGGGAGCGGGCCGCCGCCCTCACTTCTTCGTCCGATGAAGGCGACTCCCCTACACTTGCGCCAGCGAACCTCCACGACGCCATGCTGCTGCAGAAGGCAGTCGCCCTCAGCCTCCACGCCCAGGCCATCGCCGTCAACAACATCCGGAGCCTCGTCCTTATCGTCCTCGACTCTGGTAGCTTCAACTGTTGGTGGGATCAGTTTTTACTGACCCTCGGCAAGTTCTCTCTCTAGGCTCACGTCCACTTCGACGCTCTAGTCCCCTCCCCAGATTGGGATCGGATGGACTGCATCGTCAAATCCTAGATTCTCGACTCCCTCACCGACAACCTCACTGAGATCAATTCCCAGGGTGGCACTGCTCAGGACACCTGGCTCGCTGTCAAGTCCCAGTTCCTTGGGAACCGAGAGATACGCGCCATCCAGCTTGAGACGCGGTTCCGCAACTTCGTCCAGGGCGACCTTCCCATCACCGAGTACTGTCGTCGCCTCAAGAAGATGGCTAATGACCTCAACGCCCTCGGGGAAGTCATCTCCGACCACACCCTCATCCTCAACGTGACCTGCGGTCTCAACGAGCGCTTCACCCACGTTGGCGCCCTCCTTCGTCGTGATCGACCCTTCCCCTCCTTCCTCGACGTCCGCGAGGATCTCTCTCTGGAGGAGCTCACCATGAGTCCATGACGAACCAGGAGCCTTCTCTAGCCGCCGCTCTCGCCGCCACCACCACGAGTAGTCCCCGCATCGATCCAGATTCAACTCCAAGGGGGATGCCAACATGAACACCTCTAGGAACACCAACCGTCGCACCAAGTGTGACAACGACAATAGTGGACAATAACAACAGCAGCAGCACCGCCCCAGCGGCAGCAGGACAGTGTCAGCTGCAGTTCGGTGCCAAACCTGCGGCGCCACCAGCTGGTCCCCGACCCTCTGTCTACAATCCGTGGACAAGGACCATCCACATGTGGCCCGGCGCGCGTCCTCCCTTAGCGCCACCTCGTCCTCAGCAGCAGGCTTCCATCGCCTAACAACAACCACCAGCTACACTTACTCCTCCAACACCAACAGAGGGGGTCAGCCTGTGGGCTGCGCCGGGGTTCTATCACCCCATGGTCAGCCTGCTCTCCTGGGACACCCATTCGCTGGCCTCAGTTTTCAGCACGGAGACGCTGCAGTAGCTCCCAACCTCCGAGTGGTACTTCGACTCAGGTGCTACTTCCCACATGACTTCTTCCAACAATCTTTCACATACCTCTTCCCCGCGGTATCCTACTCCTTCATCTATTGTTGTCGGTAATGGTTCCCTTCTTCCCATAGTTGGCATCGGTTCTACTGCATTACCTCACTCTTTATTTCTTCATAATATTCTTTGTCTCCACAAATTATTAAAAACTTATTTCCATTAGCCAATTTAACTTATTTCCATTAGCCAATTTACTATCGACAACAATTACTATGTTGAGTTTGACCCTACTGGTTGTTCTGTGAAGGATCTGCAAACTCGGAACATGATCGTCAGGTGCAATAGCTCCAGGGCTCTGTACCCCTTGCACCTCCCTCCAACTCAGTCCTTGGTCGCCAAATCCACCTCACCCTTGTGGCATCGCCGTCTCGGTCATCCTGGTCATGAAGCTCTATCGAAACTCATGTCTAGCGCCCCCCTTCACTTAAAGGATTCCTCAGATTTATGCCATGCTTGTCAATTAGGGCACCATGTTCGCTTACCCTTTCATGTGTCTACCTCTCGTGCGTCTAATAAGTTTGATCTTATACATTGTGACCTATAGACATCTTCAGTCATCAGTGTATCTGGTAATAAATATTATTTGGTCATTCTTGATGATTGCACGCATTATTTGTGGACTTTTCCTCTTTGTGTTAAATCTGATACTTTCAGCACTCACGACCTTCATTGCCTACGCCTCTACACAGTTCGGCGCCTCTGTGAAGACCATCCAATGCGACAACGGCCACAAGTTTGATAACTCCAGCATTCGTATGATCATACCTTTCTCCTCAGCCTGGGCATCCATCTTCACATGTCTTGCCCCTACACCTCGCCCCAGAACGGTAAAGTTGAACGCATAATTCGGTCCATCAATAATGTTGTTCGTTATCTACTCTGTTCCAGGCATCCATGCCTCCTTCCTATTGGGTCGAGGCCCTCTCCACTGTGACCGAACTGATCAACATTTTGCCAATCAAGACTCTTGCCTTCTCTACGCCACACCTTGCTTTGCACAACACTCCACCGGTGTATGACCATCTTCGAGTTTTTGGCTGCAAATGTTATCCCAACCTGTCCGCCATAGATCCCCACAAACTCGCTCCTAGGTCTGCCCTGTGTCTTCCTTGGCTATTCCCACCATCACAAAGGATATCGCTGCCTTGATCTCTCCAATCGCATCATCATTTCCAGGCATGTCATCTTTGATGAAATAGCCTTTCCCTTTGCTGATCGCGATGGACCACGCTCCCTTAAGGTTTTTGAGTTTCTTGATACTCACACTGTGCCTGATCCAATTGGACCACAACACAAGCTTTTTCCTGCAGGAACTCTTCCCAAGGATCCTGGAGTGTCAGCAAACACCACGGTGCCGCCTCTTGTGTCGATGTCCTCGTTGTACGTCTCACCAGGACGACACGGTCTGACCTCCTCCATGCCATGCGCGGACTCAACGGCCTTTGCTCCACTCGCGGCCTCGACGACCTCCACCGCGCCATGCACGGCAACATCATCGTCACCTACTGCTTCGTCGCCAGGCACCACCACACGCGGTCCTCTGCCGGGATTCTCGCCTCTCCAGGCCCTAGCGCGTGTCATCACCATCGTATACACGCGTCGGGAACGCGTGGCGACCGAACCATCTCCAACATCAGCACCACCATCATCGCCTCCACCGTCGCTACCCAAGGGTGCGGTTGTTGTCCAACCAGTGACCAACTTGCACCCGATGGCGACACAGGCCAAGCGCAGCTTTCGCATTCTAGGTTCCAGCCATGTTCCATGCTGCGCACCTCTCCCCGGTGCCCAAGACCTATCGTGGTGGCCTCGTTGGCGCACCGCCATGGAGGAGGAGCATGCTGCTCTCTGGAGAATCATACTTGGGACCTCGTACCTCAACCACCTCATGCCAACGTGGTGACAAGCAAATGGGTCTTCAAGCACAAATTTCATGCAGACGAGACACTAGAGCAGTACAAGGCGCGTTGGGTTCTTCGAGATGTTACCCAGCGCCCAGGTGTGGATTTCTCAGAGACATTCGGTCATGTGGTGAAGCCAGCTACACTTCACACAGTTCTTTCTCTGGCAATGGCCAGTGCACCAGCTTGATGTGAAGAATGCTTTTCTGCATGGCACTCTGTCTGAGACAGTTTACTGTGCTTAGTCATCCAGATTTGAAGACCCCACACATCCAGATTTTGTTTGTCGATTGAACAAGTCCCTCTACGGGTTGAAGCAGGCTCCTCGTGCATGGTTCAGTCGGTTTGCCACATACTTGCTCTCCATTGGATTTGTTGAAGCCAAGTGGGACACTTCACTTTTTGTCTTCCAACGTGGTTCTGACACTGCCTATTTGCTGCTATATGTCGACAAAATCATCCTCACCGCTTCCTCATCTGCCCTCCTACGCCGGACTATCTCGGCCCTGCAACAGGAGTTCGCCATGATCTCGGTGTTCTGCATCACTTCCTTGGTATGCATGTTCAGCCCTCAGGAGATGGTCTACTCTCTCAGAAGCAATACATGGTTGAGCTTCTTGATCGCGTACGGATGTCAGATTACAAGCCTTGTCTGACACCGGTTGACACCAACCCAAAGGTTGCCTCTGCAGATGGTGAGCTGGTGACTGACGCTTCAGACTTTCGCGGTCTTGTTGGTGCCCTACAATGGCTAACATTCACTCGACCTAATATTGCCTATGTTGTTCAGCAAGTTTGTCTTCACATGCATGCTCCTCGAGAGCCACACCTTGCTGCCCTGGAGAGGATTCTTCGATATATTCGTGACACTCTTGATCTTGGCCTTCTGCTACGACCATCCACAGCGTCTGATTTGGTGGTTTACACTGATGCTGATTGGGCTGGCTGCCCAGATACGCGCAGGTCCACCTCAGGCAATGCTGCGTTCCTTGGTGACAACCTGATTTCCTGGTCTTCCAAGCGTCAGAACACCGTCTCGAGGTCTAGTGCTGAAGCTGAGTATCAAGGTGTGGCGAATGGAGTTGTCGAAGCTACGTGGTTGTGTCAGCTCCTCTTGGAACTCCATGCCCCTCTACGTCGCGCTACTCTTGTGTATTGCGACAACATCAGTGTTGTCTACATGTCTTCCAACCCCGTCTAGCATCAACGCACCAAGCACATCGAGATTGATCTTCACTTCGTTAGAGAAAGGGTTGCTGTTGATGATCTTCGTGTCCTGCATGTGCCGACGACATCACAGTATGCGAACATCTTCACGAAGGGCCTCCCATCCTCAGTCTTCACCGAATTCAGAACCAGTCTGAACGTGCGCAGTGGCTGACTGCTTAGCATGAGCTATATTAGGCAAGGATCTTCCTATGTTTGGTAGGTCCCTTGGGTTTGGGTAGTGGATGGGATTTGTTGCCTTGTGCGCCTCCTCCCTGTTTGGTTAGTTGATTGTATTAGGCAAGGATCTCCTTGATTGGATTGTTTCCTATTCCAGTGAGCATCCTTGCCTATATGTACTCGAGCCTTGCTCTCAATAATCAATCACCAATTCCCCTAGTCCACTGTCTCACGGATTGATTTGGTACTAGGCAAGATCCCTGTGACTAGTGCTACTTCTATAAACCAAAACCCTAGAGCATCCTTGTTGCCTACATAATCATGTACTATATTCCCTCATAATCAATCTATCATTTGGTGCCTATTATCCTAGCTAGAATATTTCAGATAGATAAACAGGTAGAGTCAAAAACTAATTTGGAGCTATACTAACAAATAAAAAAGGGCCAGACCCAGTGCTGTGGCCTCCAATATGAGTGGGGTCTGAAGAAGGGATAAACAGAGGCAATGCCTTCCTCCCGCAAATGCAGAGATGAAGCTTCGAACCCGCGATCAACTCTCGCCACTGCACCAAGTGTGCCCTTCTCTATACTATTACTAACTAACAAATAACTGGCAGTATGGGAGGGCCAGTGCAACACTGCAACATGATTGATTCAGTATATGGTGACAAAATATTCCTACATAATATTGTTTGAATTTCAAAAATAGACGGTTCTAACAACCATACCTGGACTCCATCATTCCGCTGCTTTCTTTGCTTGAATGTAGTGCCTAATTGCACCTGGTGTTCCCGAGAAGCATTTAGAATTTCTGCAAAGAACTTCCTCTTCCTAATATCTGCCTGATTTTTTTCTTCCTCTTCGAGTCTTGACATCCTCTAAAGTTCGAAAGCATCGACATTGGGATCATGTTTTCATATGCCAAAAATATAAAAAGATATATTGTACAAACCTCTGTAAATCTCTTTTTGCGGTGAACATCATCAGCATCCATTGAAAGGATATCTCCTATTCCATACATGGATAAAGGATACCGTATCCGCATCAGCCCCCAATCAAAAAGTTGCCTCTCCGGATATGCACATTTCTTCTGTAGCCAATATTCTGCACTGATATCAGATCGCACTTTCTTCTGCAAATCTAACAACTGCACAATATATGAATAATCATCAAGAATCAATGTCGCAAATAACCACTTGTGGGCATGTAAAAATTATGTGACAAATGAATAACGCAAGCATAGCAATAAATAACCCATAATATTTCAGAGTGTATTCGAATGGACAGCCAGTAAGAACAAAGTAATCACTGGTTCTATATATTGCATTACTGCTTTTACCTTAAGCCCATACATTTCAAGCAAACACTTCATTTGCAAGTCTTCACCCCTAGTAGAAGGTAATCCTGGCGACAAAAAAGAAATGAGTGATGACATAGCAGCAGAGACAATTCTGAATCCAACAACTGAAGTCCTTTAAAGAAGGCAAGAAATAAAGAAGCTTTAATGGCAGCTGCAAGGAAAATAAATGCAAACACGTGTGAAACTGTATTTTCCATATGATCAACATTCAATAACAAGTGGATAGCATCTACTGTACAATCAAATAAGTGAGCAGCAGCCACACAAAGGTCTACCCAAAACACCAAAAATTGGAGAACTTATTTAGAAGAATCGATTAGAGTTTGGAGAATATAAACTGGAAAAAAGATGTGCGCCAGCAGATGTTGGCTAGCCCAGCCCAACAGAGCCACCATGCATTCTCCTACCCTACCCTAGCATGCTCTGTTCACTTCCCACACAGCACACAGCCATCTCCCCGGAATGGCAATACCACAAAGCGCAAGGGAGATGGAATGACAAAGAATGCTGCAATGGGGACACGTCTTTGACTCTGAAGGAGTGAAGCAGCACCCTGGCAAATCTATTGGAGGAAGGCAGTGGAGGTGCAAGTATCTCTCTCCCACAATCTCATCCATGACCTACCAAAATAAACCTCAGTGCACAGCGATGGGAATCAGGTCTTGGCATGTCTTAAATTTTGGTTCGCCAAGTGACGTGCACAGCCTGGCATCAGGGTGGATCCGAATTGGCACCATGATTTGTCCCATGGCTCCACGCAACCTGAATCGCAGCACGTGGCCTCTCTAAATGATTCCTGTAACTACGGTTTTCACCTTCCCAGAGTTCCATTATGCACTCTCTGTTTACCAAAGTCAAACTTAGCAACATAGCTGGGACCAAGTTGGTCACAAGACCAAAAGAAGGCTTAGAACTTGTTGGAGAGAAGTGAATGGATTATTGGGCCAACCCTAGAGGGTGGCTATACAGTGTTTGTACATGGCCCATATGGGCCTAGCCACATGGGCCTAACCACATATAATCTAACACCCCCCCGCAGTCTGAACATCCGTCGCAGCGGAGTTTACAGACTGGATCCAAAAAGAAGAAGTACATCACACACTAGGATCCCCCACAGACTCAACTAGCCACTACTTATGTTGAGGCTGGAGCGAAACTCGGCGAAGGTCGAGGACGGGAGACCCTTGGTGAAGATGTCGGCAAACTGGGAGGTGGTCGGGACATGGAGGGCCCGAACATCACCAACGGCGACCAGATCTCGGACGAAGTGTAGATCGATCTCCACATGCTTGGTCCGCTGGTGCTGCACCGGGTTGGTGGAGAGGTAGACGGCGCTGACGTTGTCGCAGTAGACCAACGTGCTCCTGGAGAGGGGACTGTGGAGCTCGGCGAGGAGCTGCCGGAGCCACGCAGCCTCCGCCACGGCACGGTACTCCGCCTCAGCGCTCGAGCGGGAGACAACCGGCTGGCGCTTCGACGACCAGGACACCAGGTTACCGCCTAAGAAGACGGCGTAGCCGGAGGTGGAGCGCCGAGTGTCCGGGCACCCAGCCCAGTCAGCGTCGGTGTAGACGACCAGCTCGGAGGAGGTAGACCGGTGAAGAAGCAGCCCGTAGTCGACAGTGCCCCGGAGGTAGCGGAGGAGGCGCTTGAGAGCCGCGAGGTGGGGCTCTCGGGGGTCGTGCATATGGAGACAGACCTGCTGCACAGCGTAGGAGATGTCCGGCCTAGTGAAGGTGAGGTACTGAAGGGCACCGGCAAGACTCCTGTACCCGGTGGGGTCCTCGACTGGGTCACCCATGGCCTCAGAGAGCTTCGCCTGCGTGTCGACTGGGGTAGAGCAGGGCTTGCAGTCAATCATCTTGGCCCGCTCCAGAATGTCAAGAGTGTATTGCCGCTGGTGAAGTAGGAGTCCTGAGGGGCGAGGCTCAGCAGTGACCCCCAGGAAGTGGTGAAGCACACCCAGATCCTTGACCGGAAACTCCCGCTGAAGTGCGTCGACGAGGCGGCGAAGAAGTGACTGACTGGAGGCGGTGAGGACAATGTCATCCACGTAGAGGAGCAAGTAGGCAGTCTCTGCTCCATGATGGTGGATGAACAGAGACGTGTCTGACTTGGCCTCCACGAAGCCCAGTGTCACCAGAAACGTAGCCAGTCTGGAGTGCCACGCCCGGGGGGCCTGCTTGAGGCCGTAGAGGGACCTGTTGAGGCGGCAGACCATGGTAGGGCGAGAGGAGTCGACGAACCCCGCTGGCTGACAGCAGTAGACAATCTCGGTGAGAGCGCCGTGCAGGAAGGCGTTCTTGACATCGAGCTGGTGAACTGGCCAGGAGCGAGCAAGGGCCAGCGATAGCACCGTGCGGACGGTGGCCGGCTTCACAACCGGGCTGAAGGTCTCATCGTAATCGACTCCGGGGCGCTGAGTGAATCCCCGAAGAACCCAGCGAGCCTTGTACCGCTCCAGGGTACCATCGGCCCGCCGCTTGTGCGTCCAGATCCACTTGCCGGTGACGACATTGGTGCCGGGCGGACGAGGCACCAGATCCCACGTCTGGTTGGCGACGAGCGCCGCGTACTCCTCCTCCATTGCCCGACGCCAGTGGGGGTCCAGCAGGGCGGTGCGAACGGAGGAGGGTACTGGAGAAATCTGCGAGTCTGCGGTCGTGGCCGCCAGGACACGGGGCGGCAGGGTACCAGCCGCGTGCCGTGTCACCATCGGGTGGACGTGTCGCGGGTCGCGGTGAAGGAGCGGTGGGTGGTACACCGGCGTCTCGACACGGGCCGCGGGTGGCCGAGGCGGAGGTGTGGGTGTCCCTGGCGGGGACTGGGCCACCGGCGGTGACAGCGGCAGGGGCGGCGACGGTGGAGGTGCGAACCCCGGCGGCGGCAGCCGGCGCTGGTAGACCCGCACCGGCTGGGCGAAGCGGGCCGGAGGGGTCAGAACCGATGGCCCCGTAGGCGGTGCAGTCCCACCACCCTCGCTCGGCCCGGGGGCGATCGGAGACGGGGCTCCGCGGAGAGGCGACAGCACCGTAGGCAACACCACCGGACCCGAGCAAGGTACCGGGCCGGGGGTAGGACCGACATGTGGTGAGCGAGTACCTGCAGAGAGAGGAAGGAGAGGTGGCTCGACCACCGTGTCAGTCGGAAAGAGAGTGAAAGGGTCAAGGTCAGGGTCGGAGGAGGACGGTGTGGTGGTGGAGGAGTAGGGAAATACAGACTCATCAAACACCACATGGCGAGAGATGAGGACCCGGCGAGAGCAGAGGTCAAAGCAGCGGTAGCCTTTGTGGTCCGGGGAGTACCCGAGAAACACACAGAGGGTGGAACGGGGTGCTAGTTTGTGAGGAGCAGTGGCAGTGGTGTTCGGGTAGCAAGCACACCCGAAGACACGGAGGTGGTCATAGCGCGGAGGGGTACCGAAGAGTGCCTGATGAGGAGTGGGGACCGGACACGCAGTGGAAGGGAGACGGTTGAGGAGGTAGGTAGAGGTGTGGAGGGCCTCGGCCCAGAAACATGTCGGAAGGTGCGCCTGGAGAAGAAGAGTGCGGATGGTGTCGTTGGTCGTGCGGATCATGCGCTCAGCCTTGCCGTTCTGGGAGGAGGTATACGGGCAAGACATCCGCAACTGCATCCCGTGGGAGAGAAAGAAGTCGCGGGAGGTGGAGTTATCGAACTCCCGACCATTGTCACACTGAACGGCCTTAATGGTGAGGCCGAACTGAGTGGACACCCAGGCGAAGAAGTGGCGGAGGGCGGGGAAAGTCTCAGACTTAGCACGTAAAGGAAAAGTCCACACATAATGAGAAAAATCATCAAGCACCACAAGATAGTATTTGTAGCCTGACATACTGGTAATGGGTGAAGTCCACAAATCGCAGTGTACAAGATCAAAAGCATGAGTAGCATGAGAGGAAGAAGAAGAAAAAGGAAGACGAACATGGCGGCCTAACTGGCACGCATGACAAAGATGCTCATCATGGGATCTAGTACATGGGATAGTGGCACTACGAGTAAGCTGCATCAAGGCATCGCGTCCGGGGTGACCAAGGCGACGATGCCAGGTGGTAGAAGACGTGGCGGCAGCAAAAACAGCAGCTGTGTCAGGTGACGAAGACGAAGAAGATGTGGCGTGCGGAAGCCGAAGGGTGTAGAGGGGGCCGGTGCTGTCACATCTGAGGAGGGGGCGTCGAGTTGCCGAGTCCTTCACAGTAAGACCAAAAGAGTCAAACTCGACAGAACAAGAATTATCAGCAGTAAACCGACGAATAGAAAGAAGATTGTGGACCAAAGAAGGAGCGACAAGAACATCGGGAATGCGAAAAGAGCCGGGAGGGCTGGCGGCACCCACAGATGTGACAGGAAGACATGAGCCATTCGCCACCATGATGGACGAAGGGAGAGAGGAAGAAGGAGGGCGAACAGAGGTGAGTATACCAGGGTCGGGGGTGGTGTGGTAGGTAGCACCGGTGTCCGCGATCCACTCGGGACCCATTGGCGGAGTCAGAGTAGGAGTCTGAAAGGCAGCCAGGGTGGCCGCGTCCCAACCAACCAGCCCGGACGGAGGAGTAGCCGGTGGCATGGGCCACGACGAAGCGGCAGGTGTCGAGGTCCATGGTGACGGGGAGGCGAGGGCGAACCCTGGCTGCGCACCAGCGAACATGGCCGCCGGGGGCCGAGCCTCAGAGCCTGGCCCCTGGAACGGCCACATGGAGATGCGCCCTGACCACGGGTGGTGAAAAGTGGGCCAAGGCGCACCCTGCTGGGGTCCCCGCGCCGGTGCGTGGCCACGGGCACCACCCCCGGAACCACCACCGCGGCCACCACGGCGGCGACGACCACCACCGCCCCCGCCTCCGCCACCTCGACCCCCGCCGCCCATGCTCGGCCCGGGAGGGCGAGGGCCAAGGGCAGACTGTGACGGAGTAGGAGGACGGGTCGGGGTGAAAGCCGCCAGTGCTGTCGAAGAGGACGAGGACCCCGTGCCGGAGATCGATGCAGCCTGAGCGCCCAGAGTGATCTCCTCCAGGGCGAGGTCGTCGCGAACCTGGAGGAAGGTAGGAAAGGGGCGCTGGCGCATGATCAACGACCGGAGGTGGGTGTAGCGATCGCCGAGGCCGCGGAGGACGTTGAGGACTAGGATGCGGTCCTCCACGGGGCAACCCAGATCGGCAAGGGAGTCCGCCATGGTCTTCATCTTGCGGCAGTACGCACTGACACTGAGGTCCCCCTGGACGAAGGTGCGAAAAGCAGCGTCGAGTCGGAGAGCCCGGGCCTCGGCGTTGCCCATGAACTGGCCCTCGATGGCAAGCCAAACAGCCCGAGCGTGAGGAAGGTTCCGGAGGAGGCTGTGGAGGTCAACGGAGATCGTCCCCACGATCCAGGTGAGTACGATGCTGTCAAGGCGCACCCACGCGGCAGTCGGCGCCATGCCGGTGGGGTCGCAGAGGACGTGGTCGTCCAGAGCGTAGCGACGAAGGGTGAGGAGGAGTAAGTCCCGCCAGCGTGCGTAAGACGGCGACTCAGGCTCCAGGACGACAGGAACCATCAGGCGAATGTTCTGGACACTCCCAGCCTGAAGGTGGAGCTGAGCCACAAGCGGGTCAGCTGGGTCATGCCAGAGCACCGTGGGGATGGTGCGGGGCCCGGTTCTGACGGTCGGTGCGGTCGGGACCCCGTACACGCCGCCCATGGTGTCAGAGGAGGTGACCCCGCCGTCGTGGGTCGCAGGCGAGGCGAGGAGCTGTTCTGCCGCGGCAATCTGAGCAGCAATAGCGTCGGCGGCCTCGCGCTCACGCTCCCAAACGAGGGCCGCCTCCCGCAAGCGGGCCTGTCGTGCCGCGTGCTCCGCACAGGCAGCAGTGAGAGCGGCGACGGTGGATCCCTGGTGGGTGATCGGTGGAGGAGGTGGCTGATCGACGACCGGAGGCGGATCAACGACCAGCGGCGGGGGAGGGTCCGCCGGACCGGCAACCCTCGCAGGAACTGCATCCGCCACAGCCGCAAGAGCCGAGGCGGTGCGCGCAGCGGTGAGGGCCCCACCGGGGGTACGCCCACGCACGGTGGCTGCAGCAGCGGCAGGAGAGGCGGCGACGGCGGGCCTGCCAGGGGAGACAGCCCGCGCCCAGGAGGAGAGGGGAGGGAAAGTGGAGGGGGACAGAGGAGGCTGCTCGCCAGCCATGGAGGGGGCAGCGGCGCGGCGCGCACGCCTGGCGCAGACGTCGGGGTCGCGGCGCGTCCTGGGCGCAGTCCGGCGGGGCGGCTGCGGCCTGGGACGCGGGGCGGCGCACTCGGACGGGTGCGCGCGGCGAGAGCAGGGCGCGGCACGCGGTGCAGGGGCTCGCCGGCGCGGCCTGCGGAGGGAAGGGGCGCGGCGAGGGCAGGGCGCGGCGCGCGGGGCAGGGGCTCGCCGGCGCAGCCTGCGGAGGCACCCTGGCGGT
Organism: Zea luxurians; assembly: GCA_029449295.1. Lineage (NCBI taxonomy): Eukaryota > Viridiplantae > Streptophyta > Magnoliopsida > Poales > Poaceae > Zea > Zea luxurians. The sequence goes on from JAOPSE010000010.1 coordinate 50,649,038, forward strand.
GCCTGGAGGGGAGCGGCGAGGGCAGGGCGCGGCGCAGGGGCTCGCCGGCGCAGCCTGCGGAGGCTCCCTGGCGGCGCCTGGAGGGGAGGGAAGGGAGAAACCCTAGCTGGATACCATGTTGGAGAGAAGTGAATGGATTATTGGGCCAACCCTAGAGGGTGGCTATACAGTGTTTGTACATGGCCCATATGGGCCTAGCCACATGGGCCTAACCACATATAATCTAACAGAACTGATGCCAAACTAAGAACTTTAAGACATTAAACTTAGTTCAGCTGACATGGAAGGCTAAAAACAAAAAAACCCAACCAAGACAACCAGGTTTTATAAGACCAAAAAAACGAATTTGGGAAGTGAAAGCTCAGAAATGTGTTTCTTATAACTAATGTCACCCAGGGAGTATAAAAATATAATACCTTCAAGTTCAGCTAGCCGATGCTGAATGGATGCATTGAATCGCCCTTCTTTCAGAGCTGCTAACTCTGAGTAGGATATTGGTGTTTTTTTATTCTTATATATTGCATCTTCAAGCTCTTCAATCAAGGAGCTCCCCTGTAAGGTAACAGCTTTACTCAGTGAAAACATAAGAGGATAAGATCAATCAGAAGCTATTTCAGAGAAAGCGCTTCAAGCCAACCAAACCAAAAGAAGGTAAAGTACCCAATTATTGCGATGAAAAATATGATGCTTAAAGTTACATCACAAACAATATGGCAAAAACCGATGGGCACTTTTATGTCCGCAACACATAATGACGATGGGCACTTTTATCATTGTTTCAGTGAGTAATCAAATTCTAAACTAGAATACATTTTTAAGAAAAGGAAAAAATGGACAAATCAAGCCATCCTCCAAGGGCAAACAGGAACTGATAATCTATTCATAGTCAAACTTCATCTGATGTATAGATTAGTTATTACTAAAACAACACCTTGTTCATCCATTCACAACAGATCGAACTTCAGAGAGCAGAAACTCCTGTCACCACAAATTTCAAATAGCGGCTGCAATCTCAGACGCCTCTAAAGATTCTAGAGCATACATGTAATATAAGGACAGGCCTCGTGTTAGACTACTGTATAGTGTTAGGTTAGAGTTTCCCTTTATTTCCCTAATTACCCCTATTGTAATGGGCTTGGCCAGCTAACTCTCCTATATAATCTCCCAATCCTGGATTAGGGTTAGGGTTTCACTCTCCAACTCCTGGTACAGTGGTGAGAATTGTTTCACTAAGTCACCAGGTAGTGACTTCGAAGGAATCTCTCCATATTTGCAGGGGAAGGCTTGCGGCGCTTGCCCCGCATTGTCCACTCTGGTAACAAAAGGGGATGGATAAGTCCATCACAGTTCGCAGCGAACTAAACAGTGATGGTTTCCAATACTACCTAAAGTGAGATCCAACAAATGTCACTTCAACAGTAAATCAGCCAATTTTTCGAGAAAAAACAGTAAATCAGCCACACTCAGCAAATGCGTATTGCTGATGGAGAAAAAAACTAATGCAACACAAAATCCAATGCCAAGAGAAGTAAACTAACTCGCATTCCCAACAATTTGTCTTATCGATAGCTAAGGTTAGAAAGTTGTACCGAGATATTAGTAATTAGTTATAAATTCAAAATTATGTTATATGTGTCTAATAAAAAACTAGAACAAAAAAGGAAAACCTGACCTAAAAAATGCTTGATCTTTGGTCAACAGAGTTGCCTCGTCTGGATCTCAAAAAAGTGTATTAGAAACCTTGTGAGACAATTGTATTATTGGGACTACAAACAATGTGCTTCGCAATAATGCCATTCCAAACAATTATTTCGTAGAAAAGGGACTACAAACATTTTTAATTGGTTCTACTACCATTTAACGTATTTGCTTCCATTTTCCAATTCATCTCCATGTATTTGTGGTATAGGAGACATTTTTGCCCGTCACGCAACGGACAAGCAGAACTGGAAACTTGAACTGTGCTACCATGGAGGCACTCTCGAGCTCCTGCTAGAGTCGCGCCGAGGCCCCGCCATCCATCCGTAGCCAGCATTGCCCTACAGACGAGCTCTGGCATGCCCCAGCTGCGATGAACAAGAGACGAAGAGCGCGGGCAGGAGCTGGGCGGACGCACATGCCCGTGCGTCGGAGACAACTTGCGGCTCGGCCGAATTGGCCATGGATGCCGCATGCTTAACAACGAACAGATATAGAGGTCACCGATTCGTTAGGGAGGGATTCAATTGGGCTCATGTAAGCGATTTATTCTGGATGCATATTGGACTTATGTAGCTTGAATTTCTTGTGTACAGTTAGCAGCACAGAACAATATATGCATCAGTTCTTCAGTTTGACCACAATCAAGTATGGTGTGAGCAAGTTCAGATGACACAAAGTTGTTCTTGTATGTTTAAAGCAAATCTTCAAGAAATTGATCAGAAATCGTATGTATCGCCTTGCCCTACCGCCATTCAAAATTTAGGGAAAAAACACAAACCATTTTTTTAAAGTACAGTAAACAATTAGATAGTACTATATCGAATTATTAGGCCATGTGCGGTGAACACTGATAGGCAATGTGCAGGTAAACAATACTAATGCTTACAACCCAATAGGTTGCCCCATTATTCAGGTAACTGAAGCATCAGTTATGCCCTGCGCCTCAAGCCTACTCGATGGAACGGGGGCAGCTGTGCCCAGCGTGGTGGTGGTGGTGGTGGTGCCCTGTCCGGCGTCTCCGATTTAACGGAGATGATTTAGCTCCATAGCGGCGCACGAGATGAAACGCTCAGGCCACGTAAACGAGAGATGAAACCTGCAGAACGGCTTGAGGGGCAAAAGTGTCTCGTACGGCACAAAATACAAGAGATTGTATTAGATAAGGAAGAGAATACACTAAATGGCATCTTAATCAATTATAAGATCTTTATAATCCCATTTCTGCGAGCTAATTGTTTGGAACGGCATTATTGCAAAGCACACTGTTTGTAGTCCCAAAAATACAATTGTCTCAAGCATTGTCCCTTGCGTCATAATCAGGCAGTTATGTCCAAATAAAGTATTCCACCAAATGAATATGAAGACCCCTCAACAGAGAAATTTGCAGAACCTCATACAAGCGCATCAGCCGCCAAATACTAACTATCAAAGCTACTAATGCAAGGGCCAATAGAGCAATCAATTGCAAGCAAAGACGACGGTCAGGTGCAGTCCCCAGCACCCGAACAGAAGGGGGGGCAATCCCCACACAGACCAGAAGAACCACCCACACGCACCTTGGTCGCACCGTCAACGGGGTAACCCTCCTCCGCGGCCGTCATCTCCATATTCCCTTCCTTCTCCGCTTCCCGCTCTTCCCCCTCCTCCTCATCATCACCCGCACCCCCATCGTGGTAGATGGACGAGACCGCGCGCAGGACGTCGGGGGGCAGCGGCAGGTTGCGGGAGAGCAGGTTGAGCGCGCCGATGAGCGTCCTGGCCTGCTCAACAGCGCCGCCCGCCTCCTCCACAGCGGGGGGCGTCACCGCCAGGGCCGCCGCAGCGTCCACGGACGTCGCCATCGCTAGGGTTTCGCCTCCGCGGGGTGAGACGGCGTCCGCGCTTTCCCCGGCGGGTTCGAATCGACGCGCGGCAACGGTCCGCGGGGTTTGTTTGTGGGGGCGTTTTCGCGCCGGCCTTGTGTCAGGGGAAGCCGAAGCTTCCGATCGATCGGGGCCTCGGGGGAGGCGGGCGCCGCGGATGTCTGGCCTGCGCAGCGGACTGGGTGGGGAAATTTAGTGATTTCCTTTTATTATTACTACACTATTATTATTGTTTGCGGCCTCGGTGTGTATATTGGGTCGGGTTGAGTGTGGACGGGTGTGTATCCAATTCGGCGGTTGGGTGTGGATCCGCCGGTGTGCAGTTGGTATGAGCGTCGTACGAGTACGATACTCATATTTTTAGGCTATCAGTACTTATAAAACTCTAAATTACTACCTTAAAAATATTATATCTTATCAGTGCAAAATTTTTTACTCTATATCATAATTATTTGCAGCCATATTTATTCCATATTTCAACCCTATATCAAATTGTCGGGGACCATAATTATGGGTACCCTCAAGACGCCTAATTCTCAGCTGGTAACTCCATCAGCATAAAGCTGCAGAGGCCTGATGGGTTTGATTAAGTCAGTGATCAGTCCATACGAGCGACTCGATCACGCCACGCCCGAGCCTAGCCTCGGGCAAGGGCAGCCGACCCTGAGGTGTTTCCGTCTCGCCCGAGGCCCCCTTTTTACGGCAGACGCATCTCCGGCTCGCCCGAGGCCTTGCCTTCGTTAAGAAGCAACCCTGACTAAATCATCGCGCCGACCGACCAAGTCACTGGGGCATTTAACGCAAAGAGTGAGACTGACGGGCGGCCAGGCTTTGCCAAAGGCGCCATAGGAAGCTCCGCCCGACCCAGGGCTCGGACTCGGGCTAAGGCCCCGGAAGACGGCGAACTCCGCTCCGCCCGACCGAGGGCTCGGACTCGGGCTAAGGCCCCGGAAGACGACGAACTCCGCTCCGCCCGACCCAGGGCTCGGACTCCGCCCTGGACTCTACCGAACGACCTCCGCCTCGCCCGACCCAGGAGCTCGGGCTCGGCCTCGGCCATGGAAGACAGACTCGACCTCGGCCTCGGAGGAGCCTCCACGTCGCCCGACCCAGGGCACAAGTCCGCCACGTCAACAGGAAGCGCCATCATCACCCTGCCCCAAGCCGACTTGGGTCGCAGAGAACAAGACCGACGTCCCATCCGGCTAGCTCCGCCAGATAGGCAATAATGGCGCCCCGCTAGACCCATGACGACGGCGGCTCTCGGCTCCCTTACGGAAGCAGGGAGACGTCAGCAAGAGCCCAACTGTTCCAACAGCTGTCCCTCCACCAGGCTCCGTTACTCCTCCGACGGCCACGACACCACACCGGCTGGGTGCCAAGTTCTCTCCGGCTGCCACATTGGCATGTACCCAGGGCGCTAGCTCTCCCTCGCTAGACACGTAGCACTCTGCTGCACCCCCATTGTACACCTGGATCCTTTCCTTGCGCCTATAAAAGGAAGGACCAGGGCCTTCTTAGAGAAGGTTGGCCTCGCGGGAACGAGGGCAGGGGCAGGCGCTCTCTTGGGGCCGCTCGCTCCCCTCACCCGCGCGGACGCTTGTAACCCCCTACTGCAAGCGCACCCGGGCTGGGCGCGGGACGAACACGAAGGCCGCGGGATCTCCGCCTCCCTCACGACCCGGCTCCGGCCACCTCGCTCTCCCCCCTTCGCGCTCGCCCACGCGCTCGACCCATCTGGGCTGGGGCACGCGGCACACTCACTCGTCGGCTCGGGGACCCCCTAGTCTCGAAACGCCGACAGTTGGCGCGCCAGGTAGGGGCCTGCTGCGTGTTGACGAGCAGATTCCCGTCAAGCTCCAGATGGGCAGTCTCCAACGACCTCTTCAACCCGGGACGGTGCTCCGTTTCGGGAGCCTCGAGTTCATGTCTTTCGACGGCAGCTACGACATGATACTCCTTCCACCGCCGCGCGACAGCGACAATGGTGGCGGACAGCCCGCCCGCCGGCGGCGGAATCGACGACGTCTTTCCCGCGTGGGGGAAGGACAACTTTCGAGCTCGCCCCATCCTCTCCCTCGCCATCGGAGGAGGAGGCGGGGCAACCAGGGCCAAGCGGGAGGCTGCGCTCAGTCGGCTGTCGAGCAAATCGACATCCCCAGCGCCCCAACGGAGGACGCGTCGGGCGTCACCATCGCGTTTGAGGCGAAGGCGAGCGCCGTCCCCCCGCGACACGCCAACCCCGAGCAAGTGGACGACGCCAGCGCGCTCACGGAGGGCCTGCAGGACGTCGCGCTCGTACCCAGGACGACGGCGCGATCAGCCCCCGATGTGACTTCGTCGCTCCTCGTCGACCACAAGGTACCGGCTGATTCCCATCCTTTGTCATTTCAACTCGACCTCAACCCGCCTAGTGACCTCGCTCTGGCGGGCGCTCACGTTGAGGCGAGTGCAACCCCTTTCGGGTTTCGTGTGCGGTCGCCTTGGGACCGATTGACGGGCGTCTCGACCTACGGACCCTCTGGGTCCGAGGAAGATGACGACCCCAGCATCTGCTGGGATTTCTCTGGATCTGGCAACCCCAGTGCCATGCGGGACTTCATGACCGCATGCAACTACTGCCTCTCCGACTGTTCCGACGGCAGCCGCAGCCTTGACGACAGGGACTGCGGCCCGAGCCGCGAATGTTTCCACGTCGAGCTAGGGGATCCCTCCGGAGGCAGCTGTCTCGGCATGCCGGAGGATGGTGATCTCCCTAGGCCAGCGCCTCGCGCCGACATCCCGCGGGAGCTAGCTGTGGTCCCCGTTCCGGCAGGGGGTCACAGCCCACAGCTCGAGCAAGTCCGCAGGGCGCAGGCCGAGCTCGATGAGGGAGCAGGAGCGCTCGAGGCAATCCGCCGGGACGTCGGGCAGGTATGGGCGGGCCAGCCCCCGGCCGGAGAAATACGTCACCTGCCCCAGGGTCTCCAGCACCGCATCGCCAACGATGCCAGGGACAGATCGCCACCCGCATCCGGCGGAACCGGTCAGGACCTGGCAGCCGCAGCGATGCTCCTCCGCGCGATGCCGGAGTCATCAACCACCGAGGGTCGGCGAATCCAGGGAGAGCTCAAGCATCTCCTGGAAGGCGCTGCGGCCCGGCGGGCCGAGAGCTCTGCCTCCCGAAGGCAGGGGTACCCCTCGGAACCTCGTGCCGCGACTTCCCGACTCATGCGGGAAGCCTCGGTCTACACCGGGTGCACGCGCAACACCGCGCCTGCGGCCCCGGGCCACCTCGGCGACGAACACCCTCATCGCGACCGTCGGGCCCGCCTCGACGAAAGGGTGCGCCGAGGTTATCACCCCAGGCGTGGGGGACGATACGACAGCGGGGAGGATCGGAGTCCCTCGCCCGAACCACCCGGTCCGCAGGTCTTCAGCCGGGCCATTCGGCGGGCGCCGTTTCCGACCCGATTCCGACCCCCGACTACTATCACAAAGTACTCGGGGGAAACGAGACCGGAATTGTGGCTCGCGGACTACCGCCTGGCCTGTCAACTGGGTGGAACGGACGACGACAACCTCATCATCCGCAACCTCCCCCTGTTCCTCTCCGACACTGCTCGCGCTTGGTTGGAGCACCTGCCTCCGGGGCAGATTTCCAACTGGGAGGATCTGGTCCAAGCTTTCGCCGGCAACTTCCAGGGCACGTACGTGCGCCCCGGGAATTCCTGGGACCTCCGAAGCTGCCGGCAACAGCCGGGAGAGTCTCTTCGGGACTACATCTGGCGATTCTCGAAGCAGCGCACCGAGCTGGCCAACATCACCGACTCCGATGTCATCGGCGCGTTCCTTGCCGGCACCACCTGCCGTGACCTGGTGAGCAAGTTGGGTCGCAAGACCCCCACCAGGGCGAGCGAGCTGATGGACATCGCCACCAAGTTCGCCTCTGGTCAGGAGGCGGTCGAGGCCATCTTCCGAAAGGACAAGCAGCCCCAGGGCCGCCCGTCGGAAGATGCTCCCGAGGCGTCTACTCCGCTCGGCGCCAAGAAGAAAGGCAGGAGGAAGTCGCAAGCGAAACGCGACGCCGCCAGCACGGACCTTGTCGCCGCCGCCGAATGCAAGAACCCTCGGAAGCCCCCCGGAGGTGCCAACCTCTTCGACAAGATGCTCAAGGAGACGTGCCCTTACCATTAGGGGCCCGTCAAGCACACCCTCGAGGAGTGCGTCATGCTTCGGCGCCACTTCCACCGGGCCGGGCCACCCGCAGAGGGTGGCAGGGCCCGAGACGACGACAAAAAGGAAGATCACCAAGCAGGAGAGTTCCCCGAGGTCCGCGACTGCTTCGTGATCTACGGAGGGCATGCGGCGAATGCCTCGGCTCGGCATCGTAAGCAAGAGCATCGGGAGGTCTGCTCGGTGAAGGTGGCGGCGCCAGTCTACCTAGACTGGTCCGACAAGCCCATCACCTTCGACCAAGATGACCACCCCGACCACGTGCCGAGCCCGGGGAAGTACCCGCTCGTCGTCGACCCCGTCATCGGCGACGTCAGGCTCACCAAGGTCCTGATGGATGGGGGCAGCTGCCTCAATATCATCTACGCCGAGACCCTCAGGCTCCTGCGCGTCGATCTGTCATCCGTCCGAGCAGGCGCTGCGCCCTTCCACGGGATCATTCCTGGGAAGCGCGTCCAGCCCCTCGGACAGCTCGACCTTCCTGTCTGCTTCGGAACACCCTCCAACTTCCGAAGGGAGACTTTGACGTTCGAGGTGGTCGGGTTCCGAGGAACCTACCACACAGTGTTGGGAAGGCCATGCTACGCGAAGTTCATGGCCATCCCCAACTACACCTACCTGAAGCTCAAGATGCCGGGCCCCAACGGGGTCATCACCGTCGGCCCCACGTACAAACACGCGTTCGAATGCGATGTGGAGTGCGTGGAGTACGCCGAGGCCCTCGCCGAGTCCGAGGCCCTCATCGCCGACCTGGAAAGCCTCTCCCGAGATGTGCCGGACGTGAAGCGACACGCCGGCAACTTCAAGCCAGCGGAGACGGTTAAGGCCGTCCCTCTCGACCCCAGTGGCGACACCTCCAAGCAGATCCGGATTGGTTCTGGGCTCGACCCCAAATAGGAAGCAGTGCTCGTCGACTTTCTCCGCGCAAACGCTGACGTCTTTGCGTGGAGTCCCTCGGACATGCCCGGCATACCGAGGGATGTCGCCGAGCACTCGCTGGATATTCGGGCCGGAGCCCGACCGGTCAGACAGCCTCTGCGCCGATTCGACGAGGAAAGGCGCAGGGTGATAGGCGAGGAGATCCACAAGCTGATGGCAGCAGGGTTCATCAAAGAGGTATTCCATCCCGAATGGCTTGCCAACCCTGTACTTGTGAGGAAGAAAGGGGGGAATGGCGAATGTGTGTAGACTACACTGGTCTCAACAAAGCGTGTCCGAAGGTCCCCTACCCTCTACCTCGCATCGATCAAATCGTGGACTCCACTGCTGGGTGCGAAACCCTGTCTTTCCTCGATGCCTACTCAGGGTATCATCAAATCAAGATGAAAGAGTCCGACCAGCTCGCGACTTCTTTCATCACGCCCTTCGGCATGTACTATTATGTCACCATGCCGTTCGGTTTGAGGAACGCAGGTGCAACGTACCAGCGGTGCATGAACCATGTGTTCGGCGAACACATCGGTCGCACGGTCGAGGCCTACGTCGATGACATCGTAGTCAAGACAAGGAAAGCCTCCGACCTTCTCTCTGACCTTGAAGTGACATTCCGGTGTCTCAAGGCGAAGGGCGTCAAGCTCAATCCCGAGAAGTGCGTCTTCGGGGTGCCCCGAGGCATGCTCCTGGGATTCATCGTCTCCGAGCGGGGCATCGAAGCCAACCCGGAGAAGATCGCAGCTATCACAAGCATGGGGCCCATCAAGGACTTAAAAGGCGTACAGAGGGTCATGGGATGTCTCGCGGCCTTGAGCCGTTTCATCTCGCGCCTCGGCGAAAGAGGCCTGCCCCTGTACCGTCTCTTAAGGAAGGCTGAGTGCTTCACTTGGACTCCCGAGGCCGAGGAAGCTCTCGGGAACCTGAAGGCGCTCCTCACCCAGGCGCCCGTCTTGGTACCCCCAGCTGATGGAGAAGCCCTCTTGGTCTACGTCGCCGCTACCACTCAGGTGGTCAGCGCCGCGATCGTGGTCGAAAGGCAGGAAGAGGGGCATGCTTTGCCCATTCAGAGGCCAGTTTACTTCGTCAGCGAGGTGCTGTCCGAGACCAAGATCCGCTACCCACAAGTCCAGAAGCTACTGTATGCAGTGATCCTGACGAGGCGAAAGCTGCGACATTACTTCGAGTCTCATCCGGTGACTGTGGTGTCATCCTTCCCCCTGGGGGAGATCATCCAGTGCCGAGAAGCCTCGGGACGGATCGCAAAGTGGGCGGTGGAAATCATGGGCGAGACAATCTCGTTCGCCCCTCGGAAGGCCATCAAGTCCCAGGTACTGGCGGACTTCGTAGCCGAATGGGTCGACACCCAGTTGCCGACGGCTCCGATCCAACCGGAGCTCTGGACCATGTTTTTCGACGGGTCGCTGATGAAGACGGGAGCCGGCGCGGGCCTGCTCTTCATCTCGCCCCTCGGGAAACACCTGCGCTACGTGCTCCGCCTCCATTTCCCGGCGTCCAACAATGTGGCTGAGTACGAGGCTCTGATCAACGGATTGCGAATCGCCATCGAGCTAGGGGTCCGACGCCTCGATGCTCGCGGCGACTCACAGCTCGTCATCGACCAAGTCATGAAGAACTCCCACTGCCGCGACCCGAAGATGGAGGCCTACTGTGATGAGGTTCGACGCCTGGAAGACAAGTTCTACGGGCTCGAGCTTAACCACATCGCCCGGCGCTACAACGAGACTGCGGATGAGCTGGCAAAGATAGCCTCGGGGCGAACGACGGTTCCCCCGGACGTCTTCTCCCGGGATCTGCACCAACCCTCCATCAAGATCGGCGACACGCCCGAGCCCGAGGCGCCCTCGGCCCCGTCCGAGGTGACCTCGGCCCAGCCCGAGCCATCCTCGGTTCAGCCCGAGGAACCCTCGGCCCCCGAGGGCGAAGCACTGCGCATCGAGGAAGAGCGGAGCGGGGTCACGCCAGATCAAGATTGGCAGACCCCGTACCTGCAATATCTCCGCCAAGGAGAACTGCCCCTCGACCGAGCCGAGGCTCGGCGGGTAGCGCGACGCGCCAAGTCGTTCGTCTTGTTGGGCGATGAGAAGGAGCTCTACCACCGTAGCCCCTCGGGCATCCTCCAGCGATGCATCTCCATCGCCGAAGGTCAGGAACTCCTGCAGGAAATACACTCGGGGGCTTGCGGCCATCATGCAGCACCTCGAACCCTCGTCGGGAACGCTTTCCGGCAAGGCTTCTACTGGCCGACGGCGGTGGCTGACGCCACTAGAATTGTCCGCGCCTGCGAGGGGTGCCAATTCTATGCGAAGCAGACCCACCTGCCCGCTCAGGCTCTGCAGACGATACCCATCACCTGGCCCTTCGCTGTGTGGGGTCTGGACCTCGTCGGCCCTCTGCAGAAGGCGCCCGGGGGCTACACACACCTGCTGGTCGCCATCGACAAATTCTCCAAGTGGATCGAGGTCCGACCCCTGAACAGCATCAGGTCCGAGCAGGCGGTGGCGTTCTTCACCAACATCATCCATCGCTTCGGGGTCCCGAACTCCATCATCACCGACAACGGCACCCAGTTCACCGGCAAAAAATTCTTGGATTTTTGCGAGGATCACAACATCCGGGTAGACTGGGTCGCCGTAGCTCATCCCATGTCGAATGGGCAAGTAGAGCGCGCCAATGGCATGATTCTACAAGGGCTCAAGCCTCGGATTTACAATGACCTCAACAAGTTCGGCAAGCGATGGATGAAGGAACTCCCCTCGGTGGTCTGGAGCCTGAGGACGACGCCGAGCCGAGCCACGGGTTTTACACCGTTCTTCCTGGTCTACGGGGCCGAGGCCGTCTTGCCCACGGACCTGGAATACGGCTCCCCGAGGACGAGAGCCTACGACGATCAAAGCAACCAGGCTAGCCGAGAAGACTCGCTGGACCAGCTGGAAGAGGCTTGGGACAAGGCCTTACTACACTCGGCACGGTATCAGCAGTCCCTGCGACGCTACCACGCCCGAGGGGTCCGACCCCGAGACCTCCAGGTGGGCGACCTGGTGCTTCGGCTGCGGCAAGACGCCCGAGGGAGGCACAAGCTCACGCCCCCCTAGGAGGGGCCGTTCGTCATCGCCAAAGTTCTGAAGCCCGGAACGTACAAGCTGGCCAACAGTCAAGGCGAGGTCTACGGCAACGCTTGGAACATCCAACAGCTACGTCGCTTCTACCCTTAAGATGTTTCCAAGTTGTTCATATACCTCGCACCCACGCAAAGTTTAGTCAACAAGGAAGGGTCGGCCTCGCCTCGGCAAAGCCCGACCCTCCCTCGGGGGCTAAAAGGGGGGAAACCCCCTCTGCGTCGAAATTTTCCTCGAAAAAAAAATCTCTTTTACCAGAATGTCTTTCGTGCTTTTTGACTACTTCGAAAAGTGGGTCCCGGAAACGACGGGGTACATGTAAGCAGTCAAGGCTGACCGAGCCGAGGGACTCCTACGCCTCCGGGATACGGATACCTCACTCATCACCTTCTGCGATAAGTAACTCACGTTCGGATAAAGCGGCTCCACGGATCGAACAAGTCTTTACGTTCGGAAGCCCTTCTGCCGAAGCGATCTTTTGGGCCTTCTCGACCAAGTCGGTGACGGGGCCTCATGGACGGGTGAAAGTACGCGTAAGCGGCAAGGCCGACCGAGCCGAGGGACTCCCACGCCTCCGGGATACGGATACCTCACTCATCACCTTCCGCGAGAAGCAACTCTCGCTCGCACTAACATCCCTGTTACCGACAAAAAGTCCAGATGCTCGAAACAAGAGGAAAAGAGACGCAGCTTTACAACACAGCAAGGGTGTGTGTTCTGGCCTCGACGGCCGCACAAGGCCCACACTACAAGACAATGGGGGTGATTGGTTGCATGCAGCGGATGCGCAGGGCTCACGCGCGCCTGGCCTCGTAGAGATCCTCGCCTCGTCTGTCTCCACGCATGCAGGCAAATGGTGGAAAAAGGTGCTTTGGCTGCACCTGGACATGCAGGCCGTGCTAGAGCAGTACAGGTAACCAATCACGCGCCTGGTCACGGTCAACGCACGCGGTGGTCCTGGTTACGATTGGCGAGCCAACCAATCACGCGGAATCTGATCCTACAGGCTCGGGTCTTGACGCTGGAAGGGGGCGACAACACCCTCGGCATCAACGGCACCTTCGGCGAGGCCCGACCTAGCCTCGAACGGCAACGCGGTCCGAGGGTCTCCGCTCCGAAGGACGACGTCATCACCACGCCCGAGCGATCGCTGTCAGGGACTTCTCCGGGATCCGGCCCGAGCGGGTGGCTCGGCCGACCACCTCCGGGGCCTCGGCTAACCACCTTCCGAGGGCACCAGCCCGGTCCGAAGCCTCGGCTGACCAACTCCGGCGTCGATCCTGCCAACGGACAACTCGGCTAGGCTCCGACCAACCAGGTTTCATTTTCGAACCAACTCCGCCTCTGCTCATGCTGATATCGCTACCCCTGGCCTCGGCTCGTCGAAGAGCGGCCGAGGGGTCTCTTTAACTAAGCTAGAGGAGCCTCGGACAGCAGGGCCGACCGAGCCGAGGGACTCCTACGCCTCCGGGATACGGATACCTCACTCGTCACCTTGACACGGGGCGACTCATGCTTGGTGAAGCGGTTCAGATAATCAGCAGACGAGTCTTAGTGCTCGAAAAATGAGGAAAAAAACACGGCTCCGTGCCGACGCTACATACATGTTCAGGCCCCGAAAGCCGAAATGAACAAAAAACCCGGCACTCGAAGTGCCATTACAAACGGAACTCCGGTTCCGTCCCCGCGGGTATGGGCAACCCCCGCGACGGGGGAGCCCGTGGAGCGACGAGCTCTGGGCGAATCACCAGCGAAACGCGGGACGTCCCCGAGCACCCCGGCAGATCCTCGTAGCCGTCCTCGCTGCGAATGCGATGAAGAAGACGGAATGTTGCATCCTAGCTGGGCAGCAACAGTTCGCCTTCCCCGGCATGGCTGGAGGATGTCTCCGCCACAGGGCTAAAGGGCGATTGCCACCACCAGAAGCTGGAAGAAGAGGTGGTCCGCCTACCCGCGCAGGAGGTGGAGCCCCGGCTCGCCTCGCCCCCCGCCCCAGCGAGGATGACGAACACCCTCAACACTGAGGGCGGGGCCGGGATCACAGCCCGGTTTGCCTCTCCCCATCCAGGAGCTGGAGGTCACCGTCTTGGGTGACCACCAGCGGAGGGGAGCAACCGGGCTATGTGATGAAAATCCTTGAAGCCGAACGATGGCTGAAAGGTACCCGCTCCCACGGAGTTGTGTCCTCTGACGATGAGGCGAGGAGACGGCGGTTTCCCCCATTCGGGGGCTTGAAAGGTGGAAAAACACGATGCATAAGGGAGGGAGAAGACATGGTCGCCTTACGAAAGGGGTCGCCCTCCTTTTAAAGGCGACTCTCCCTGCTTGCGCCCCCAACCGTCACGGGCTGAGTCTTCTCCAACACGCCTCCAAAGCCCTCCCCTGCGGTGTGGGGGCTGGGACCCACATGTCATGCAGACCGGCTCCGAGCAGAAGAAGCCGAACGGCGCGCGCAACCACCCAGCGGTTACAAGTGACCCTCCACTTTTGCCCAGACCAACGGGCGAAAGGGGCGGGCAGCCATGCGGGCGGCATGCAACTGCGCCAAGTGGACGCGCCTCTCCGACTCCTGACAGGCCAGCACGGAGGCTCAAGCCCACGCATCGCGCAACCGGCGCGTCGGATGCTGCATGCAAGCCACTGTACCACTTGCGCCACCGCCGCGCCTCCTCGATTGCGGAACCGATACCGCGACCCGAGGCGACCTAGCGCGCGACCCAGCAGCGCCAGCCGGACGCAGCGGTCAAACGCGGTCAAAAGTGGGCCGGCAGTAATGACGATGGCAGGCGCACGGGAGCAGCGGTCACGCCGTCAGCCAAGCTCACGTCCCATCCGGAGGCAGCGAGAGAACCCCCTCTCACGGTGTGAAGACGACGCGCCCGTGACCCGTTCCTCGAACAGATCGCGCACGCGCAACGGCAGCCTCGCCAACTACTCGCCCCGGCGCATTAACTCCGCGGCTGGACAGGCGACGCTTCTGGCAGGAGCAGCTGGCGACGCTTCGCCTTCGCCAAAACGACCACACCAAAAAAGGTATGCCACGTCGTTCAAATTCGTATCCTTTTTCCCTTTTTCCTCTTTCTCTATCTCTTGCAACAGGGACCGGGAAAGGGGATACCCCTAAAGGGATCCTTCCCCGTGAAGGAACTAGGCTCCGAGCCTCCTTACTGATCAGGGGTTCGAAGGCTGGCCCCCCGAAGGGTTCAACAGCCGCCTCAGATCGCGTGGGCCCGACACCCACTACTGGTCAGGGGTTCGAAGGTCGGCCTCCCGAAAGGTTCCACGACCGCCTCAGGCTACTCGGGCTCCGCGCCCATTACTGATCAGGGGTTCGAAGGCTGGCCCTCCGAAGGGTTCACAGTCGCCTCAGACACCGAGTGAGGGATGACCAGGGGTACGTTCGATACATAGCCAAGGCTCGGGCTGCGCTCCCGAGGTACCCTAGGACATTTCCGAGACCAGCGGGAACGATCCTGTAACGGAATCCCATCGGAGGGAGGCAACGAGCCCTCGGACCCCGTCGCCAGGGGACCGGGTCCGGCAGATCACCCGCAGGTACTTTTGGGCGTGCCTCCAGGCCCCTAGCCGACCCCCAACGAACGGGGCACGGACGTCCACTCGGATTACCCGCTTGCAGCTCACCGGAGACACCATGTTCGGTGCCCATCGAGGGTAACATGGCGCTCTCCCCTCCTCCTCCTTGCGGAAAGGCGACGTAGGGGCGTATGTAAAAAAGCCGTGTCTGTCCCTGATCGTCCTCTCGCCCTGTGCGGAGGCTCGGGGGCTGCTCTCGCAAACCCGGCTCCGGCCAAACCGTTGACAGCGTCAACATACCAGCCCGAGAACTTGGGCCCCGACAGTGCACCCGGGCTACGGCCTGTTCGCATGAGGGAACCGCCAGACCAGCCGAAGCATTACGCAAGGCATTAAGACCTCGAAGGAGTGAAACCACTCCTCCGAGGCCTCGGGGGCTACACCCGGCGGGTGCGCTCGCGCGCACCCACCGGAACAAAGTGCAACCGAGAAAGGCTGGTCCCCTTGCAAAAAAGTGCGACGAAAGCCTCCAAGCGAGTGCTAACACTCCCTTCGAGGCTCGGGGGCTACTGTCGGGGACCATAATTAGGGGTACCCTCAAGACGCCTAATTCTCAGCTGGTAACCCCCATCAGCATAAAGCTGCAGAGGCCTGATGGGTTTGATTAAGTCAGGGATCAGTCCATACGAGCGACTCGATCACGCCACGCCCGAGCCTAGCCTCGGGCAAGGGCAGCCGACCCTGAGGTGTTTCCGTCTCGCCCAAGGCCCCCTTTTTTACGGCAGACGCATCTCCGGCTCGCCCGAGGCCTTGCCTTCGTTAAGAAGCAACCCTGACTAAATCACCGCGCCGACCGACCAAGTCACTAGGGCATTTAACGCAAAGAGTGAGACTGACGGGCGGCCAGGCTTTGCCAAAGGCACCATAGGAAGCTCCGCCCGACCCAGGGCTCGGACTCGGGCTAAGGCCCCGGAAGACGGCGAACTCCGCTCCGCCCGACCCAGGGCTCGGACTCGGGCTAAGGCCCCAGAAGACGGCGAACTCCGCTCCGCCCGACCCAGGGCTCGGACTCGGGCTAAGGCCCCAGAAGACGGCGAACTCCGCTCCGCCCGACCCAGGGCTCGGACTCGGGCTAAGGCCCCAGAAGACGGCGAACTCCGCTCCGCCCGACCCAGGGCTCGGACTCGGGCTAAGGCCCTGGAAGACGGCGAACTCCGCTCCGCCCGACCCAGGGCTCGGACTCGGGCTAAGGCCCCGGAAGACGGCGAACTCCGCTCCGCCCGACCCAGGGCTCGGACTCGGGCTAAGGCCCCGGAAGACGGCGAACTCCGCTCCGCCCGACCCAGGGCTCGGACTCGGGCTAAGGCCCCGGAAGACGACGAACTCCGCTTCGCCCGACCCAGGGCTCGGACTCCGCCCTAGCCTCTGCCGAACGACCTCCGCCTCGCCCGACCCAGGAGCTCGGGCTCGGCCTCGGCCATGGAAGACAGACTCGACCTCGGCCTCGGAGGAGCCTCCACGTCGCCCGACCCAGGGCACAAGTCTGCCACGTCAACAGGAAGCGCCATCATCACCCTGCCCCGAGCCGACTTGGGTCGCAGAGAACAAGATTGACGTCCCATCCGGCTAGCTCCGCCAGATAGGCAATAATGGCGCCCCGCTAGACCCATGACGACGGCGGCTCTCGGCTCCCTTACGGAAGCAGGGAGACGTCAGCAAGAGCCCAACTGTTCCAACAGTTGTCCCTCCACCAGGCTCTGTTACTCCTCCGACGGCCACGACACCACACCGGCTGGGTGCCAAGTTCTCTCCGGCTGCCACATTGGCATGTACCCAGGGCGCTAGCTCTCCCCCGCTAGACACGTAGCACTCTGCTGCACCCCCATTGTACACCTGGATCCTCTCCTTGCGCCTATAAAAGGAAGGACCAGGGCCTTCTTAGAGAAGGTTGGCCTCGCGGGAACGAGGGCAGGGGCAGGCGCTCTCTTGGGGCCGCTTGCTCCCCTCACCCGCGCGGACGCTTGTAACCCCCTACTGCAAGCGCACCCGACCTGGGCGCGGGACGAACACGAAGGCCGCGGGATCTCCGCCTCCCTCACGACCCGGCTCCGGCCACCTCGCTCTCCCCCCTTCGCGCTCGCCCACGCGCTCGACCCATCTGGGCTGGGGCACGCGGCACACTCACTCGTCGGCTCGGGGACCCCCCGGTCTCGAAACGCCGACACAAATATTATATCTATACTTGAAATTCGTTTAGAGGAGGTGAACAGGCGAAACCTGAAATTTATAAACTTTAAACATACACTAAGATCGAGAGTTAGCGTTAGAATTAAATTCAAATCCGAAGAGAGGGAAAACAAATCAAACAAGAATCAATCAAGTGAACACGATGATTTGCTTTAACGAGGTTTGATTCCAAAGAACTTAATTCCCGTTGAGGAGGTCACAAAGACCGGGTCTATTTCAACCATTTCTCTCTCTCAAACGGTCACTTAAACCGAGTGAGCCTTTCCCTTAATCACACGGGTCACTAAGACCCCGCAAGGACCATCACACACTTATGTGTCTCTTGCTTCGATTACAAATCACTTGAGAAAAGAAATGAGAAAGGAAGAAGACAATCCAAGCAACAAGAGCGCAAATGAACACAAAATCTCTTTTTCACAATTCACTAAGTGTTTGAGATGAATTTGGAACTTGGAGAGGATTTGATCTTTTGAATTGTGTCTTGAAGTGAATGCTAGAGCTCTTGTATTGAATGTGATCTTCAGAAAACTTGGATGCCAAAGGATGTGGTGGTTGGGAGGTATTTATAGCCCCCAACCGCTTTGTAGCTGTTGGCCAAGGCTGCTGGCGATGGGCGCACCAGACAGTCCGGTGTACGCCATGTCAACGTATCCGTTAGGGTTCTGAGCAGTTGATCGTTGGAGCCGCCTGTCGTCTTGCTGCAACGGATAGTCCGGTGCCACACCGGACAGTCCGGTGCCCTCTGACTTCGCTGCTCTGACTCTGCGCGTGCACTATTCACTTTTACTGTTCATTCTGCAGTCGATTGTTGCGCGTAGAGAGTCGTTGCTCCGCTGGCTCACCGGACAGTCCCGTGGCGCACCGGACAGTCCGGTGAATTATAGCGGAGCGCGCATTGGAATTTCCGAGAGTGGCTGGTTTAGAGTTGTACGATCATGGTGCACCGAACACTGTCCGGTGGCACACCGGACAGTCCGGTGCGCCATTTTTCAGCACACTCAAGTTCTTTACTCCATTTTTTATTGTGTCCCTAACTTGATTTCTTTCTTGGTTTGTGTTGAACCTTATGCACCTGTAATAGATAATATCTAGACAAACTAGTTAGTCCACGTGTTTGTGTTGATCATCAACCACCAAAAATAGTGTTGGGTACTGTAAGGAAAATAGACCCCGGGCCTTTTGGCTAACTGAGTTTTGGTGTTTGATGAACAACACAATCCGTGAACTAACAAGTTTTCTAGTGTTTGTGTTTGTAGTTCACAGGATGCGAAGAGAATTGGACCAAGGCAATGAGGATGCAACACCTCAAAAGAAGACATAAAAAGATGCATAGGAGTCCAATACTCAAGAACAAAGAAGCCCGAAGAAATCAGCGAAGAAATCCAAGATAAGGGCTGTCAGCCAGCGCCTGGTGGCGCACCGGACATTGGTGTCCGGTGTGCACCGCACTGTCCGGTGAGGCACCGGACAGCCTGCGCAGAGAGACCGCAGGCAGGCGCTCTCTGGCTGTAGCACCGGACTGTCCGGTGTGCACCGGACTGTCCGGTGTGCCAACGGGCAGAAGGCAACGGTCGGATCCAACGGTCGACTGCTACAGGCGCCAACGGTCGGCTGACGTGGCGTGCACCGGACATCTACTGTGCAGTGTCCGGTGGTGCACCGGACTGTCCGGTGCACCCAACGACAGAAAGCTGCTGCTTTCTGTCCAACGGCTAGTTTGGGGTGTGGAGGCTATAAATACCACCCCAACCGGCCATTCTCAAGTGTGGGAGCCCAAGCAACATACCAAGACACATAGTGCATATTTCCAAGAGCTCAAACACCCAAGTGCTTAATAGAATCACTCGATGATTAGCGTAGGTGCTTTGCGAAGTGCTTAGGTTAGTTAGACCGCTTTAGCGCTTGCTCTAGGTGAACCCTAGTTAGTTGAGTGAGTTTTGTAAAACCACACAACCCCTCGGCTCTTGCGTGAGTCGTTGTAATTGTATCGAGTGGGGCGAGAGTCTTGCGAGACCGTGACAACCGCGTTTGTGTCACGGCCGCCACCGTGTACCGAAGGGAACGAGACCCGCGGCGTTTCGGCCGGAAGCTCGATAGTGGAGACGGCGGGGAGCGTCCGAGAGGAGCCGGAAGCGGAGCACCACTTGTGCGTGGGAAGGCCCGCGGCTCTCTACGGAGTTACTCGACCGAGGTGCTTGGCCCTCGCGTGGGCTTCCCTTTGCGTAGGGGCACCAACGAGGATTAGTCGGGACCTTGCGTGGTTCCGGATACCTCGGTAAAAATACCGGCGTCATCCACGAGAGTTTGCTTCTCTACCTAGCTCTTTACTTTCCGCATTTATATTAAGCATTTAAGTTTCAATCTTGTAGTCATACTTGTTTAGTGTAGATTGAAACTTAACCTTTGCAGTAGAGATAGCAACACTTAGACAAAACCTAGTTTGCACACTCTAGTTTGATTACTTGCAAAGGTTTTGCTCTAGGGATTTAATTGTGGCCTAGTTTAGTAAAAGTTTTGGAAGTCCTAATTCACCCCCCCCTCTTAGGCGTCACCTGTTTCCTACAAGTGGTATCAGAGCCCGGTTTGGCTCATTTGAAACGCTTTAGCTTCACCGCTAAAAGAGTCGACGCTTGTTTAGAGGAAGGGATGGATACCCATAGGCCACCACACTTCGACGGCACTAACTTCCCATATTATAGTGCTAGAATGGCTTGTTACCTAGAGGCCGTTGATCTAGGTGATTGGAGAGTCACTCGTGACGGGATGAAACCCCTCAAGAATCCCGAGAAACCCACCACGAGTGAGGAAAAAGAAATCCACTTAAACGCTAGAGCCAAAAATTGCCTGTATGAATCTCTTAGCATGGATATTTTCAATCAAGTATTTACCCTGAAAACTGCTAATGAGATTTGGCTAAAATTGCATGAGCTCCATGACGGCACATCCAATGTCCGTGAGCAAAAACATTGCCTAGTCTTAAATGAGTATAATTCTTTTGCTATGAAAGATGATGAGCTTGTTAGAGACATGTATTTTCGTTTGAATCTAATTATCAATGAGCTCAATTCTATTGGGATTAATAAGCTAGGTGATGCGGACATTGTGAGGAAGATTATCTCCCTGCTACCACAACAAAGATATGGGAGCATCATCACCATCCTTCACAACATGGAGGACTTGAGCAACATGACCCCGATCATCGTGATTGGGAAAATCGCGGCTTTTGAGATGTCGCGAAAAATGAGTCGGGGAGAGGAGCCAACTTCCTCAAGACCATATGCTTTTGCATGTGATGAAAGGAAGGGCAAAAAGAAGGCTCCCACTCCAAGTTCCTCAAGCGAAGAAGATGAAGAAGAAGAAGAAAGTGATGATGATGAAGATAATCAACCATGCACATCATCCTCCGAGGACGAAGAAACAATCCGACGCGTCGGAAAGGTAATGAGGATGATCCGCAAGATTAATCTAATGGGTGTGCCCCTGCAGGTCGAGGATCTCCTCTTTAACATTGACAGGAAAAAGCAAAGGAAGAGAGGATGCTTCGCATGTGGGGAGAAGGGTCACTTCAGGGACAACTGTCCAAATATGGCCAAACCCAAAAAGGAGAGGAGCAAAGGCAAGGCGCTAACAAGTGTTAGAACGTGGGATGATTCTTCAAGTGAAGATGAACCTCCAAGGACGCGCAGCCACCGGTCCTCGTCACGATCATCACGGTCATCACACAAATGCCTCATGGCAAGAGGTAACAAAAGCACTCCATCCTCTAGTGATGAAAGTAGTAGTGATGATGAAGGTGAGGGAAAGGCCTCTCTAGATGAGCTTGCGAAAGCCGTAGAATTTTTCCAGGATGTTTGCACTAAGCAAAAGGCTCAACTTAAAACTTTGAAAAATAAGTTGGTTAGCTCTCAAAATGATTACAAAGGTTTGCTAGAAAAATTTGAAACTTTTGCAAACTTAAATAGTGAGCTATCAACTAAAATTGAGCTATTAGAATCTAGTGCTCCATCCAATGCTACCGATGATGGCCTTATTAAAAAGAATGAAAAACTGAAAGCTAAGTTAGCTAGCTCCCAAGAAGCTATTGAAAATTTGCTAGAGAAAATGGAAATTCTTAGCATACACAATAATGAGCTAACTACTAAGCTAGAAAACATTGGTAGCACCCCAGCAGCATCTTTAGTTGAAATACCTGAAATAATTAAGAAAGATGTTTCTACTTCCTGCTTTGATTTAATTGATGATTCTAACCCCTGCAACCAAGTCGTTGTTGAGAATATTATTGTAGAGACATGTTCGGATGAAGTTGCAAAGGAAAATGAACAATTAAAGCAAGAAGTGGCTCACCTTGGCAAGGCTTTGTATGACAAGAAAGGCAAAGCCAAACAAATCCAACCTCCACAGGATAACACCACTGCGGGAGTGAACAAGCCTATGGAGGGAGAAACTGTGATTTGTAGGCTATGCCACAAGGAAGGCCACAAGTCTTTCCAATGCAAGGCGATGATCGGGGATAAACAAAGGCAAAAGCTCAAGCAAAAGCCATCAAGCAAAATCTCCAACACCTACATCAAAAAGGTGAACAAAAAGGATGCTACACCATACTTGATCAAGAAGAAAAAGAATGGAAAGGTGATAGCAATCAAGGCCAACAAGCAAGCCAACAAAGGAAAGGGGGCCAAACGCATTTGGGTGCCAAAGGAAATAATTTCAACCATGAAAAGCACCAAAAAGGTTTGGATCCCGAAAGGGAAGTGAGTGGACCAAAGGTCCTCGGGAAATTTGGAGATTTGGCAAAGTTGGGATGTATATCATGGGATGCATCATATTGGATCAAGTTTATTGCCAAGTGGGTTAGTGAAAACTTTGGACCCAAATTTCCCACCCATGACTAAGGTAACTAGCTTTATTGTATTCTTCGTTTTTAGATATGCGTATCTATTTATCTTTTATCTAGTTTACCTTTCTTGCCTAGTATTACATTTGGTATGTACTTTTGTTTAAAATCATGCATACTAGGTAAATCATATGGTAGGAGTGCTTGTTCTTAATTCATATACTTAAGCAAACCTACATGGCTTAAAATGTTTATTTAAGCACGACACATAGCTTTTATATAACTCCATAGTAAATGATGCATCAATTGAAAATTTTGATTTCTACAAAGTGTATCATTTAACTTATATGTGCCAAAGTTTGGATTATGGATAATTTGCCCCTCTTGATATCAAATCAAAGTGCATGTCTCCTACAAGTATTCAAAACTTGTATGCACACCTTTAGGGGGAGGTTACTCTATAATCTAACACTTTGAGACTAACATCTTTTCAAGTCTATTTCATGTGATAGTCTCATTGTAAGGAAAATGAAGTCCCCGGAGAAAGACAACAATCTTCCACTGCAAAATCTCCAAGAACTCTTATGTCTCTCAAGCTCACCATTGACTTTCAATTGGTATCTTTTGAGACTACATTCAGTATCATTTACATGTCTTCTCCAATATTTGATTAGACTATATTTCATATCATATGCTTCCATGTTGCTAAAAATGCATAAGTAGTTAACTCATATTCTGTTACCTATGCATAAGGGAAGTTAGTCTTTTCAAACCATGTCTTGCACCTCTAATTTTTCACATGCTTTTTCCTAAGTAGAGGATCTCTGTCAGGGGGAGTATTTCTTCATCTCTAAAGGGGGAGAAAAAAACTCTTTCTAAAGGAGAATACTTATTTAGGGGGAGTAATCTTTTGAGGACTCCTTCAAGTGGTATCATTCACATAATTTAATTTAATATCCTTCTAGTGATATCATTTGATACAATTCTTGATGAGGGCAAGCTTTTATTTACTTCCTACATACTTTTAATGTCTTCCTTTTCGGTGGTTGATGCCAAAGGGGGAGAAGTTTAGGGACCAAAGCAATGAAAACTATATCAAACACCAAACACCACCAATTTAAAATTTTATATCTACAAATGGCTTTTCAAGTGGTTTTGGTTATTTGGTCCAAAAATAGGAAGTAAGTGAATTATGGAGTTAGGGGGAGGCTTAAGTCCATAATATCACATTGTGGGGACAATCATGCATCTTAGCAAGTAGATTGCGTATTTTCACTCAAATACTTGTATTATTTGCTTGCTTTGGTTGTGTTGTCATCAATCACCAAAAAGGGGGAGATTGTAAGGAAAATAGACCCCGGGCCTTTTGGCTAACTGAGTTTTGGTGTTTGATGAACAACACAATCCGTGAACTAACAAGTTTTCTAGTGTTTGTGTTTGTAGTTCACAGGATGCGAAGAGAATTGGACCAAGGCAATGAGGATGCAACACCTCAAAAGAAGACATAAAAAGATGCATAGGAGTCCAATACTCAAGAACAAAGAAGCCCGAAGAAATCAGCGAAGAAATCCAAGATAAGGGCTGTCAGCCAGCGCCTGGTGGCGCACCGGACATTGGTGTCCGGTGTGCACCGCACTGTCCGGTGAGGCACCGGACAGCCTGCGCAGAGAGGCCGCAGGCAGGCGCTCTCTGGCTGTAGCACCGGACTGTTCGGTGTGCACCGGACTGTCCGGTGTGCCAACGGGCAGAAGGCAACGGTCGGATCCAACGGTCGACTGCTACAGGCGCCAACGGTCGGCTGACGTGGCGTGCACCGGACATCTACTGTGCAGTGTCCGGTGGTGCACCGGACTGTCCGGTGCACCCGACGACAGAAAGCTGCTGCTTTCTGTCCAACGGCTAGTTTGGGGTGTGGAGGCTATAAATACCACCCCAACCGGCCATTCTCAAGTGTGGGAGCCCAAGCAACATACCAAGACACATAGTGCATATTTCCAAGAGCTCAAACACCCAAGTGCTTAATAGAATCACTCGGTGATTAGCGTAGGTGCTTTGCGAAGTGCTTAGGTTAGTTAGACCGCTTTAGCGCTTGCTCTAGGTGAACCCTAGTTAGTTGAGTGAGTTTTGTAAAACCACACAACCCCTCGCTCTTGCGTGAGTCGTTGTAATTGTATCGAGTGGGGCGAGAGTCTTGCGAGACCGTGACAACCGCGTTTGTGTCACGACCGCCACCGTGTACCGAAGGGAACGAGACCCGCGGCGTTTCGGCCGGAAGCTCGATAGTGGAGACGGCGGGGAGCGTCCGAGAGGAGCCGGAAGCGGAGCACCACTTGTGCGTGGGAAGGCCCGCGGCTCTCTACGGAGTTACTCGACCGAGGTGCTTGGCCCTCGCGTGGGCTTCCCTTTGCGTAGGGGCACCAACGAGGACTAGTCGGGACCTTGCGTGGTTCCGGATACCTCGGTAAAAATACCGGCGTCATCCACGAGAGTTTGCTTCTCTACCTAGCTCTTTACTTTCCGCATTTATATTAAGCATTTAAGTTTCAATCTTGTAGTCATACTTGTTTAGTGTAGATTGAAACTTAACCTTTGCAGTAGAGATAACAACACTTAGACAAAACCTAGTTTGCACACTCTAGTTTGATTACTTGCAAAGGTTTTGCTCTAGGGATTTAATTGTGGCCTAGTTTAGTAAAAGTTTTGGAAGTCCTAATTCACCCCCCCTCTTAGGCGTCACCTGTTTCCTACAGGTACCATAATTAGGGGTACCCCCAACGCTCCTAATCACGGCTGGTTAACACCCTCAGACCAACTGACGGGTGCGGTTCAAGCCAAGACTTCGTCTACCCGAAGGACGCGATCTTACCCGAGCCCAGCCTCGGGTTGGAACAGTGGTCCCAGACGAATTCACGCCTCGCCCGAGGGCCTCCTTAGGCGGCAGGCACCCCCTCGGCTCTCCCGAGGCCCGGCTCGGGCAGGCTTCATCGAGAAGCGACCTTGGCCATAACCGCCTCACCAACCGATCGCTTCGCAGGCGCATTAAATGCGAGGGATGCCTCATGCCGTATCCTGACACACGCGCCTCAGTCGGTCAGGCCGAAGTGACCGCAGTCACTTCACCCCTCCTCTTCACTGTCCGATATGACAGGAAAACAGCGCCGCCCGCTCCGCTCCGACTACCGTGTCAGCCACCCCGGCAATGACTGACAACAGGTCACGATCAACCACCGAGCTCAAGCCTCGGGCGCCACAGGAAGCTCCGCCTCGCCCGACCTCACGCTCCGGCCTCGGGAGGAGATCTCCGCCTCGCCCGACCCCCGGACTCGGCCTCGACCCCGGTCTCGGGAGGAATCACGTCCTCGCCCGACCCCGGCCTCGGCCACAAGAGAAGTCTCCGCCACGACCGACCCTAGGCTCGGACCGACCGTGCTGATAGGGGATACATCATTCCCCTACCCCTAGCCTGCTTAGGCTACAAGGAACAAGACCAGCGTCCCATCTGGCTTACCCCGATGACGGGAAATGATGGTGCCCCACGTGCGCCATGACGCTGGTGGCTCTCAGCCCCTTACGATAGAAAGGAGACGTCAGCAGGGTCCTCGCCGTGCTGCCAGCTGTGCTCTTACAGGACTTAGACGCTCCTCCGGCAGCCACGCCATCACATGTACAGTGCCCAAGCTCTCCCCCGACGATCACGTTGGCTTGCACACAGGGCTTAGGCACTCCACTGCCGGACACGTTAGCGCATAGCTACGCCCCCCGTTGTACACCTGGACTCTCTCCTTGCCTCTACAAAAGGGGAGTCCAGGGCCACCCTGAAGAAGGTTCGGGGGGTTCGCGCGAGGGGAAGCGGCGTATGAGCCATCTCTCTCTCTCCCTCACGCGACGCGCTTGTAACCCCTACTGCGAGCGGCACCCCTGGTGCAGGATAATACAAGGCTTGTCCCACATCTTGTGTTCCATCCCGCGCCAACCCATCTGGGCACGGACACGCAGCGACAATTCACTCGTCGGTCCAGGGACCCCCCCTTGGGGTCGAAACGCCGACAGTTGGCGCGCCAGGTAGGGGGCTGCTGCGTGTTAATGAACACCTTCCTGTTGAGATCCAGATGGAGAGTCTTCAGCAACCTCTCCAGCCCGGGACGGTGCTCCGCTTCGGGAGTCTTGAGTTCATGTCCCTCGACGGCAGCTACGACATGGTACTCCTCCCCCCGCGGCGCGACGACAACGATGGTCTTCGACTCGCACGACGACGACGAGCTCTACGACAGCATCTCTCCGCGGCAGAAGAGGAGCACTCCGGTCGTCCCCCGCCACCCTCCTCGTCGGAGGAGGCGGAGACGGGGCAACCATGGCCACGCAGGAGGCGGCACCTTGTCGGCTGTCGCACCAGAGCGAGTCGACGACGTCGGCATTCCCCCACGGGACATGTCGGACATTGCCCTCGCACCTGAGGCGACGGCGGGTGTCACTTCCCCGCGACGTGTCAGCCCCAAGCGGACTGATGATGCCAGCACCCTCACGAAGGACCTGCTGGGCGTTACCCTCGTACCTGAGTTGACGGTGTGCACCGCCCCCGACGTGACTTCACCACCATCCAACGACCAAGAGGTACCGACCGTTTTCCATCCCATACCTTTTCGGTTCAGCTTCAATCCACCTAGCGACCCCGTGATGGTGAGCGCCTTCGTAAAGGCGTATCCAAACCTTCCGGGGTACCACATGTGGTCGACCTGGGACTGACTGACAGCCGTCTCGACCTCCGGGCCGGCGGGTTCTGAGGAGGAGGACATCCCCGACTCCGGTTGGGATTCCTCTACCCTCAATGACCCCGGTGCCATGCGGAGCTTCATGTCCGCATGCGACCACTGCCTCTCCGGTTGTTCTGACGATGGCCATGACCTTGACGACGAAGGTTATGGCCCGAGTCGCGAATGCTTCCACGTCGATCTGGGGGATCACAACGAAGGCAACCACCTCGGTATGCCAGAGGTTGACGATCCCCCTAGGCCCTCATCTCGCATTGACATCCTGCGGGAGCTAGCTGTCGTCCCAGTCCCTGCGGAGGGTCAGGACATACAGCTCGAGCAAATCCGTGAGATGCAGGCCTGGGTCGACGGGGAAGCAGGCCGGCTTGTACAGCTCCGACAGAGCATCGAACAGGAGTGGGCAGGCCGATCACTCGCCGGAGAAGCCTGTCACTGGGCCCAAGACATCCGGCACCGCATCGTCGACAATGCCAGGGCAGCGCTGCCTCCGGTCGTTAGTGGGTCCGGCCAGGACCTAGCTGCAGCGGCGATGCTGCTTCGGGCCATGCCGGAGCCATCCACCACCGAGGGACGGCGCATCCAGGGCGAACTCAAGAATCTTCTAGAGGGTGCTGCGGTTCGACGAGCCGAGAGCTCTGCCTCCCGTAGGCGAGCTGACCCCTCAGAGCATCACGCGGTGTCCTCCCGCGCGCATTCGGGAAGCCTCGGTCCGTCCCAAGCGTACACCGGACGAGGCGCCCACCGCCCGGGAACGCCTCGGCAACGAGCACCACCATCTCGACCATCGAGCCCGCCTCAACGAGAAGGTGCGCCGAGGCTACCATCCCAGGCGCGGGCGACGCTGCAACAGCGAGGAGGACCGCGGTCCTTCGCCCGAAGCACCCGGCCCGCGAGTCTTCAGCCGGGCCATACGACGGGCACCGTTCCCTGCCCGTTTCCGAGCCCCGACTACTATCACCAAGTACTCGGGGGAGACGAGGCCGGAGCTGTGGCTCGCGGACTACTTACTGGCCTGCCAGTTGGGAGGGGCGGATGATGACAACCTTATCATCCGTAATCTACCCCTTTTCCTCTCCGACGCCGCCCGAGCCTGGCTGGAGCATCTACCTCCTGCGCAAATCTCCGACTGGGACGATCTGGTCAAAGCTTTCGTGGGGAACTTCCAAGGCACGTACGTGCGCCCTGGGAACTCTTGGGACCTCTGAAGCTGCCGCCAGCAGCCCGGGGAGTCCCTCCGAGAGTACATCCGGTGGTTTTCGAAGCAGCGCACCGAGCTGCCCAACGTCACCGACTCAGATGTCATCGGGGCTTTCCTTGCCGGCACCACTTGCCGGGACCTGGTGAGCAAACTGGGGCGCAAGACCTCCACCCGCGCGAGCGAACTGATGGACGTCGCCACCAAGTTCGCCTCGGGTCAAGAGGCGGTCGAAGCCATCTTCCGGAAGGACAAGCAGCCTCAGGTCGAGCCGAAGATAGACGCCCCTGAGGTGTTCGCCCAGCGGGGCACGAAGAAGAAGGCCAAAAACAAGTCGCGAGCAAAGCGCGACGCCGCAGACGCGAATCTCATCGCTGCGGCCGAGCACAGGAACCCTCAGAAGCCACCTGGAGGGGCCGGCGCATTCGACAAGATGCTCAAAGAGCCGTGCCCCTATCACCAGGGGCCCGTCAAGCACACCCTCGAAGAATGTATCATGCTCTGACGCCACTTCCATAAGACCGGGCCCCCGGCGGAGGATGGTAGGGGCCATGACAATGACAAGAAGGAGGGCGGCAAGGAAGAGGGATTCCCGGAAGTCCATAACTGCTTCATGATCTACGGCGGGCAGGCGGCGAATGCCTCGGCTCGGCACCGCAAGCAGGAGCGCCGGGAAGTCTGCTTGGTGAAGGTGGCAGTGCCAGTCTACCTAGACTGGTCCGACAAGCCAATCACCTTCCACCAAGGCGACCACCCCGACTTCGTGCCGAGGCCGGGAAGGTACCCGCTCGTCGTCGACCCGATCATCGGCAACGTTAGGCTCTCCAAGGTCCTCATGGACGGAGGCAGCAGCCTTAACATCATCTACGCCGAGACCCTGGAACTCTTAGGTGTTGATCGATCCGAAGTCCGGGCCGGTGCGGCACCCTTCCACGGGATCGCGCCCAGGAAGCGAATCCAACCCCTCGGGCGGATCGACTTACCCGTCTGCTTCGGAACTCCTTCGAACTTCCGAAGGGAAGCTCTCACCTTTAAGGTCGTCGGGTTCCGAGGAACCTACCATGCGGTGTTGGGAAGGCCATTCTACGCCAAGTTTATGGCCGTCCCCAACTACACCTACCTCAAGCTCAAGATGCCGGGCCCGAATGGGATCATCACTGTCGGGTCCACGTACCGCCACGCGTACGAATGCGATGTGGAGTGCGTGGAGTATGCCGAGGCTCTCACCGAGTCCGAGGCCCTCATCGCCGACCCTGAACGCCTCTCTAAGGAGGCGCCCGACGTGAAGCGGCACGCCGGCAACTTCGAACCAGTTGAGGCGGTCAAGTCCGTCTCTCTCGACCCCAGCAACGACGCCAGCAAGCAAGTTCGGATCGGCTCCGAGCTCGACCCCAAATAGGAAGCAGTGCTCGTTGACTTTCTCCGCGCAAACGCCGAAGTCTTTGCGTGGAGTCCCTCGGACATGCCCAGCATACCGAGGGATGTCGCCGAACACTCACTGGATATCAGAGCTGGAGCCCGACCCGTGAAGCAAACCCTGCACCGCTTCGACGAGGAAAAGCGCAGGGCAATAGGCGAGGAGATCCACAAGCTACTCGCGGCAGGGTTCATCAAAGAGGTATTCCATCCCGAATGGTTAGCTAACCCTATTCTTGTAAGGAAGAAGGATGGGAAATGGAGGATGTGTGTAGACTACACTGGTCTAAACAAAGCATGTCCGAAAGTTCCCTACCCTCTACCTCACATCGATCAAATCGTGGACTCCACAGCTGGGTGTGAAACCCTGTCATTCCTCGATGCCTACTCAGGCTATCACCAAATCAAGATGAAAAAGTCCGACCAGCTCGCGACTTCTTTCATCACACCTTTTGGCATGTACTGTTACACCACAATGCCATTTGGGTTGAGGAATGCAGGCGCCACTTATCAGAGGTGCATGAACCACGTGTTCGGAGAACACATCGGTAGAACGGTCGAGGCTTACGTCGACAACATCGTTGTCAAGACGAAGAGAGCCTTCGACCTCCTCTTTGACCTTGAAATGACATTCAAGTGTCTGAGAGCGAAAGGCGTGAAACTCAATCCTGAGAAGTGTGTCTTCGAAGTCCCCCGAGGCATGCTCCTTGGGTTCATCGTCTCCGAGCGGGGCATCGAGGCCAACCCGGAGAAAATCGTGACCATCACCAGCATGGGACCGATCAAAGATTTAAAAGGAGTACAGAGGGTCATGGGATGCCTTGCGGCTCTAAGCCGCTTCATCTCGCGCCTCGGCGAGAAAGGCTTGCCTCTGTACCGCCTCTTAAGGAAGGCCGAGTGCTTCACTTGGACCCCCGAGGCTGAGGAAGCTCTCAAAAACCTTAAGGCGCTCCTTACGAAAACACCCATCCTGGTGCCTCCCGCCGCAGGAGAAGCCCTCTTGATCTACGTAGCCGCGACCACTCAGGTGGTCAGCGCCGCGATCATAGTCGAGAGACGAGAAGAAGGGCATGCACTGCCCGTCCAGAGGCCGGTCTACTTCATCAGTGAAGTACTTTCCGAGACGAAAGCTCGCTACCCACAGATCCAGAAGCTACTCTACACGGTGATCCTGACGCGGCAAAAGTTGCGACACTACTTCGAGTCTCATCTGGTAACTGTGGTGTCATCCTTCCCCTGGGGGAGATCATCCAGTGCCGCGAGGCCTCGGGTAGGATAGCAAAGTGGACGGTGGAGCTTATGGGCAAAACACTATCATTCGCTCCTCGGAAGGCCATAAAATCCCAGGTCTTGACAGACTTCCTGGCTGAGTGGACCGACACCCAGTTACCGACGACTCCAATTCAGCCCGAGCTCTAGACCATGTACTTCGATGGGTCACTCATGAAAATAGGAGTGGGCGCTGGCCTGCTCTTCGTTTCACCCCTCGGAAAGCATCTCCGCTACGTCATTCGCCTCCATTTTCCGGCGTCAAACAATGTGGCCGAGTACGAAGCGCTGGTTAACGGGCTACGCATCGCCATCGAGCTAGGGGTCCGACGCCTTGACGCTCGAGGCGACTCGCAGCTTGTCATTGACCAAGTCATGAAGAACTCCCACTACCGTGACCGGAGGATGGAAGCCTACTGCGACGAAGTCCGGCGCCTGGAGAACAAGTTCTACGGGCTGGAGCTCAACCACATCGCCCGACGGTACAACGAGACTGTGGACGAGCTGGCGAAAATAGCCTCGGGGCGAACGACAGTTCCCCCCGACGTCTTCTCCAGAGATCTACATCAACCATCCGTCAAGATTGACGACACGCCCGAGCCTGAGGAAGCCTCGGCCTAGCCCGAGGCACCCTCGGCCGCGCCCGAGGCGCCCTCGGCCATCGAGGAAGAGGCCTTGCCCGTCGAAGAGGAACGGAATGGGGACGCGCCAGATCCGAACTGGCAGGCCCCGTACCTGGAATATCTCCTCTGAGGAGAGCTTCCCATCGACAAGACCAAAGCTCGGCGGCTGGCTCGGTGCGCCAAGTCATTTGTCCTGCTGGGTGATGAAAAGGAGCTCTACCATCGCAGCCCCTCGGGCATCCTTCAACGATGCAAATCCATCGCCCAAGGACAAGAGCTGTTGCAAGAAATACACTCGGGGGCTTGCGGCCATCATGCAGCGCCTCGAGCCCTCGTGGGAAATGCCTTTCGACAAGGTTTCTACTGGCCAACCGCGGTGGCCGACGCCACTAGGATTGTACGCTCTTGCCGGGGGTGTCAATTCTACGCAAAGCAGATGCATCCGCCCGCTCAGGTCTTGCAGACGATACCCATCACCTGGCCATTTGCTGTGTGGGGTCTAGACCTCGTCGGACCCTTGCAGAAGGCACCCGAGGGCTTCACGCACCCGCTGGTCGCTATCGACAAATTCTCCAAGTGGATCGAGGTCCGACCCCTAAACAGCATCAGGTCCGAGCAGGCGGTGGCATTCTTCACCAACATTATTCATCGGTTCGGGGTCCCAAACTCAATCATCACCGACAATGGCACGTAGTTCACCGGAAAAAGTTCCTGGACTTCTGCGACGACCACCACATCCATGTGGACTGGGCCGCCGTAACTCATCCCATGACGAATGGGCAGGTGGAGCGAGCCAACGGTATGATTCTGCAGGGGCTCAAACCAAGGATCTACAACGACCTCAACAAGTTTGGCAAGCGATGGATGAAAGAGCTACCCTCGGTAGTCTGGAGTCTGAGGACGACGCCGAGCCGCACCACGGGTTTCACGCCGTTCTTTCTAGTCTATGGGGCTGAGGCCGTCCTCCCCATAAACTTGGAATATGGCTCCCCGAGGACCAAGGCGTACGACGACCGAAACAACCAGACCAGCCGAGAAGACGCGCTGGACCAACTCGAGGAGGCTCGGGACGTCGCCTTACTACATTCGGCACGATACCAGCAGTCGCTACGACGCTACCATGCCCGAAGCGTTCGGGCCCGAGGCTTCCAAGTGGGAGACTTGGTGCTTCGCCTGCAACAGGACGCCCGAGGGTGCCACAAGCTCAATCCTCCCTGGGAAGGGCCCTTCATCATCACGAAGATCTTGAAGCCCGGAACATACAAGCTGGCTAACGACCAAGGCGAGGTCTACAACAACGCTTGGAACATCCAACAGCTACGTCACTTCTACCCTTAAGATGTTTTAAGTCGTTCATATACCTCATTTACGTACGCAAAGTCTAACCGTCAAGGAAGGGTCGACCTTGCCTCAGCAAAGCCCGACCCTCCCTCGGGGGCTAGAAGGGGGGAACCCCCTCTGCGTCAAAATTTTCCTCGGAAAAATTTTCTACCAAAACAACCTTTGTGCTTTCGACTTCCGTATTGATAGCGGGATCCTGAGAACGACAAGAGTACACGTAAGCGGCAAGGCCAACCGAGCCGAGGAACTCCTACGCCTCCGGGATACGATACCTCACTCATCACCTTCCGCGAGAAGTAACTCACGCTCGGATAAGCGATCCTGCTACCAAACAAGTCCTAACGCTTGGGTAGAAAACGACTTTCGCGCCTTCTCGACTGTCCCAATAATGGAATCCTTCGACTGAATGAGAGCACACGTAAGCGGCAAGGCCGACCGAGCCGAGGGACTCCTACGCCTTCGGGATACGGATACCTCACTCATCACCTTCCACGAAAAGTAACTCTCGTTCGGATAAACGATTCCGCTATTGACAGACAAGTCGTGATGCTCGAAACAAGAGGAGAGAAGACGCAACTTCTTAAACACGACGATAAAGTGTTCAGGCCTCCGCGGCCGCAAAAAAGCATGCGCATGCTACAGACAAACTGTTCCTGCAGGTTCTGGCATCGGCAGGGGGAGCAGCAGCACCCTCGGCGGAACCAGGCCCGGCCTCGGACGACGACCCAAGCAAAAGGACCTCCACCTAAGGGAGGACACCAGCACCGCTCCAGCAGATGTCTTGGCCAAGCTCCAGCAGCCTGCTGCCACATCTTCCTCGGCCTGGGAAGACGCCATCTCCCGGGCTGACGAAGCCTCATTCTGAGCCGACTCCGCGTCTGTCCGCGCTAGCACCGCTGCCTCCAGCTTCGGCTCATCGCAGAGCAGCCGAGGTTTCCAAAAACTGAGCAAGGGAAGCCTAGAGCGGCAAGGCCGACAGAGCCGAGGGACTCCTACGCCTCCGGGATACGGACACCTCACTCGTCACCTTCCGCGAAAGGCAACCGACGCTCGGTTAAGTGGTTCGGCTAGCCAACAGACAAGTCCCAGCGCTCGGAATGAGGAAGACACATAGCTTCATTCTCGAATACCCAAATGTTCAGGCCTCGACAGCCACGATGAACATACACTGGCACTCAAGGTGCCATTACAAACGGGACTCCGGTTTCGTTCCCGTGGGTACGAACAACCCCCCACATCGGAGGGTCCGCGGGATGACAAACTCTAAGCGGCTCATCGGCAACCGCCCCAACAGCAGCGACAATGACCCCCGCTTCAGGCGGCGAAGCAGCAGCAGCGATGACCTCAGGGCCGATGCTGCTGTGACGAGGCCCTCGCCCGTGTCTCCGCTCGAGGGGCGAGGACAAGCCATCAAAGCCAAAGAGTTGGAGGCCCGGAGCGCAGCTGGCACCGACGATCTCGTCGGTGGAGAAACCTTCTCCGGCTGCTGCCACCACAGCACCGACGGCGGTGTCCACCTGTCCGCCAACACCGCACCAGCGAGCGTCGGCCGCCCCAAAGTGCACCGGCAGGTCCTCACTCTCGCCCTCGCCGAGGCCGCCCCAGAACACGAGCACCGCCCTCGCGGCGTACGACGTGCTGGGCAACCCTCTGGCACGGCTGACGGAGCGAGGAAGACCTGGACGTGGCCGGCCCATGCGCGGCACGACCGCCGCCCGGACGAAGGACGGAAAGCTGCACCCTGTCCAGGAAGCAGCAGTTCGCCTTCCCCCGCATGGCTGGAGGAAGCTTCCGCAGGGCTGGAGGATGCCTTTCTCCCCCAAACGCTGGGGGAAGAAAAGGGTTACCGGCCCACGCGGAGGCAACCCCCCACTCGGTGCGCTCCTCCGCCTCAGCCCGGATGACGAAAATCCTTGAAGCTGAGGGCGGGGCGAAGGCCGCAGCCCGGCTTGCTTCTCCCCACCAAACTGCCCATTGGTGAGGGAATGCAGCCGGGCTGCACGACGAAAATCCTTGAAGCCGAACGGTGGCTGAAAGGTACCGATCTCCACGAGGCCACGCTCCTCCAACGACAGCAAGAGCAAGGCGAAACTGGGGCACCCCATCTGGGGCTCAAAAGGCGGAAGGGCGCAAGGCATGAGGGGAGGACGAAGGCATGGCCATTGCCTAGGGGATCGATCCCCTTTTATAGGCAAACCTCCTCGCTTGCACCCCTTAGCGTCACGGGCGAAGTCCCCACTGACAACCTCCAGGGTTCTCCCCCCACGACACGGGGGCTGGTACGAGCTGAACCGAAGCACGAAGAAGGCGAACCGCCGCACGCAAGGCATGTAACCGTCCTGCGGTTACAAGCACTCCCCCATCTTCGTAGAAACTGATGGTCGAAAGGGTGGACTGCTACGCGACAAGCGTCCAACTGCACCACGACTGTGCGCCCCTTCGGCCCCGTCCACATCCGGTGGACTAGCGCAAAGGAAGCGGGCCCGCACGTCATGTAACCGGCACGCCGGTTACGACGTGCAAGAAGCTACACCGCCACTCATGCCAATGCCGCGCCTCCTCGACTGCGGGACCAGTACCGCGACTCGAGGTGCCCCTGCGCATGACCCAACAGTGCCAATTAAAGGCGACGACCACGGGTCGATCAGCCGCGGGGCAGGCATGACGGTTGGCGTGGTCAAAAGTGGGCCGGCAGTAACTGCAGCGGCAGACGAACGGAAGCAGCATTCAAGTCGCCAGCAGGCTCGCGTCCCCTCCTGAAGCGACGAGAGAGCCCTCCCTCACGGCGTGAAGACGACGCGCCCGTGCCCCGCTCCTCGAACGACTCGCACGCGCAACGGGCGCAACGCAAATCACCCGTCCTATCACCTTAACTCCCCGGCGGAGCAGGCAACACCTTTTGGCAGGCGAGGCGGGCGTCGCTTCGCCTTCGCCATAATGACCACGTCAAAAAAGGGACCGGGAAAGGGGACGTTGCGGAAAGGATTCTTCCCGGCGAAGGAAGCGGGCCCCGAGCCCTCCTACTGATCAAGGGTTCGAAGGCTGGCCCCTCGGAAGGGTTCGATAGCTGCCCCAGAGCGCCCGGGCTCCGTGCCCACTACTGATCAGGGGTTCGTAGGCTGGCCCCTCTGAAGGGTTCGACAGTCGCCCCAGAACATGCAGAGTGAGGGATGACTCTGGGTACGTTCGATACATAACCAAGGCTTGGGCTACGCTCCCAAGGTACCCTAGGACATTTCCGAGACCAGCGGGAACGATTTGTAACGGAATCCCACCGAAGGGAGGCATCGAGCCCTCGGACCCTGTCGAAGGGGTCTGGGTCCAGCGAATCACCCGCAGGTACTTTTGGAGCGCGCCTCCAGGCTACAACTGACCCCTAACGAACGGGGCACGAGCGTCTACTCGGATCACCCATTAGCAGCTCACTGGAAACACCATGTTTGGCGCCCTCCGAGGGCAACATGGCGCTTTCCCCCCTTCCTCCTTGCGGAAAGGTGACGCAGGGGTGTAAATAAAAGTCGGGAAAGTCCTTGATCGTCCTCTCGCTCCGTGCAGAGGCTCGGGGGCTACTCTCGCACTCGGCTACGGCCAAAACTGTTGATAGCGTCAACAAACCAGCCTGATAACTTGGAACCCGACCATGCACCCGGGCTACTGCCAGGCCGCAAGAGGGAACGACCAGACCGGCCGAAGCACTATGAAAAGCATTCAGACCTCAGAGGAGTCAAACCACTCCTCCGAGGCCTCGGGGGCTACACCGGTGGGTGCGCTCGCGCGCACCCACTAGAACGAGGCAAAGAACCGAGAAAGGCCGGTCCCCTCACCGAAAACGCGGCAAAAGCCTCCAAGCGAGTACCATCACTCCCTTCGAGGCTCGGGGGCTACTGTCGGGTACCATAATTAGGGGTACCCCTAACGCTCCTAATCACGGCTGGTTAACACCCTCAGACCAACTGACGGGTGCGGTTCAAGCCAAGACTTCGTCTACCCGAAGGACGCGATCTTACCCGAGCCCAGCCTCGGGTTGGAACAGTGGTCCCAGACAAATTCATGCCTCGCCCGAGGGCCTCCTTAGGCGGCAGGCGCCCCCTCGGCTCTCCCGAGGCCCGGCTCGGG
Source organism: Zea luxurians (assembly GCA_029449295.1). NCBI lineage: Eukaryota > Viridiplantae > Streptophyta > Magnoliopsida > Poales > Poaceae > Zea > Zea luxurians. The sequence goes on from JAOPSE010000010.1 coordinate 50,686,230, forward strand.
CAGGCTTCGTCGAGAAGCGACCTTGGCCATAACCGCCTCACCAACCGACCGCTTCGCAGGCGCATTAAATGCGAGGGATGCCTGACGCCGTATCCTGACACATCCGCCTCAGTCGGTTAGGCCGAAGTGACCGCAGTCACTTCGCCCCTCCTCTTCACTGTCCGATATGACAGGAAAACAGCGCCGCCCACTCCGCTCCGACTACCGTGTCAGCCACACCGGCAACGACTAACAACAGGTCACGATCAACCACCGAGCTCAAGCCTCGGGCGCCACAGGAAGCTCTGCCTCGCCCGACCTCACACTCCAGCCTCGGGAGGAGATCTCCGCCTCGCTCGACCCCCGGACTCAGCCTCGACCCCGGTCTCGGGAGGAATCGCGTCCTCGCCCGACCCCGGCCTCGGCCACAAGAGAAGTCTCCACCTCGACCGACCCTGGGCTCGGACCGACCGTGCTGATAGGGGATACATCATTCCCCTACTCCTAGCCTGCTCAGGCTACAAGGAACAAGTCTGGCGTCCCATCTGGCTTACCCCGGCGATGGGTAATGATGGTGCCCCACGTGCGCCATGACGCCGGTGGCTCTCAGCCCCTTACGACAGCAAGGAGACGTCAGCAGGGTCCTCGCCGCGCTGCCAGCTGTGCTCCTACAGGACTCAGGCGCTCCTCCGGCGACCACGCCATCACATGTACAATGCCCAAGCTCTCCCCCGACAACCACGTTGGCTTGTACACAGGGCTTAGGCACTCCACTGTCGGACACATTAGCGCATAGCTACGCCCCCCGTTATACACCTGGACTCTCTCCTTGCCTCTATAAAAGGGGAGTCCAGGGCCACCCTGAAGAAGGTTCGGGGGGTTCGCGCGAGGGGAAGCGGCGTACGAGCCATCTCTCTCTCTCTCTCCCTCACGCGACGCGCTTGTAACCCCTACTGCGAGCGGCACCCCTGGTGCAGGATAATACAAGGCTTGTCCCACATCTTGTGTTCCATCCTGCGCCAACCCATCTGGGCAGGGACACGCAGCGACAATTCACTCGTCGGTCCAGGGACCCCCCCGGGGTCAAAACGCCGACAAATAGTTATAGGAAATGGTTAACCCAATTTCCCTTTCAATCTCCCCCTTTTTGGTAATTGATGCCAACACAAACCAAAGCAAATATAAAGTGCAGAAATGTAGCTAGTTTGCATTTATGATGAATGTGCATAGGTTACTTGAAGTTAAACCAATTTGAAAGTATCACTAAGAATAAGAGTGAATGGATTGTCTTTCTTTTATTTAACATTTTGGACCACATTTGCACGACATGTTTTGTTTTTGCAAATCTTTTAGAAATTTATTCAAAAACTTTTGCAAATAGTCAAAGGTATAGAAATATGATTGTAAGAAGCATTTTTAGGATTTTGAAATTTCTCCCACTGTTTCAAATGTTTTTCCTTTGACTACATAAAAGTTCCCCTGAATGAAATTCTCCCCTTAGCTTTCAAGAGGGTTTTGAAGTAGAAATCAATTGAAATTTTCACATATGGGTTGAAAATTTGATACCATTTGAAAATATTCTATTTGAAATTCTTTCAATCTTAATGTGAAGTTTTGAAGATACCAATTTAGAAATTCTCTTCACATACCAATTGAAGATTCATTTTGATTAAGTACTAATTAAAATACTTATTTTTGAAAGATACCAATTTGAAAAATATACTAAAAATTTTAAAATGGTGGTGGTGTGGTCCTTTTGCTTTGGGCTAAATACTTTCTCCCCTTTGGCATTAATCGCCAAAATGGAGAGCTTGAGAGCCCTTTTGCATTTTCTACCCCTTTGAGGCCTAATACTTTCTCAAATGGTAAAGTAAATATAAGTGAAAGGTTATACCAATTGAGATTTTGCGGAGTAACGACAAGTGGTAAATGATATCGTCAGAGTTTGGAGTGGAAGTCTTGTCTTTGCCGAATACTCCATTTCCCTTTCAATCTAAGACTAATCATAGTGATATACTTGAAAGCACATTAGTCTTAGCCTTGGCACAAGAAGAATAAGAGAGATCAAAGGTATATAAATAAGCTATGTGTGCAATGTTTCAATCAAAATTCTGAGAATCAAGTATATTTAGCTCATTCCTAAGTTTGCTAAAGGTCTTCTCATCTAATGGCTTAGTAAAGATATCGGCTAATTGGTTGTGGGTGTTAACATAAGCAACTTCGATATCCCCTTTTGTTGGTGATCTCAGAAAGTGATACCGAATATCTATGTGTTTAGTGCGGCTGTGCTCAACGGGATTATCCGTCATGTGGATTGCACTCTCATTATCACATAGGAGAGGGACTTTGCTTAATTTGCAGCCATAGTCCCTAAGGGTTTGCCTCATCCAAAGTAATTGCACACAACAATGGCCTGCGGCAATGTATTCGGCTTCGGCGGTGGAAAGAGCTACTGAATTTTGTTTCTTTGAAGCCCATGACACCAGGGATCTTCCCAAAAACTGATATGTCCCTGATGTGCTCTTCCTATCAATTTTGCATCCTGCCCAATCGGCATTGGAATACCTAATTAGATCAAAGGTAGATCCCTTAGGGTACCAAAGCCCAAACTTAGGAGTGTAAACTAAGTATCACATGATTCTCTTTACGGCCCTAAGGTGAACTTCCTTAGGATTTGTCTGGAACCTTGCACATGCATATAGAAAGCATAATATCCTGTCGAGATGCACATAAGTAAAGTAAAGATCCTATCATCGACCGATATACCTTTTGATCTACGGATTTACCTCCCATGCTGAGGTTGAGATGCCCATTGATTCCCATGGGTGTCTTGATGGGTTCGCCATCCTTCATTCCAAACTTCTTAAGTATGTCTTGAATATACTTTGTTTGGCTGATGAAGGTTTCATCTTGGAGTTGCTTGATTTGAAATCCTAGGAAATACTTCGACTCCTCCATCATAGAAATCTCAAATTTTTGAATCATGATCCTACTAAACTCTTTACAAGATGACTTGTTAGTAGACCCAAATATAATATCATCAACATAAACTTGGCATATAAACAAGTCTTTTGCAATAGTTTTAGTGAAGAGAGTAGGATCGGCTTTACTGACTTTGAAGCCATTAGTGATAAGAAAATCTCGCATGCATTCATACCATGCTCTTGGGGCTTGCTTGAGCCCATAAAGCGCCTTTAAGAGTTTATACACATGGTTAGGGTACTCACTATCTTCAAAGCCGGGAGGTTGCTCAACATAGACATCTTCCTTGATAGGGCCATTGAGGAAGACACTCTTGACGTCCATTTGATAAAGCTTGAAGCCATGGTAAGTAGCATAGGCAAGTAATATACGAATTGACTCAAGTCTAGCTATGGGTGCATAAGTTTCATCAAAGTCCAAACCTTCGACTTATGAATAACCTTTGGCCACAAGTCATCCTTATCACCACACCATGCCCATCTTGCTTGTTGCGGAATACCGACTTAGTACCTACAACATTTTGATTAGGACATGGAACTAAATGTCATACCTCATTCCTCGTGAAGTTGTTGAGCTCCTCTTGCGTTGCCACCACCCAATCTGGATCTCTTAGTGCATCCTCCACCCTGTATGGCTCAATAGAGGACACAAAAGAGTAATGTTCACATAAATGAGCAACTCGAGATCTAGTGGTTACCCCCTTATGAATGTCACCAAGAATGGAGTTGACGGGGTAATCTCTTTGAATTGCTTAGTAGACTCTTGGTGTGGCGGTCTTTGATCTCGAATTTCTTGCTCATCTTCCTTATTTTGATCTTCTTCATCTCTCCCTTGATCAATGTCCTCCTCTTGAGGTGGCTCATCTTCTTGATCTTCATATTCATCATCTTGAGCCTGATCCTCGTCTTGAGTTGGTGGAGATGCTTACATAGAAGATGATGGTTGATCTCACTAGTAGAAAAAGGCTCAAAGCCTGCGGTGCGATACATTTTTACAGGCGGATTCGGTTATCAACCGCCTGTGCTATTTTTAGTGGCGATTTCTTAAGAAAGCCGCCAGTAGAAATCCATGATTTCTAGTGGCGGTTTTCTTAAGGAACCGCCACTAAAAATCGATTTCTAGTGGCGGTTTTCTTAAGGAACCGCCACTAGAAATCATTTTTATCCTTAATTTTTCGAGTTTTTCAAACGACCTCGTATGATGAAATCACCAAAATAAAAGTTGTAGATCTTTGAAAGTTATAAAACTTTGTAGTTGACAACTTTTTTATTTGAAATCATTTCGGCTCTCAAAAATTGTATCTAAATTTGTCAAATTTAAAATTCAAATTTTGCAAACGACCTCGGATGAAAAAAGTGTCAAAATGAAAGTTGTAGAACTTCAAAAATTATTCAACTTTGTAGTTGACAACTTTTTTATTTGAATTCGTTTACGGTCTCAAACAAGCAATTTACACTCATTTGATTGTAATATGTGGGCAACAAAACTACAAACTATACACAAAGCATGCCATAGGCGGAGTGATAGAGGAGGGTACGCATGAAGGTGAGGTCAGGGGTTCGATTTCTAGCAACCACATAGTGCACGAAAAATGCCGCGACTTGCGACTTCGACGGAGACGGGCATGTGGGATAAGTGGGCCGAGGCCTCCCCTAATAAAAATATTTTTTTTGCTATTTTTAAAATCTGTTTTATGTTTTCTGGAAACGATTTGCACTGGCGGTTTTATTACGCCGACCGCCAGTGAAAATCGATTTTCACTGGCGGTCCTCAGTTACCTGCCTATAAAAATGATTTCTACTGGCCCCTAGCACTGGCGGTTATGAAAAACGCCACTGTAAATAAGTTTACGACCGCCACTATAGAGATTCTCTATACTAGTGTGTGCTTGTGTGGGCTCTTTGAATTCCTTTGGACACATATCCCTAGTTGAAAGCTCTCTTGTGGGTTTTGGTGTTTGGATGACAACTCAATTAAAGGACTAACAAGTGTGCTAAGTGTTGAACAGGTGCTTTATGCAAAGCTAATATGGTTCAACACCAGTGAACAAGTGTGACGGTCCAAAGACTGAATTATTTATAGATAATGGACATCACAAGAAAGATGGACATTGCTTAAGTGAGACTCGATGTGCATAACTTAGAGACAACCGATCAAGCCAAGGATGGAAGCAAGAAGAGCTTCGAGGTACCGAGTGCATGGGAGAAAGTCAAGGAGACCAGGAACCCAAGGCCAGGGGTGAAGAAGAAGACTTGCGGAATCAAGGTTGATCGAGTTAAGAAGAGTTATGGTACATCAAGGAACACTACATAAGGACATGACTTACAACCAATGAGGTAACATCTACAATTTTGTGGTGTAAGTCATAAGGCTCAAGACCAAGCTTAAAAAGTGAACAAGGTCATTGGAAGGAGAACCAATGTCAAAATCAGAACTGGAAGCAGCCCAAAAGAGCTAAGTGCACCTTGACCTTTAGTTTGGGTTGTTCCTATGTTTGGAGATATTCTATGTGACCTTTGGAGGATGTTGGAGATTAGAAATATCAATCTAGATCAAGTCAAGCTGACTTGATGATTTATGAGTCCAACATCAATCTCAATCATGCCAAATGCTAAAGAAGTGAAAATCAAAGAGAAGGTATGTTTCTAGACTTAGTACATTGGTTTTTGTGTACTAATATATTTATCTAAGTGTTAGAAACAGAGAAAAGAAGAAAAGAAAAGAGATGCAAAAGGCTTGGCTGTGTACAGCCAAGACTCAGCTCAGTCTGGCACACCGGACTGTCCGGTAGTGCACCGGACAGTGTCCGGTGCGCCAGACTGAACTCTGGTGAATAGGCCGCTCTCGGGAGAAGTTTGGCGGGTACGACTATAATTCACCGGACTGTCCGTTGGTGCACCGGACTGTCCGGTGAGACAACGGTCGACTGTGCCAACGGTCGGCAGCGCGATCAGCGGGCGACGCGTGGCCTGGGCCAATGGATAGTTGGCGCACCAGACTATTCGGTGTGCACCGGACAGTGTCCGGTGAGCCAAGACGACCGTTGCTCCAACGGTCAGCTGAGCCCGATTTGGAAGGAGATCGCGCACCGGACAAGCTACAAGACCTGTCCGGTGGTGCACCAGACTGTCCGGTGCGCCACCCGACAGAAAGCAAATACTGCCTTCCAAAATAAATTCCAATGGCTCCTAGGCCCCTTGGGTCTATAAAAGGGACTCCTAGGCGCCTCCAACAAGTACGAAAGTGCAGCCAAGAATTGTAGACATCACTCGGATCGATTCTCTCTCTCCCCCTCGTGTATATCTCTCTAGTTTATGTAGAGGCAAAGTTGTAAGCCTTTAGAGAGTGGAGAAGTGCTGCTAAAAACTAGAGCAAAGTCTTGAGCGCATTGTTACTCTGCCGGAGTGCTGTCAAGAAGACTGTAAGCAGCCACGGCTTTGTTGTAACCAAACTCAACATAGTGGAAGGCTCTATCTATCATACTGACAGATCTGAGCAAACGGAGGAAGGAGTTGAAATAGACTCCAAGCCTAGGTGTGGCTAACTCCAACGAGGACTAGGCAATCATTTCAGGCTTGGCCGAACCTCAGGATAAATCCCTGTGTCTGTGTGCTTCGCTCTGTATTGTGTGTTGTCTCTCTGTCTTACTCACTCTTTATATCTGCACTTCAATACTTATTTGTGGTACAAGCGATATTTGAAGTGCAGGGTATTTTCAAGACAGGAACTACTATTCTGCTGCAACCTACTCGAAGGGTCCTTCATTCCACTGCGATCCAGCCTTCGAGTAGAGTAAGAATTTCAGTTTTAAAGTGATAATTTTTATTCGCCTATTCACCCCCCTCTAGGCGACATCCAGATCCTGTTCCCGGGCAAAGGGAACTTTCAATTGGTATCAGAGCTAGGCCTCTCCAGTGTGGGCTTAGCCGTCCGGAGATGTCGATGTCGTCACAAGAGGTAACTGTAGAACTTCTTCTAGGCGATGGTTCTAATTATAAATCGTGGTCTGTCTCTATTTACAATGCCTTCATGCATATTGATCCAGATTTGAGACATATCTTTAGTAGAAGTATTTCTCCCTCTGATTTTAGTAGAGAACCTTCTAATGCTAAACTAATATGTCTGTCTCTCAATCACCATGCTTGCAACATCTTAGTCGACTCACTTTCTAGAAGTGCCTATTTTGCCATCATGAGTAGTGATAGTGACTTATTTGTTGATGCTCATGATCTATGGACTAAAATTAAGTTGAAATTTTTTAAGTCCATATGCACTACTTCTACTCCCTCTATTGCTGGTAGTACTAACTTGTCCAAGGGAGAAGAACAAGAACGATGGACACCAAATGATGGATCCACCTCAACAACAGGTTCATCTCCCACTAGTTATACATGTCTTGTTGCTAATGATAAGAGTGGAGATGAAAGCGATGAGGAGGAGGAATATGAGGATGAGGAGTCTACATCATCACAAGGTACATTTTCCTGTTTTGTTTCCACTGATAATAATGACAGGGAAAATGAGACCGATGATGTGGAAGAAGAGGAGATTCGCCGTTTCTACACCCATCTCAACAAAGAAGACAAAGCGCTCTTGGTTAAGCTGTTGAGAAGGAACAAGGAACAAAGCGAGACGCTTCTCAGGCTAGAGGAAACTCTCATCAAAACCAACGATAGCCTGGAGAAGATGACCAAAGAACATGAGGAGCTAAAGTGCTCTCATGATGATCTGGTCCAACGGATTCAGGTTTAATTGAGCAAAGAAATAATGATGATGATTTATCTTGTGTTGCTCAACTTAAAATGGAAAATGCCATGCTTGAGAGGCAAGTAGAATTGCTAAATTTAGAAAAGCTTGCTCTAGGTGAAAAGTATGATATGTTGTCATATTCTCATAATAAATTAGGTGATGACCATATCATGCTCGAAATTGCTCATGAGGTAGTAATTACTAGTTTAAACTTATGTGAACCTCATTCTTGCACATGTGCACATTTAGATAATATATCACCATGTGCTAACCCCTGTTGCTCAAAAGAAAGCCAATGTTTGAATGAGCATCAAGCTGCAGGATCAAAAGAAAAGTTGTTCATCAATAAAGAAAGGAACAAGAAAACAAAGCAACTAAGGAGAAGACGTCGTGCTCGACTTCCTCAAGATATTTACAAACATGTGGTGAATAAGCTTGAGGAAGAAGGAACCGCAGCAAGGGTCAAACTCTGCAAAAAAGAAGCTCCTAAGGCAATAATTGAAGCAATCAACATGAACAAAGAAAAAGGTAAAGATTCAGTTAGTCATGTTGTTTGCACTAATCATCTCTCTATGTTATCCAAGAACAAAAAGAGAAGAGGAAAAAGGAGGTGCTTCAAGTGCAATGAGTCAAGCCACCTCATTGCTTCTTGTCCATACAAAGACAAGGATGAAAGGATAAGGAGATGTTTTGGATGCAACGATAAGGACCATATGATCACTTCATGTCTGCTCATGAAGAATCAAAGACGTACACCCTCCAAGATGACCCTCACTAAGGAAAAAGACAAACATCAAGTGTCATGTCAGGTTGAGCAACGCTTCTGCTACATGTGTGGTGAGCAAGGTCATCTATCCAAGGTATGTAAGAAGGGTAAGGTTCCTAAGCAAGTAAATTTATCTCAATCTTATTCGCTTAGGAGACCCAAACCATACACTTGTGCTAGATCAGCAATGAGATCACCTAGAACTAGCACAATTGCTATTTGGGTACCAAAGGCTTTTTTGGATGATCGTTATGGACCCATCCCGAGATGGGTACCAAACTGTGCCAACTAGACCATGCAGGTGCCTTGAGATGGACTGGAGACCATGGGAGAGCTTAAGATGGTTAATTCAAACTCTATGCTCAAGCTATCAATTCTTTATTGTCTATTTATTGACCTAAGGATAAATAATTGTGTAATACTAATCCCATGTTCATCTCGAGTTAAATAAGTTGTAGAGGTCTTTAATCATTCTTGGCGAATCAAGCAAAGGACCTTGATGAGAATCTACAACTTGCTCTCCAAAGGACGGTACCCGTGCATCTTAAGTACATTACTTCTAATCAGCATTGCTTTCAAGTTGGATTGTTGTGCTACCTGTCTTTGCAGTAGTTATGCTTTTGAGATTGCCTGTGTTGAATACCTTTCAATGGTTCATGAGTTCCAAAATCATAATAATGCTTGCTTAATCATGATTGTGCGTTCTAGATGTTATATCTTTTAAATCATTCAATGGGTAGCTTTTCATTTGATATATTCACCATGATTTACTCTTTGTGTGTTCATGGAGAAACCTGTATCTTTTGTAAGTAATGCTATATGGTTTTTAATGATTAACCTATGTGCAAGCATGACATTTTGTTTAGTCTATGTTCACATGATTACCCTAGTTTGGCACTGTGTGTATACCAAATCCATGTTGTGCCTCTAATGCACCCTCTTGAGCTATGAGGTGCATGAGCAAAAGGAGCTCTAAATTGGTGACTACAAGTGCTCTCATGACAATTCAGGAAAAGGCAAAGGTATGAAGAATGGAACTATTTAATTGAACATCCTAAACTTCCGTTGATCATGATCATAGCTATGTTCTTGCCTTTCAATTGACAGTATCTTGGCTTAGGCGCTTTATGCCTTAAAATGTTGTTTCCTTTAGTGTACTTAAAATGAAGTACTTCTTAATCTTTGTGTGCTTAGACATTGTGCTTCATATGCATGATCTTGTTATTTTTCATTTGGTATATGGGTTGCAAGATCAACATGTGAGAAGCGTGCCTAGGTTGTTTTTAAATGTTATATATCTTGAGGCATGCATTATTTCCACTAGTCAAGTTGTATTATGACATCTATTCAATTGGTATCCTTGCGTGATACAATTGATATATTATGCCTAGACCAAGGTATGTTGTGATCCCACTACAATACAACTTACCTTCTATGACATTCAACTTTTGTCATTGATAAGTGAACATATGTCATATATTGAAATCTATGACGCTTGTGTGACGTTTTTTTGTTTGTCATCTGTGACGTGGCTAAACATGTTCTATGACGTATTGAAGTTTTTCTGTCATTAAAATAATGACGATTCTACTTCGTCATAGATTTTGTGACATTTACATATTGTCATTATTTCAAAGAACACGTCACTAATAAGCAGCACACTGGTAATGTGGAGCTCATGCGACAAATGATTATGACATTTATCAGTATGACAAGGCACTTTTCAATGACGAATTTTGTTGTCATAATATATAAAATGTCGCATGTTAGTGCTAGACCAAATTTTTGGCCTCATTATATCTAATTTATAATTTTCTATGAATACTATTTTATATTATAAAATTTGTGGCCCAATTTTTGGCTTCATTCAACCGTACAAATGTTCACATGACATATTTCACAAAATTTACATATCCAATGACCAAAATTGTGGCAGACAAATTCCAATTCATAGGTCACAATACATCTAGCAAGAAGCAACATTGTTCAACAAAACTTAAGGCTACCAGTAACAAAAATCAACAAACTTAGAGCCACTAAGTCCTACTTGTAAAAAACTAGCAACCAATTATTGATAAAACAACCCGACATAGTTCAACCAACAACCAATTTTCAAAGAAGAAACATACTACAATAATTCACTGTTGGGAGCTTAGAAACTTTATGGCCCTGGATTGTGCTCCCTGGTTCAAGCTTAGCAGTTAACAAAGGAGGACGTGCATTTTTTATGATGTCATCTTTACAACTTCTATTTCCTCATAATGTTTTACCCTTGAAGTTTCTGATTCCGTCTTCAAGTTATCCAACACTTGTCAAAGTTTTGTTTTTTCTTGCTTCTCATTCTCAAGCTCAACCTGAAGATCCTGAACCTATAAATAAACATAACTTATTTACTTCATTTGTAACCATGCACACACAGCCAAGCAAGAACAAAACATAGTTAAAAATATGTATACAAATACATAATCAGATATTAAAGCATCAAATGGTCTACATATATGGTTAATTTGGGAACAGATGACTTATGCTTTTATAGAAAAAATGTTGCATGCTGCTACAGTACATGTGCTTTTACTGAATTTAAAGCATAATTATATATTCAAATTAGTATTGATACTTCATTAGTATGAACATGAACTCAAAAAATTAGACATAAACCAAGTAATCTTTTATTTACATGTCTTTTGTGCTGCTAGTTGTGTCTAGAATGCAATATGATCTGGTTGTGGTACCTAGATATGTAATTTCTATGTTTGTGCATGGACAATATGTTTATGTGGATATCATCTTATTAATCTATGGATTGCATCCATTTATATATTGTGCATTTAGCTATTAGTGGGAAATGTATTATGTTCTCGGCTATATGTTGAATATTAACAGCAATCCTTTCTCTATGGAGTTTTTAGTTGGGTTTATACACATATCATGAGCTCAAGAAAAATGGCCTCAAGAGTAGTGATAATTTCAGCGGCCTACTTTTCGAACCTCTCGATCACACGCTTGTCAATGCCTCCAAGCTTGTAGATCAGGTGGCCAGTGGTGGTCGACTTGCTAGAGTCGACATGGCCAATAACCACAATGTTGATGTGTGACTTCTCTTTACCCATGACTAGAGGTGAAGCTTAAACTGTTAATCAAACGAATCAATTATTAGGAACACAAGTAAAAAATCACATAATACTAAAGCCACTAACAAAACGATTTATTAGATAGGATTAGAAACTAAATTTGAAGTTGCAACTACAGTAATCAGCTTAGAAAAAGCATGGTACATGTTAGCAAGGGATAAAGCAGACCTAGAAACATTCAATAGAGCAAACAATATAATATAAGAAGCACTAAATAATAAACAGAGCAGACTAATAAGTGTTCACACCGAATTTAGAGCCAACAAAACAAATTCAAAATCTGCTACTTTATAAACTAGATCAGAGCCGGCACTGCCCTGTAGTGGCACAACATTATTAGCACTAAAATCATATAAAGAATACCATAAGCTTTTGATAATGTGGCACATGATTATTAATGCTGAATTCGCAAAAAAATAATATCAACTTCATAGAACATTTATCCTCTCATTATTGAAGCACTGTACTAATGCGTAAGGAAAGTGCCATTTTTAAGTGCGTAGACATAATTACACAAGCAAAGCACCAAATTATGTTCTATCCTTCACAAGAAAAAAACTAAATAAATATGAGTCTTTCGCTACACAAACATATAAATTATTCACCAAACTTAATCTGAATGGAAGAGTCGAGTGCATTAGCCTAGTATAAACATAACTTACCAAACATGGTTTACAAATTCACCATAAAAAATAATGTATTGTATTGCAAGCACAAGAAAGGTGAATTGAGGAAAGTAAAATACTAATGTTCATGTACTACAAACAGGTAGTCACTGCTAACGAACCTTGCGAAAAGCTTATGTGCTTTTCAAGAATTTTAGCCAATAGAGAAAGCACAAGGGCGCTCGCCCATCTGAACACATATATTCAAATATCTGCACGACTGCAGGCTAGTCGTTTTTATGCCTATTTTCTCTGCTAAATAGATTACACATGGTCCTATACTAACTTACGTGTTGAACCTCCCTTATTGTGCCTTGTTGAAGTATTCAAACTTGCTGAATTTAAGAAGCTATACTAACTGAACTCAAGGGGAAATGACAGTCTTGTTTTGAGATCTATAATCAGACATCGCTGCCTGATAACAGTTGACTAACATTAACATACTAATATCAAAAAGATGTGTAGCTCAATTTTGGGCTTTGTTAGGTAGAAGAGTATAATGTGAAATCAATGGACTTATGTACAGTGAAATGCTAAAGTACATTTCTTTCTTTCGACGTGACTCATAGAACACATCATATTTGTCATCTGTAAGTCCGGGGACAATGTGTAGGGAAACCCGAAACAAAACCGGGTCCATGGGACCTAGCATGCAAATAAGTAAATGAAGCAAGTATGTACGTAGGTGCTGTAACAACATGCAACAAGCAAGCAATTTTATATATTAAGTAGGCATTGATGTCTGTCGATGCTTCACGTCCAAAACTCCAAGTTATCAGTTTGTGACTTCAAAATAGAGTTGAAGACATGAACAATATGTTCAACAAAGTGGTTGACCAATGTTGCAGACACACATTTCATGGTACGACATGAACTATATAAGAAATTTAGAGACCATAAAGTCACGAGCACTGAGAGATGATAAAATGGAAAGATAAAGGGAAACATACTCCAACAATATTCCAATTACTAACACAACCACTTGACAGCAATAATCATGCATTACTCTATTTAACATCATCGGCAAAGACACACTTTTATCTGTTCCGGCTTTGAATTACACTGAAGTCAGCTGATCCGCACACGCAGATGAGGTACGATAAATGTTGAGACATGAATTAAGTAGTACCTTGGAACAATTAGCCGCACTCGCCTGTGCAGAAATGGACGCGGAAGCTGGCCCTAGTGTAGATTGCTGCAGCGCCTGGAACCCTTCGGAGCTCTTGCCGACGGCCAACCTCGACTCATAGAGGAAGTGTAGCCTCTCCTGCGCCCTGTACCAGCAATATGGGCCAAACCCCCATTGAATCGACGCGAACCGACGGACCGACCACTCTGGCAGATCCAACCGAGAGAAGGAAAAATTCCGGATGAAAGGATGGGAAAGAAGAACACTTACCGAACAAACCAAAGCGAAGGCATGGAAGCAAGCCGGAAGGGGTCCGGGAAGCCGGCATCGCCGTGACGAGGAAGAGCGCGGGCTAGAGGCCGGTCACGGTGTCGCGGGGAGGAACACGGCGGGGTGGCGAGCGAGGCATATCTGCGCGGACATGGAGGTGACACGAGAGGGGTCGACTCAACCGACGGCTTCACGGGGAGGACGACGGTGGGGCTAGGGGCGGCGCAAGCGGAGAGGACGCGAGAAGGAAGAAGCGTGGCCGCCCGTGAAGCCCTCCATTGCGAGGATACCCCGCATATTTTTTTAATAAAAAGAGATAATACATAAGATTATAGTATAACTTTATATCAAGTTATTTTAAACATATTTAGTATTTATTTAATTTTTTGTTTCCAAAGGCATTTAAACCATAGAGAATAGTAAGACCTTGTTTAGTTCGCTGCCTGACTTGTCACACTTTACCTAACTTTTCTGTCTAAGATTAGTTCTTCAATTCGAACGACTAACCTTAGACAAAGTGTAACATAATAAGCCACAAACCAAACAGGCCCTAAGTATCCTAAAAAGAGACCCCCTTTTATAAAACTTTTATCTCAAGCTTTTACTCCATACCATATTTTAAATTATTTTGATCAAAATTTATAATTTTTTTATTCAAAATGGCTAGGGAATGTTAAAATAGAATTGTATGGTATCTTAAGCATGATCATTCATTTGACTCGATGGTGTGAGCTTGAAAATGGTTCTATTAGGTACTAAGTTGAACCCTCAATTGTTAAATAATATTAGGTGGTCGACTTTTTTGTTCCAACAACTAAGTCCAATTTTTTTTAAAGATGTTTCTATTTTTTGCAGTTTGATTATTATTTTAGCTATTGTTGTATAACTAATTTCTCATGAATATATTAGATTTAAGTCTTTACTAATATATTTATGAAAATTATATGAATATATTAGATTTAAGTCTTTACTAATATATTTATGAAAAATATATGTACGAAATTCAACTTTAATCCATTTTTATTTAAACAAGAATTAATATTTAATCTTGGTTCATTACCATTTTTATTTATTTCATTACTTATAGCTGAGACAATATTTGTTTTTTGGAAATTAACATGAGAACTTATGGCGACCAACATTGTCATGAAATAGTGGCACTAACTAATCGTCACAAGATTGTAAGAGCATTCGTCACAAATATGGCATCTTCCATGTTTTATGACGATTTTGTGTTGGTCTTAATGACCAACATTTTCTTTTCATCATTGAATTCAATCAACCCCTACAAAACATCATAAATATGAGACTTATTGTCGGGTACCATAATTAGGGGTACCCCTAACGCTCCTAATCACGGCTAGTAAACACTCTCTGACTAACTGACGGGCGCGGTTCAAGTCAAGGCTTCGTCTACCCAAGGGACGCGACCTCATCCGAGCCCAGCCTCGGGCTGGAGCAGTAGTCCCAGACGAGTTCACGCCTCGCCCGAGGGCCGTCTCAGGAAGCGGGCACCCCCTCGGCTCTCCCGAAGCCCAGCTCGGGTAGGCTTCGTTGTGAAGCAACCTTGGTCAGACCGCCTCACCAACCGACCGCTTCGTAGGCGCATTTAATGCAGGGGACGCCTGACGCCGTATCCTGACACACGCGCCTCAGTCGGCCAGGTCGAAGTGACCGCAGTCACTTCGCCCCTCTCTTTTACTGTCCGATATGATGGGAAAACAGCGCCGCTCGCCCCTCTCCGACTGTCATGCCAACCACCCAGGCGAAGACTGACAACAAGTCACGATCAACCACCGAGTTCGGCCTCGGGCGCAACAGGAAGCTCCGCCTCGCCCGACCTCAGGCTCCGGCCTCAGGAGGAGGTCTTCGCCTCGCCCGACCTCAGGCTCCGGCCTCGGGAGGAGGTCTCCGCCTCGCCCGACCCTCGGAATCGGCCTCGACCTTGGTCTCGGGAGGAATCGCGTCCTCGCCCAACCCCGGCCTCAGCCTCAAGAGAAGTCTCCGCCTCGCCCGACCTTGGGCTCGGACCGACCGCGCCAACAGAGGATACATCATTACCCTATCCCTAGTCTGCTCAGGCTACAAGGAACAAGACCGGCGTCCCATCTGGCTTACCCCGGCGACGGGTAATGATGGTGCCCCGCGTGCACCATGACGCCGGTGGCTCTAAGCCCCTTATGGCAGCAAGGAGACGTCAGCAGGATCCTTGCCGCACTGCCAGCTGTGCTCCTACAGGACTCAGGCGCTCCTCCGACGGCCACGCTATCACGTGTACAGGGCTCAAGCTCTCCCCTGACAGCCACGTTGGCATGTACACAAGGCTTAGGCATCTCTCTGCCGGACACGTTAGCGCATAGCTACACCCCCCATTGTACGTCTGGACCCTCTCCTTGCGTCTATAAAAGGGAGGTCCAGGGCCATCCTAGAGGGGGGTTCGCGCGGGGGAAGGAGCGAACGAACAGGCTCCCTCTCACTCTCTCCCTCTCGCGACATGCTTGTAACCCCTACCTGGCGCGCCAACTATCGGCGTTTCAGACCCGGGGGGTCCCTGGACCGACGAGTGAGATTGTCGTTGAGTGCCCCTACCCAGATGGGTTAGCGCGGGATGGAACACAAGAGGTGGGACAAGCCTTGTATTATCCTGCACCAGGGGTGCCGCTCGTCCCACTCAAGTCCTCGCGGATGGGCGAGCCCCGACCTCCGCGTGGAGGCGTCGTGCTGGAGTGAGGGCGTGCCAGGTAGGGGCCTGCTGCGTGTTGACGAACACCTTCCTGTTGAGTTCCAGATGGGGAGTCTTCATCAACCTCTTCAGCCCGGGACGGTGCTCCGCTTCGGGAGTCTTGAGTTCATGTCCCTCGACGGCAGCTACGACATGGTACTCCTCCCCTCGCGGCGCGACGACAACGACGGTCTCCGACTCGCCTAGCGGCGGCGAGCTCGGTGACAGCATCTCCCCACGGCAGAAGAGGAGCACTCCGGTCGTCCCCGCCACCCTCCTCGCCGGAGGAGGCGGAGACGAGGCAACCATGGCCACGCAGGAGGCGACACCTTGTCAGCTGTCGCACCAGAGCGAGTCGACGACGCCGGCACTCCCCGGGGGACATGTCGGGCATTGTCCTCGCACCTGAGACGACAGCGGGTGTCACTTCCCCGCAACGTGTCAACCCCAAGCGGACTGATGACGCCAGCACCCTCGCAGAGGATCTGCTGGGCATTACCCTCGTACCTGAGATGACGGTGTGCTCCGCCCCCGACGCGACTTCACCACCGTCCATCGACCAAGAGGTACCGTCCGTTTTCCATCCCGTACCCTTTCGATTCAGCTTCGATCCACCTAGCGACCCCGCTACGGTGAGCGCCTTCGTAAAGGCATATCCAAACCTTCCGGGGTACCATATGTGATTGACCTGGGACCGACTGACAGCTGTCTCAACCTTCGGGCCGGCGGGTTCCGAGGAAGAGGACGACCCCGACTTCGGTTGGGAATTCTCTGGCCTCAGTGACCCCGGTGCCATGCGGGACTTCATGTCCGCATGTGGCCACTGTCTCTCCGATTGTTCTGACGATGGCCATGACCTTGACGACGAGGGATACGGCCCAAGTCACGAATGTTTCCACGTCGATCAGGGAGATCACAACAAAGGCAACCACCTCGGTATGCCAGAGGTTGACGATCCCCCTGGGCCCGCATCTCGCATTGACATCCCGCGGGAGCTAGCTGTGGTCCCAGTCCCTACGGGGGGTCGGGACATACAGCTCGAGCAAATCTGTGAGATGCAGGCCCGGGTCGACGGGGAAGCAGGCCTGCTTGTGCAGCTCCGACAGAACATCGAGCAGGAGTGGGCAGGCCGAACACTCGCCGGAGAAGCCTGTCATTAGGCCCAAGACGTCCAGTGCCGCATCGTCGACAATGCCAGGGCAGCGCTGCCCCCGGCCGTCAGCGGGTCCGGCCAGGACCTAGCTGCAGCGGCGATGCTACTTCGAGCCATGCCGGAGCCATCCACCACCGAGGGACGGCGTATCCAGGGCAAACTCAAGGATCTCCTGGAAGGCGCCGCAGTTCGACGAGCCGAGAGCTCTGCCTCCCAGAGGCAAGCCGACCCCTCGGAGCATCACGTGGTGTCCTCCCGACGTATGCGGGAAGCCTCGGTCCATCCCGAGCGCATGCGGGACGAGCGCCTGCTGCCCGGGATCGCCTCGGCAACGAGCACCACCATCTCGACCGTCGAACCCACCTCGACGAGAAGGTGCACCGAGGCTACCATCCCAGGCGTGGGAGACGCTACGACAGCGAGGAGGATCATAGTCCCTTGCCCGAACCACCTGGTTCGCGAGTCTTCAGCCGGGCCATACGACGAGCGCCGTTCCCTGCCCGTTTCCGAGCCCTGACTACCATCACCAAGTACTCGGGGGAGACGAGGCTAGAGCTGTGGCTCGCGGACTACCGACTGGCATGCCAGTCGGGAGGGGTGGATGATGACAACCTCATTATCCGTAATCTACCCCTTTTCCTCTTCGACGCCGCCCGAGCCTAGCTAGAGCATCTGCCCCCTGCGCAGATCTCCGACTAGGACGATCTGGCCAAGGCTTTCGCGGGGAACTTCCAAGGCATGTACGTGCGCCCTAGGAACTCATGGGATCTCCGAAGCTGCCGCCAGCAGCCAGGGGAGTCCCTCCGAGAGTACATCCGGCGGTTTTCGAAGCAGCGCACCGAGCTGCCCAACGTTACCGACTCGGATGTCATCGGGGCTTTCCTTGCCGGCACCACTTGCCGAGACCTGGTGAGCAAACTGGGGCGCAAGACTCCCACCCGTGCGAGCGAACTAATGGACGTCGCCACCAAGTTCGCCTTGGGTCAAGAGGCGGTCGAAGCCATCTTCCGAAAGGACAAGCAGCCTTAGGGAGAGCCGAAGAAAGACGCCCCCGAGGCGTCCGCCCAGCGGGGCACGAAGAAGAAGGCCAAGAACAAGTCGCAAGCGAAACGCGACGCCGCCGACGCGAATCTCATCGCTGCGACCGAGCACAGGAACACTCGGAAACCTTTTGGAGGGGCCGGCGCGTTCGACAAGATGCTCAAAGAGCCATGCCCCTATCACCAGGGTCCCATCAAGCATACCCTCGAAGAATGTGTCATGCTCCGGCGCTACTTCCATAAGATTGGGCCCCCGGCAGAAGATGGCAAGGGCCATGACAACAACAAGAAGGAGGGCGGCAAGGAAGAGGAGTTCCCGGAGGTCCACAACTGCTTCATGATCTACGGAGGGCAGGCGGCGAACGCCTCGGCTCGGCACCGCAAGCAGGAGCGCCAGGAGGTCTTCTTGGTGAAGGTGGCAGCGCCAGTCTACCTAGACTGGTCCGACAAGCCTATCACCTTCGACCGAGGCGACCACCCCAACTCCGTGCCAAGCCTAGGAAGGTACCCGCTCGTCGTCGATCCGATCATCGGCAACGTTAGGCTCTCTAAAGTCCTCATGGACGAAGGCAGCAGCCTTAACATCATCTATGCCGAGACCCTAGAACTCTTGGGGGTTGATTGGTCCGAGGTCCGGGCCGGTGCAGCACCCTTCCACGGGATCGCACCTGGAAAGCGTATCCCTCCCCCTCGGGCGGATCGACTTACTCGTCTGCTTCGGGACTCCCTCCAACTTCCGAAAGGAAGCTCTCACCTTCGAGGTCATCGGGTTCCGAGGAACCTACCATGCGGTGTTGGGAAGGCCGTGCTACGCCAAGTTCATGGCCGTCCCCAACTACACCTACCTCAAGCTCAAGATGCCAGGCCCGAACGGGATCATCACCGTCGGATCCACGTACCGCCACGCGTACGAATGCGACGTGGAGTGCGTGGAGTACGCTGAGGCCCTCGCCGAGTCCGAGACCCTCCTCGCCGAGTCCGAGGCCCTCATCGCCGACCTAGAACGCCTCTCTAAGGAGGCACCCGACACGAAGCGGCACGCCGGCAACTTCGAACCAGTCGAGGCGGTCAAGTCCGTCTCTCTCGACCCCAGCAACGACGCTAGCAAGAAAGTCCGGATCGGCTCCGAGCTCGACCCCAAATAGGAAGCAGTACTCGTCGACTTTCTCCGCGCAAACGCCGAAGTCTTTGCGTGGAGTCCCTCAGACATGCCCGGCATACCGAGGGATGTCGCCGAGCACTCACTGGACATCAGAGCTGGAGCCCGACCCGTGAAGCAAACCCTGCGCTGTTTTGATGAAGAAAAGCGCAGGGCCATAGGCGAGGAGATCCACAAGCTACTCGCGGCAGGGTTCATCAAAGAGGTATTCCACCCCGAATGGTTAGCTAACCCTGTTCTTGTAAGGAAGAAGGATGAGAAATGGAGGATGTGTGTAGACTACACTGGTCTAAACAAGGCATGTCTGAAAGTTCCCTACCCTCTACCTCGCATCGATCAAATTGTGGACTCCACTGCTGGGTGCGAAACCCTATCATTCCTTGATGCCTACTCAGGCTATCACCAAATCAAGATGAGAGAGTCCGACCAGCTCGCGACTTCTTTTATCACACCTTTCGGCATGTACTGTTACACTACAATGCATTTGGTTTGAGGAATGCAGGCGCCACCTACCAGAGGTGCATGAACCACGTGTTTGGAGAACACATCGGCAGAACGGTCGAGGCTTACGTCGATGACATCGTTGTCAAGACAAAGAAAGCCTCCGACCTCCTCTCTGACCTTGAAACGACATTCAAGTGTCTGAGAGCGAAAGGCGTGAAACTCAATCCCGAGAAGTGTGTCTTTGGAGTCCCCCGAGGCATGCTCCTGGGATTCATCGTCTCCGAGCGGGGCATCGAGGCCAATCCAGAGAAAATCGCGGCCATCACCAACATGGGACTGATCAAAGATTTGAAAGGAGTACAGAGGGTCATGGGATGCCTTGCGGCTCTGAGCCGCTTCATCTCACGCCTTGGCGAGAAAGGCTTGCCTCTGTACCGCCTCTTAAGGAAGGCCGAGCGCTTCAGTTGGACCCCCGAGGCCGAGGAAGCCCTTGGAAACCTTAAGGCGCTCCTTACAAACACACCCATCCTAGTGCCCCCCGCTGCAGGAGAAGCCCTCTTGATCTACGTAGCCGCAACCACTCAGGTGGTCAGCGCCGCGATCGTAGTCAAGAGACGAGAAGGGCATGCACTGCTCGTCCAGAGGCCAGTCTACTTCATCAGCGAAGTGCTTTCCGAGACCAAAGTCGACTACCCGCAGATCCAGAAGCTGCTCTACGCAGTGGTTCTGACACGACGAAAGTTGCAACACTACTTCGAGTCTCATCCGGTGACTGTGGTGTCATCCTTCCCCTAGGGAAATCATCCAGTGCCATGAGGCCTCGGGTAGGATAGCAAAGTGGGCGGTGGAACTCATGGGCGAAACGCTATCATTCGCCCCTCGGAAGGCCATAAAATCCTAGGCCTTGGCAGATTTCCTGGCTGAGTGGACTGACACACAGTTGCCGACAATTCCAATCCAACCCGAGCTTTGGACCATGTACTTCGATGGGTCACTCATGAAAACAGGAGCAGGCGCTGGCTTGCTCTTCGTTTCACCCCTCAGAAAGCATCTTTGCTACGTCATACGCCTCCATTTTCCGGCATCAAACAACGTGGCCGAGTCCGAGGCTCTGGTTAACGGGCTACGCATCGCCGCCGAGCTAGGGGTCCGGCGCCTCGACGTTTGTGGCGACTCGCAGCTTGTCATCAACCAAGTCATGAAGAACTCCCACTGCCGCGACCGGAGGATAGAAGCCTACTGCGACGAAGTCCGGCGCCTGGAAGACAAGTTCTACGGGCTGGAGCTCAACCATATCGCCCGACGGTACAACGAGACTGCGGATGAGCTGGCGAAGATAGCCTCGGGGCGGACAACGGTTCCCCCGGACGTCTTCTCTAGAGACCTACATCAACCATCTGTCAAGATCGATGACACGCCCGAGCCCGAGGAAGCCTCGGCCCAGCCCGAGGTACCCTCTCCCGAGCCCGAGGAGGCCTTGGCCGAGCCCGAGGTACCCTCAACCGTCGAGGAGGAGGCCTTGCCCGTCAAGGGGGAACAGAATGGGGTCACACCAGATCCGAACTGGCAGACCCCGTACCTGGAATATCTCCTCCGAGGAGAGCTTCCCCTCGACAAGGCCAAAGCTCGGCGACTGGCTCGGCGCGCCAAGTCGTTCGTCTTACTAGGTGATGAAAAGGAGCTCTATCACCGCAGCCCCTCGGGCATCCTTCAACGATGCATATCCATCGCCCAAGGACAAGAGCTGTTGCAAGAAATACACTCGGGGGCTTGCGGCCACCATGCAACACCTCGAGCCCTCGTCGAGAATGCCTTCCGATAAGGTTTCTACTGGCCAACCGTGGTGGCCGACGCCACTAGGATTGTACACTCCTGCCGGGGGTGTCAATTCTACGCGAGGCAAACACGCCTGCCCACTCAAGCCCTGCAGACGATACCCATCACCTGGCCGTTTGCTGTGTGGGGCCTAGACCTTGTCGGTCCCTTGCAGAAGGCACCTGGGGGCTTCTCGCACCTGTTGGTCGCCATCGACAAATTCTCCAAGTGGATCGAGGTCCGACCCTTGACCAGCATCAGGTCCGAGCAGGCGGTGGCATTCTTCACCGATATCATCCATCGATTCGGGGTCCCAAACTCCATCATCACCGACAATGGCATGCAGTTCACCGGAAAAAAGTTCCTGGACTTCTGCGACGACCACCACATCCGTGTGGATTGGGCCGCCGTAGCTCACCCCATGACGAATGGGCAGGTGGAGCGTGCCAACGGTATGATTTTGCAGGGACTCAAACCGAAGATCTACAACGACCTCAACAAGTTCGGCAAGCAGTGGATGAAAGAGCTACCCTCGGTGGTCTAGACTCTGGAGTCTCAGGACGACGCCGAGTCGTGCCACGGATTTCTCGCCGTTTTTTCTAGTCTATGGGGCCGAGGCCGTCCTCCCCACAGACTTAGAATACGGCTCCCCAAGGACCAGGGCGTACGACGACCGAAGCAACCAGACCAGCCGAGAGACTCGCTGGACCAGCTCGAAGAGGCTCGAGACGTTGCCTTACTACATTCGGCACGGTACCAGCAGTCGCTGCGATGCTACCACGCTCGAAGCGTTCGGCCCCGAGGCTTCCAAGTGGAAGACTTGGTGCTTCGCCTGCGACAGGACGCCCGAGGGCGCCACAAGCTCACTCCTCCCTGGGAAGGGCCCTTCATCATCGCTAAGATTTTAAAGCCCGGAACATACAAGCTGGCCAACGACCAAGGCGAGGTCTACAACAACGCCTGGAACATCCGACAACTACGTTGCTTCTACCCTTAAGATGTTTTAAGTCGTTCATGTACCTCGTTTTCTTTACATACTCAAAGTCTAACCGTCAAGGAAGGGTCGGCCTTGCCTCAGCAAAGCCCGACCCTCCCTCGGGGGCTGGAAGGGGGGAACCCCCTCTGCGTCAAAATTTTCCTCGAAAAATTTTTTATACCAAAACGACCTTAGTGCTTTCGACTTTCGTATCGATAGCGGGATCCTGAGAACGACGAGAGTACACATAAGCGGCAAGGCCGACCGAGCCGAGGAACTCCTACGCCTCCGGGATACGGATACCTCACTCATCACCTTCCGCGAGAAGTAACTCACGCTCGGATAAGCGATCCTGCTACCGAGCAAGTCCAAACACTCGGGTAGAAAACGACTTTCGTGCCTTCTCGACTGTATCAATAACAGAATCCTACGACCAAATGAGAGTGCACATAAGTGGCAAGGCCGACCGAGCCGAGGAACTCCTACGCCTCCGGGATACGGATACCTCACTCATCACCTTCCGCGAGAAGTAACTCTCGCTTGGATAAACGATTCTGCTACTGACAGACAAGTTGTGATGCTCGAAACGAGAGGAAAGAAAACACAGCTTTTTAACACGATGATGAAAGTGTTTAGGCCTTGGCGGCCGCAAAGAACACACGCATGCTACATAAACTGCTCCAGCAGGATCAGGCATCGGCAGGGGAAGCAGCTGTGCCCTCGACACCGTTTCCGCCTTCGGCGAAGTCTGGCCTAGCCTCAGACGACGACGCGGGTGGAAGGATCTCCACCTCGAAGGAGGAGGCCAGCACCACGCTCGGGCCCTCGGCGGCCACGTCAAGCCTCTGGACCTCGGCTAAAGCAGCCTCGTCTTCGTCGGGTAGACAGTACCCCTCGCTGACCCGCTCCAAGTCCACGTCATAGTGGGAAGCGAGCACGACAAAGGCCCGCCTAACGCCATGGTGCAGCGCCCCGCGGAGTCTGCTGCGCACATGGCCGCCCAAGGCCCGCAGATGACTCTGGGGGAGCTACCCGAGGGGACGTCGTCAAGGACAAAGGCTCGGCAAAAGCCCAAGATAGCCTCGGACATATCCACACGGTCGGCCTCATTTTGCTCAGCCGCCTGGGCGTGCGCCTTGACGGACTCATTAAGAGTCGTCTTGAGCTCTGCAGATAGCTGATCAAAATTCTTCAGGCACGAGTAGAAGAATGAAGCTGAATTGAAGTCGCAAAGCAGGCGAAACATACCTTCAGCCCGGGCACGCTCCTGCGAGGCCACGACTTGGGCAGACTGGGCAGATCCGACGGCCACAGCCAGGCCCACTGCAAGGGCCCCGGCCCGAGCAGACACCTCGGCTAGCTGACCCTCAAGGGCCTCAGCCCGAACCACGGCCTGGGCAGCCTGGCTCCGAGATTGGTCCCGCTCGTCGATGGCCTAGCCAAGCTTTAGCTGCCGCTGCTGTGCCTCCGTCCGTGCCAACGCCGCCTCTGCCCATGCCGCCGCTGCCTCCGCCTTTAGATCATCACAGAGCAACCGAAGGTCCGCCAACTCGGTGCTCTGTCGGGCAAGGCGCTCGTTAGCCTTGGCAAGCGCGGCCCTTTGGGACCGCAACAAACCCCAGACGCCGCTCTCGCGGTGGATGAACAGCGACTTGGCGGTGCTTACATCCGCCAGTTCCTGAGCAAGGAAGACAAGGTATTACAAAGAATGCCTTGGCCACGCAAGGTATGCACTTGAAATCCTTACCTGGAGGACCCTGGGAACGTCCCTGGAAAGGATCTCCATGGTCGACCAAAGCGACCCCATCGCCGCCTCGGCATACTCACGGAGCTCATCCTGAGACTGCTCCTCCAGCTTATCGTTGAGGACGAGGAGGGGTTTCAAGGCGCCGCGGCTCCAGAATCGGAATGCCTGCCCACACCACTCATTGGGGTTGTGCTACGCGGGGATGAGAACGCCGCCCCCCGAGACGGACCGCGACGTTATGCGCTCCTCCGCCAAGGCGTCGGGTTCCCCTGCAGTCAACACGACGGGCACCATCGCCATCGACGCGCTGGGCTCCCCCTCGGCTAAGGTGGCGGGTTTCCGGTCGCCGACCTCGGCGACAGCGTTAGCCCCCTCCTCAGGGCCAGGAACAGACGAATCAGCAACGACCGCGGCAGGAGTCAACGCCGGCACTGATGATACGTCAAGCAGGCTCGGGGCCACGGCCGCGTCAGCAGCCTCCCCCGGCACGACGGCCGCCCCGACGGAGGGGTCGGCCTGGGAGGCTTGCCCCATGGTAGCTCGTGCCACCTGGGCCCCCTGCTCGGGAGCATCCTGTGCAGAGGCCAGCCAACCGGCATGGCGTGCCGCAGCACCGACTACAGAAGCCGGGACCGTCTTAAGGGCCTTCGTGGGGGTCAGGCCGGTCAGGCCCTGCCTCCGCTTGCTGAAAGGAAGAGAGAAAGCAAGTTCAAGACACACGACGAAAGAAGCCAAAACAGAGGCATTCTCAGACACTTACCCACTCTGGACCAAGGCCAATCGTGCCTGCGGGGAGGCCCCTCGGGCCTTGGTCCCCACAGGCGCCGCCAAGGGTTGCCCCGCTACCGACTTTGGCGCCGCTCCCACCTCGGGCGCCCGAGGCGCTGAAGGAGCGGCCTGCCCAGGTGTCGCCACAGCGGCCAGAGGATCGACCTCCTGCACAGCCGGCACGAGCGCTTGCCCCTAGGGGACAGAGGGGTCGGCCTGACTCCCCGGAGTCAATGCAGCTACCTCGGCAAGGGGTCAAGTGCCCCCTCGACCAGCTTCCACTCCTCGGACTGGGACCCCGATGTCCTGGCCTCGGGCACTGATGGTACCATCCCACTTGGAGGCTGGCACGGCAACCCCTGGCCCGGCCCCGGGTCCGGGCTGAGGCCAAGATGGGCCACCATGTCGTCATCCTCATCGTCATCATTGTCGTCGGGCGTCTCCGGCGACGGCTCCCTCGGGAGCCCATCCCTCTCTTGTCTCCGACGACGCTTCTTCAAGGTGTCCCGAGCTCGCATCCGCTCGCGAGCCCGAGCCTTCTCCGCGTCCTTCTTCTTCTTCTTCTCCTCCGCGGCGACCCTCCACGCGGCTCGGTCCACCGCGTCCTCCGGGACCCGCGGCAGGGCGGGTTTATAAAAACTTAACCCCTGGAAGAGCAAAGATCCCAATAGTGGGAATCGAAGGCAACTCGGCGCAGTACAGGAGAAGGATCGGATACTTACCAGGGAAACATACCCATGGTCGAGACACATCGCAGGCTGGGTAAGGGTGCTGGCATCCAGCCTCCCTACCATACCCGCTTCCCGCTTGCGGAGGTCGTCGTCGGGGAGGGAGGCCGAGGACATCTACGAGCCCTCCAGATCGACCCCCGGTCTCATCTCCGAGAGCTGCAACCGCCGCTCTGCCAAAAGGAGCACCCTCCGGCGATGGATAGCGGCAACAACCCCTGCAGCGGTAAGGCCCCCATCTCGTAACTTCTGCAAAGCCTGTAGAATAGGCTGGAGCTTCTCCTGTCTCTCGCGCGTGGCACCCCAGCGCCAGTTGCTGCCGGCGGCGGTCACCACTCGCCGAGAAAACGACGGAAGCCTCCCGTCGTTGTTCCGGAGATAAAACCATCGGCGCTGCCACCCCTTGTTCGAAGACACAAGGATGGCAGGGATGTACTGCTGCGCGCGCCCCTGGCTCAGTTGGAGGGTGCAGCCACCAGCCCGCACCGCCATACGGACCTTCTTCGCATCCGTCGTCAAGGCGAAGAGCTCCGCGGAGAAGAGGTGGGTCCACAGATCCCAGTGAACTTCGATCCCCAAAAACCCTCACAAACCACCGCGAAGATGGCTGCTTGCACAATGGAGTTGGGGTTGAGGTTGTGCAACTCCACCCCGTAGTGGTGCATGAGCGCTCATATAAAGCGGCTCGCTGGCACTCCGAACCCCCGCTCATGGAAGGCGATGAAGCTAACCACGTACCCCGGCGGCGGGGAAGGGACGGCCTCGCTTGGGGCCATCCACTCTGGTTGCGCCCCACCGGAGAGGGGACGGAGCAGACCATCGACAACGAGGGCCTCCAGATCCTTCGCGATGACGGTGGAGGAGGGCCACGGGTCGCGCGGCGGGACAACGGTCACCCTGTCAGCCATCACCGAACGAAGGTGGTGGAGGCGGAGGGGATGAGGTGCGCGGTTTCCTTTTCCCTGGCTATTCTCTTGGGTTGCGAAAACCAGAGCAAAAGGCAGGAACAAATGGCAGAGTGACGAACCACTGCCGGCCCCCCTTCCGAGTTTATAAAGGCCCGGGCGAGAACCATTCAAAACATCGCCCGAACTTGCCGTGAAATTCAAAACTCGAAGGTAAAGCGATCTTTCCGTTCGTCAAATGGCTCGCACGCGCAACGGGCGCCACACGAATCGCCTGTCCCGTCGCATTAACTCCCCGGCAGAGCAGGCGACACCTCTGGCAGGCGAGGCAGGCGTCGCTTCGCCTCCGCCATGATGACCGCGTCAAAAAAGGTGTGCCACCTTATTTAAATTCATATCCTTCCTCTCCTCCTCCTCTCTCTCTCTTGCTACAAGGACCGAGAAAGGGGATGTTGTGGAAAGGATCCTTCTCGACGAAGGAAGTGGGCCCCGAGCCCTCCTACTGATCAGGGGTTCGAAGGCTGGCCCCTCTGAAGGGTTTCGACAGCCGCCCCAGAGCACTCGGGCTTCAAGCCCATTACTGATCAGGGGTTCGAAGGCTGGCCCCTCGGAAGGGTTCGACAGCCGCCCCAGAGCGCTCGGGCTCCATGCCCATTACTGATCAGGGGTTCGAAGGCTAGCCCCTCGGAAGGGTTCGACAGCCGCCCCAGAGCGGTCGGGCTCCGTGCCCATTACTGATCAGGGGTTCGTAGGCTGGCCCCTCGGAAGGGTTCGACAGTCGCCCCAGAACACGTAGAGTGAGGGATGACTCTGGGTACGTCCGATACATGGCCGAGGCTCGGGCTACACTCCCGAGGTACCCTAGGACATTTCCGAGACCGGCGGGAACGATTTGTAACGGAATCCCACCGGAGGGAGGCATCGAGCCCTCGAACCCTGTCGAAGGGGTCTGGGTCCAGCGAATCACCCGCAGGTACTTTTGGAGCGTGCCTCTAGGCCACTAGCCGACCCCTAACGAACGGGGCACGGGCGTCCACTCGGATCACCCGTTAGCAGCTCACTGGAAACACCATGTTCGGTGCCCTCCGAGGGCAACATGGCGCTTTCCCCCCTCCTCCTTGCGGAAAGGCGATGCAGGGGCGTATGATAAAAGTCGGGAAAGTCCTTGATCGTCCACTCGCTCCGTGCAGAGGCTCGGGGGCTGCTCTCGCACCCGGATACGGTCAAACCGTTGACAGCGTCAACGAACCAGCTTGATAACTTGGAACCTGACCATGCACCCGGGCTACGGCTAGGCCGCATGAGGGAACGATCAGACCGGCCGAGGCACCACGAAAAGCATTTAGACCTCAGAGGAGTCAAACCACTCCTCCGAGGCCTCGGGGGCTACACCCGGCGGGTGCGCTCGCGCGCACCCACCAGAACAAAGCAAAAACCGAGAAAGGCCGGTCCCCTCACCGAAAATGCGGCAAAAGCCTCCAAGCGAGTACCAACACTCCCTTCGAGGCTCGGGGGCTACTGTCGGGTACCATAATTAGGGGTACCCCCAACACTCCTAATCACGGCTAGTAAACACCCTCTGACCAACTGACAGGCGCGGTTCAAGTCAAGGCTTCGTCTACCCAAGGGACGCGACCTCACCCAAGCCCAGCCTCGGGCTGGAGCAGTAGTCCCAGACGAGTTCACGCCTCGCCCGAGGGCCGTCTCAGGCAGCGGGCACCCCCTTGGCTCTCCCAAAGCCCAGCTCGGGCAGGCTTCGTTGTCAAGCAACCTTGGCCAGACCGCCTCACCAACCGACCGCTTCGCAGACACATTTAATGCAGGGGACGCCTGACGCCGTATCCTGACACACGCGCCTCAGTCGGCCAGGCCGAAGTGACCGCAGTCACTTTGCCCCTCTCTTGTACTGTCCGATATGACGGGAAAACAGCGCCGCTCGCCCCGCTCCGACTGCCGTGCCAACCACCCAGGCGAAGACTGACAACAAGTCACGATCAACCATCGAGTTCGGCCTCGGGCGCAACAGGAAGCTCCGCCTCGCCCGACCTCAGGCTCCGGCCTCGGGAGGAGGTCTCCGCCTCGCCTGACCTCAGGCTCCGACCTCGGGAGGAGGTCTCTACCTCGCTCGACCCCCAGACTCGGCCTCGACCTCGGTCTCGGGAGGAATCGCGTCCTCGCCCGACCCCGGCCTTGGCCTCAAGAGAAGTCTCCGCCTCGCCCGACCTTGGGTTCGGACCGACCGCGCCAACAAGGGATACATCATTACCCTATCCCTAGCCTGCTCAGGCTACAAGGAACAAGACCGACGTCCCATCTGGCTTACCCCGGCGACGGGTAATGATGGTGTCCCGCGTGCACCATGACACCAGTGGCTCTCAGCCCCTTATGGCAGCAAGGAGACATCAGCAGGATCCTTGCCGCACTGCCAGCTGTGCTCCTACAGGACTCAGGCGCTCCTCCGACGGCCACACTATCACGTGTACAGGGCTCAAGCTCTCCCCCGACAGCCACGTTGGCATGTACACAAGGCTTAGGCATCTCTCTGCCGGACACGTTAGCGCATAACTACACCCCCCATTGTACGTCTGGACCCTCTCCTTGCGTCTATAAAAGGGAGGTCCAGGGCCATCCTAGAGGGGGGTTCGCGCGGGGGAAGGAGCAAACGAACAGGCTCCCTCTCACTCTCTCTCCCTCTCGAGACGTGCTTGTAACCCCTACTACGAGCAGCACCCCTGGTAAAGGATAATACAAGGCTTGTCCCACCTCTTGTGTTCCATCCCGCGCCAACCCATCTGGGCAGGGGCACGCAACGACAATCTCACTCGTCGGTCCAAGGACCCCCCGGGTCCGAAACACTGACACTTATGACATTTTGATCTATTGTCACAAGGTGTTCGTCATAGAAGGCTATATGTCTTGTAGTGTCCCCTCTAGTTCCGAGGATGCTAGAATGTGCAAAGTGCAAGTCATTCAAATACTTGATGCACAACTTTAGGGGGAGCACACATAACTTGTGTCTTTTGAGACTAATTGTTTCTTGAGTGATCTTGTATAGTCTCAAGGTGGAAAAGGGAAGATGAGCAAGAAATGGAGCAATCGAGACTTGGGTACCTCCATAAGTCAAGTATTTAGTATCTTAAGTTGTGAGTAATTGCATCTTGATAGATTGCTCATGCTCTATAATATTTGGTGATACTAGATGCTTATCTTTAAATATCATGGAACTATAACAGAAATGATTTTTCAATTGGTAGCCGTGGTAGTGTGCTTCAATTGATATCTTTTGGTAATCACTAGAATAGAAGCTTCATATTGTGCCACGATACTATAACTTGTTCTGAGTCTGGTGTCTTAGCAACAAAAAAAGGTCAGGATAAAGGATCAGGCACAAGTGCGAAGGAGCTTCCTAGAGATTAAACTCTCAAAATGGAAAGTACATCACAACAGGGTAAAGGTACAAATGGAAGTGTTGACCTTGTGCATATTTGTATCTTAATTTTCCTCTAATGCTTGTGTTGCATATGTTTAATGTGTAAGGGGGAGTAATGTTAGTGTGTTGTATTTTACCTACTAAATACCTTGCTGTCCCTTGACATCATCCTATGTTCTTGCTTGAATATGATTTTGGTGTTTGATGTCAAAGGGGGAGAATTTTGTGCATTAAAGCTTAGGTTTCCTTGGTTTTCCTTGGTCTTAAGGAAGAATGTGTTAGGTTGTGTTAGTTTGTTTGATGATTCTATGCTTCTTGTTGTATTCTTAGGTTTCCTTGGTTTTCCTTGGTCTTAAGGAAGAATGTGTTAGGTTGTGTTAGTTTGTTTGATGATTCTATGCTTCTTGTTGTATTATATGGTAATAATGCAAAATTAGTGCTTCCGTTGATATGAATCAATTAGTATCTACTGTGTGTATCCTGTAATGGATATTCATGAGGTTCTGGTGCTTTAAAATTGTTTTAAATTGCTATCTTAACTGTGAATAGTGGTAGGTTGATATTCCTGTGATATATCCACTCAATTGATTGGTGTTTAACTCTGATTCTGTGCATATGTTTAATTATCGACAATGCATCCCACAGGTGCTAAGGTGTAGTAATGCTTCATTTTAGCCTAAGTATGTGCAATTTGGCATATAAGGCCAAAGTTAAGATTTTAATGTAAGCACATATTTAGGGGGAGCATTCTATAAACTTAGAGTTCAAAATTTGTGCTTTAAATTTCACTCTTGTGTAAGCTTTAATTGTGTTGCCATCAATCACCAAAAAGGGGGAGATTGAAAGCTCTCTTGTGGGTTTTGGTGTTTGGATGACAACTCAATTAAAGGACTAACAAGTGTGCTAAGTGTTGAACGGGTGCTTTATGCAAAGCTAGTATGGTTCAACACCAGTGAACAAGTGTGATGGTCCAAAGACTGAATTATTTATAGATAATGGACATCACAAGAAAGATGGACATTACTTAAGTGAGACTCGATGTGCATAACTCAGAGACAACCGATCAAGCCAAGGATGGAAGCAAGAAGAGCTTCGAGGTACTGAGTGCATGGGAGAAAGTCAAGGAGACCAGGAACCCAAGGCTAGGGGTGAAGAAGAAGACTTGCAGAATCAATGTTGATCGAGTTAAGAAGAGTTATGGTACATCAAGGAACACTACATAAGGACAGGACTTACAACCAATGAGGTAACATCTACAATTTTGTGGTGTAAGTCATAAGGCTCAAGACCAAGCTCAAAAAGTGAACAAGGTCACTGGAAGGAGAACCAATGTCAAAATCAGAACTGGAAGCAGCCCAAAAGAGCTAAGTGCACCTTGACCTTTAGTTTGGGTTGTTCCTATGTTTGGAGATATTCTATGTGACCTTTGCAGGATGTTGGAGCTTAGAAATATCAATCTAGATCAAGTCAAGCTGACTTGATGATTTATGAGTCCAACATCAATCTCAATCATGCCAAATGCTAAAGAAGTGAAAATCAAAGAGAAGGTATGTTTCTAGACTTAGTACATTGGTTTTTGTGTACTAATATATTTATCTAAGTGTTAGAAACAGAGAAAAGAAGAAAAGAAAAGAGATGCAAAAGGCTTGGCTGTGTACATCCAAGACTCAGCTCAGTCTGGCACACCGGACTGTCCGGTGGTGCACCGGACAGTGTCCGGTGCGCCAGACTGAACTCTGGTGAACAGGCCGCTCTCGGGAGAAGTTTGGCGGCGTACGGCTATAATTCACCGGACTGTCCGGTGGTGCACCGGACTGTCCGGTGAGCCAACGGTCGACTGTGCCAACGGTCGGCAGCGCGATCAGCGGGCGACGCGTGGCCTGGGCCAACAGATAGTTGGCGTATCTGACTATCCGGTGTGCACCGGACAGTGTCCGGTGAGCCAAGACGACCGTTGCTCCAACGGTCAGCTGGGCCCGATTTGGAAGGAGATCACGCACCGGACAAGCTACAGGACCTGTCCAGTGGTGCACCGGACTGTCCGGTGCACCACCCGACAGAAAGCAAATATTGCCTTCCAAAATGGATTCCAACGGCTCCTAGGCCCCTTGGGTCTATAAAAGGGACTCCTAGGCGCCTCCAACAAGTACGAAAGTGCAGTCAAGAATTGTAGACATCACTCGGATCGATTCTCTCTCTCCCCCTCGTGTATATCTCTCTAGTTTATGTAGAGGCAAAGTTGTAAGCCTTTAGAGAGTGGAGAAGTGCTGCTAAAAACTAGAGCAAAGTCTTGAGTGCATTGTTACTCTGCCGGAGTGCTGTCAAGAAGACTGTAAGCAGCCACGGCTTTGTTGTAACCAAACTCAACATAGTGGAAGGCTCTATCTGTCATACTGACAGATCTGAGCAAACGGAGGAAGGAGTTGAAATAGACTCCAAGCCTAGGTGTGGCTAACTCCAACGAGGACTAGGCAAGCATTTCAGGCTTGACCGAACCTCGGGATAAATCCCTATGTCTGTGTGCTTCGCTCTGTATTGTGTGCTGTCTCTCTGTCTTACTCACTCTTTATATATGCACTTCAATACTTATTTGTGGTACAAGCGATATTTGAAGTGCAGGGTATTTTCAAGACAGGAACTACTATTCCGCTGCAACCTACTCGAAGGGTCCTTCATTCCACTGCGATCCAGCCTTCGAGTAGAGTAAGAATTTCAGTTTTAAAGTGATAATTTTTATTCGCCTATTCACCCCCCTCTAGGCGACATCCAGATCATGTTCCTGGGCAAAGGGAACTTTCACCAATGGACATGTTCCTTAGCGCGACGCACAGAGCCTCTTCATCATCTAATTCATCAAGATCAACTTGCTCCACTTGGGAGCCATTAGTCTCATCAAACACAGTGTCACAATAAACCTCAACTAATCTAGTGGATTTGTTGAAGACTCTATATGCCCTTGTGTTTGAGTCATAACCAAGTAAAAAGCCTTCTACAGCTTTAGGAGCAAATTTAGATTTTCTACCTCTTTTAATAAGAATAAAGCATTTACTCCTAAAGACTCTAAAATATGAAACATTGAGCTTTTTACCAGTGAGGAGTTCATATGATGTCTTCTTGAGGATTCAGTGAAGATATAACCGGTTGATGGAGTAGCAGGCGGTGTTAATCGTCTCGACCCAAATCTGGTCCGGTGTCTTGTATTCATCAAGCATGGTCCTAGCCATATCCAGTAGAGTTCTATTCTTCCTCTCCACTACACCATTTTGTTGAGGTGTGTAGGGAGAAGAGAACTCATGCTTGATGCCCTCCTCCTCAAGAAATCCTTCGATTTGAGAATTCTTGAACTCTGTTCCATTGCTGCTTCTAATCTTTTTGATTCTCAAACCGAACTCATTTTGAGCCTGTCTCAAGAATCCTTTTAATGTCTCTTGGGTTTGAGATTTTTCCTGCAAAAAGAACACCCAAGTGAAGCGAGAATAATCATCCACAATAACTAGACAGTACTTACTCCCGCCGATGCTTATGTAAGCGATCGGGCCAAATAGGTCCATGTGGAGTAGCTCAAGCGGCATATCCGTCGTCATTATGTTCTTGTGTGGATGATGGACTCCAACTTGCTTCCCTGCTTGGCATGCGCTATAAATCCTGTCTTTCTCAAAATGAACATTTGTTAGTCCTAAAATGTGCTCTCCCTTTAGAAGTTTGTGAAGATTCTTCATTCCAACATGGGCAAGTCAGCGATGCCAGAGCCAACCCATATTAGTCTTAGCAATTAAACAAGTGTCTAGTTTAGCTTTGTTATCATTAAAATCAACTAAATATAGCTGACCATCTAACACTCCTTTAAATGTTATTGAATCAACACTTCTTCTAAAGACAGTAACACCTACATCAGTAAATAGACAGTTGTAGCCCACTTTACATAATTGAGAAACAGAAAGCAAATTGTAATATAAAGAATCTACAAGAAAAACATTGGAAATGGAATGGTCAGGAGATATATCAATTTTACCCAAATATTTGACCAATCCTTGATTTCCATCCCCGAATGTGATAACTCGTTGGGGATCTTCATTTTTCTTATAGGAGGAGAACATTCTTTTCTCCCAGTCATGTGGTTTGTGCACCCACTATTGATTATCCAACTTGATCCACCAGATGCATAAACCTACAAAACAAGTTTAGGCCTTGTTCTTAGGTACCCAAACAGTCTTGAGTCCTTTTACATTAGAAACAAGCACCTTGGGTACCCAAACACAAGTGAAAGTCGCCTAGAGGGGGGGGGGGTGAATAGGCAGAATCTAAAAATTATAAACTTAAGCACAACTACAAGCCGGGGTTAGCGTTAGAAATATAAACGAGTCCGAAAGGGAGGGTGCAAAACAAATCAACCAAGGAAATAGAGCGGATGACACGGTTATTTGTTTTACCGAGGTTCGGTTCTTGCAAACCTACTCCCCGTTGAGGTGGTCACAAAGACCGGGTCTCTTTCAACCCTTTCCTTCTCTCAAACGGTCACTTAGACCGAGTGAGCTTCTCTTCTCAATCAAATGGGACACTAAGTCCACTACAAGGACCACCACACAATTGGTGTCTCTTGTTTTGATTACAAGTGTTGTGAAAGCAAGAATGAGGAAGAAGAAAAGCAATCCAAGCGCAAGAGCTCAAAAGAACACAAATGTCTCTCTCTAGTCACTAATTTGTTTGGAGTGATCCCGGACTTGGGAGAGGATTTGATCTCTTTGTTTGTGTCTTGTATTGAATGCTATAGCTCTTGTATGAGGTGTGAAGGCTGAAAACTTGGATTCAATGAATGTGGGGTGGTTGGGGGTATTTATAGCCCCAACCACCAAAATGGTCGTTGGGGATGACTTCTGTTGAAGGGTGCACCGGATAGTTCGGTGCGCTACCGGACACTGTCCGGTGCGCCAGCCACGTCACCCAACCGTTGGGGTTCGACCATTGGAGCTCTGACTTGTGGGGCCACCAGACAGTCCGGTGGTGCACCGGACAGGTCCTGTAGACTGTCTGGTGCGCCTTTTGGCGCCTGCTTTGACTTCTGCGCGCGTAGGCGCGCACTGTAGCGCATTTAATGCCTTCGCAGACGACCGTTGGCGCAAAGTAGCCGTTGCTCCGCTGGCACACCGGACAGTCCGGTGCAACACCGGACAGTCCGGTGAATTATAGCGGAGCGGCCTCCCAAATTCCCGAGACTGGCAAGTTTGATTTAATTCTCCCTGGTGCACCGGACACTGTCCGGTGGCACACCGGACAGTCCGGTGCGCCAGACCAGGGCTGCCTTCGGTATACTTTGCTCCTTTGTTTTGAACCCTTTCTTTTATCTTTGTATTGGTTTGTTGTGAACCTTTGGCACCTGTAGAACATATTTTCTAGAGCAAACTAGTTAGTCCAATAATTTGTGTTGGGCAATTCAACCACCAAAATTCATATGGAAAAGGTTTGACCCTATTTCCCTTTCAATCTCCCCCTTTTTGGTGATTGATGCCAACACAAACCAAAGCAAATATAGAAGTGCAGAATTAAACTAGTTTGCATAATGTAAGTGCAAAGGTTGCTTAGAGTTGAAACCAATATACTTATTTCAATAGATATGCATGGATGGTTTTTCTTCTTATTTAAAATTTTGGACCTTCATTTGCACCACGAGTTTTGTTTTTGCAAATCCTTTGTAAAAATCTTTTCAAAAACCTTTTGCAAATAGTCAAAGGTACATGAATAAGATTGAAGAAAGCATTTTCAAGATTTGAAATTTTCTCCCCCTGTTTCAAATGCTTTTCCTTTGACTTAAACAAAAATCCCCCTAAATAAAATTCTCGTCTTAGTGTTCAAGAGGGTTTTGTAAGTTTTGAAGATACTACTTTCTCCCCCTTTTGAACACAATAAGATATCAATCTAAAAAACTTCATTTTTTTAAAACTTGGTGGTGGTGCGGTCCTTTTGCTTTGGGCTCATACTTTCTCCCCCTTTGGCATGAATCACCAAAAACATATACTTGTGAGTGAGATATAAGCCCCTTTTCAAACTTTCTCACCCTTTGGCAAACACAAAAATATGAGCGAAGATTATACCAAAGTGGAGAACGATGCGGAGTACCGGCAAATACAATTGGAGTTGACTGGAAGCGCCTTCTTTGCTGAATACTCCATTTCCCTTTCAATATCTATGACTAAGCATAATAATACACTTGAAAACACATTAGTCATAGGCATAAAAGAGATATGATCAAGGGTATATAAATGAGCAATGTGTGCAAAGAATCAATCAAAATTCCTAGAATCAAGAATATTTAGCTCATTCCTAAGTTTGGTAAAGGATTGCTCATCTAATGGCTTGGTGAAGATATCGGCCAATTGATCTTTGGTGTTTATATAGGCTATTTAGATATCCCCCTTTTGTTGGTGATCTCTCAGAAAGTGATACCGAATGGCTATGTGCTTAGTGCGGCTGTGTTCAACGAGATTATCCGCCATGCAGATTGCACTCTCATTGTCACATAGGAGAGGGACTTTGCTAAACTTGTAGCCATAGTCCCCAAGGGTTTGCCTCATCCAAAGCAATTACGCACAACAATGACCTGCGGCAATGTACTCGGCTTCGGCGGTAGAAAGAGCTACTGAGTTTTGTTTCTTTGAAGCCCAAGACACCAGGGATCTTCCCAGAAACTGACAAGTCCCTGATGTGCTCTTCCTATTAATCTTACACCCTGCCCAATCAGCATCGGAATATCCTAATAAATCAAATGAGGATCCCTTGGGGTACCAAAGACCAAACTTAGGTGTTTGAACTAAATATCTCAAGATTTGCTTCACGACCCTAAGGTGAACTTCCTTAGGGTCGGCTTGGAACCTTGCACACATGCATACGGAAAGCATAATGTCCGATCGAGATGCACATAAATAGAGTAAAGAACCTATCATCGACCGGTATACCTTTTGATCTACGGATTTACCTCCCGTGTCGAGGTCGAGATGCCCATTGGTTCCCATGGGTGTCTTGATGGGCTTGGCATCCTTCATTTCAAACTTAGTGAGTATATCTTGAATGTACTTCGTTTGGCTAATGAAGGTGCCCTCTTGGAGTTGCTTGACTTGAAATCCTAAGAAATACTTCAACTCCCCCATCATAGACATCTCGAATTTTTGAATCATGATCCTACTAAACTCTTCACAAATAGATTTGTTAGTAGACCGAAATATGATATCATCAACATAAATTTGGCATACAAACAAATCATTCTCAATGGTTTTAGTGAATAAAGTAGGATCGGCCTTTCCGACTTTGAAGCCATTAGTGATAAGAAAATCTATTAGGCATTCATACCATGCTCTTGGGGCTTGCTTGAGCCCATAAAGCGCCTTAGAGAGTTTGTAAACATGGTTAGGATACTCACTATCTTCAAAGCCGGGAGGTTGCTCAACATAGACCTCTTCCTTGATAGGTCCGTTGAGGAAGGCACTCTTCATGTCCATTTGGTAAAGCTTAAAGTCTTGGTGAGTAGCATAGGCAAGTAATATTCGAATTGACTCAAGCCTAGCTATGGGTGCATAGGTTTCTCCAAAATCCAAACCTTTGAATTATGAATACCCTTTGGCCACAAGTCGTGCCTTGTTCCTTGTCACCACACCATGTTCATCTTGTTTGTTGTGGAAGACCCACTTGGTTCCTACAACATTTTGGTTAGGACGTGGAACTAAATGCCATACCTCATTCCTCTTGAAGTTGTTGAGCTCCTCTTGCATCACCAGCACCCAATCCGAATCTTGAAGTGCTTCCTCTACCCTGTGTGGCTCAATAGAGGAAACAAAAGAGTAATGTTCACAAAAATGAGCAACACGAGATCGAGTGGTTACCCCCTTATGAATATCTCCTAGGATGGTGTTCACGGGGTGATCTCGTTGGATTGCTTGGTGGACTCTTGGGTGTGGCGGTCTTGGATTTTGTTCATCCTCCTTGTCTTGATCATTTGCATCTCCCCCTTGATCATTGCCGTCTTCTTGAGGTGGCTCATCTTCTTGATCTTTTCCTTCATCATCTTGAGCCTCATCCTCATCTTGAGTTGGTGGAGATGCTTGCATGGAGGAAGATGGTTGATCTTGTGCTTGTGGAGGCTCTTCAAATTCCTTAGGACACACATCCCCAATGGACATGTTCCTTAGCGCGACGCATGGAGCCTCTTCATCATCTAATTCATCAAGATCAACTTGCTCTACTTGAGAGCCGTTAGTCTCATCAAACACAATGTCACAAGAAACTTCAACTAGTCCAGTGGACTTGTTAAAGACTCTATATGCCCTTGTGTTTTAATCATATCCTAGTAAAAAGCCTTCTACAGCCTTAGGAGCAAATTTAGATTTTCCACCTCTTTTAACAAGAATAAAGCATTTGCTACCAAAGACTCTAAAATATGAAACATTGGGCTTCTTACCGGTGAGGAGTTCATATGATGTCTTCTTGAGGATTCGGTGTAGATATAACCGGTTGATGGCGTAGCAAGCGGTGTTGACCGCCTCGGCCCAAAACCGACCCGAAGTCTTGTACTCATCAAGCATGGTCCTAGCCATGTCCAATAGAGTTCTAGTCTTCCTCTCCACTACACCATTTTGTTGTGGCCTGTAGGGAGAAGAGAACTCATGCTTGATGCCTTCCTCCTCAAGAAAACCTTCTATTTGAGAGTTCTTGAACTCCGTCCCGTTGTCGCTTCTTAACTTCTTAATCCTCAAGCCAAACTCATTTTGAGCCCATCTCAAGAATCCTTTCAAAGTCTCTTGGGTTTGAGATTTATCCTGTAAAAAGGATACCCAAGTGAAGCGAGAATAATCATCCACAATAACTAGACAGTACTTACTCCTGCCGATGCTTATGTAAGCTATCGGGCCGAAAAGGTCCATGTGGAGGAGCTCGAGTGGCCTGTCAGTTGTCATGATGTTCTTGTGTGGATGATGAACACCAACTTGCTTTCCTGCTTGACATGCGCTACAAATTCTGTCTTTCTCAAAATGCACATTTGTTAGTCCTAAAATGTGCTCTCCCTTTAGAAGCTTGTGAAGATTCTTCATCCCAACATGGGCTAGTCGGTGGTGCCAGAGCCAACCCATGTTAGTCTTAGCAATTAAGCAAGTATCGAGTTCAGCTCTATTGAAATCAACTAAGTATAGCTGACCCTCTAATACTCCCTTAAAAGCTATTGAATCATCACTTCTTCTAAAGACAGTAACACCTGTATCCGTAAAAAGACAGTTGTAGCCCATTTTACATAATTGAGAAACAGAAAGCAAGTTGTAATCTAAAGAATCTACAAGAAAAACATTGGAAATAGAATGGTCAGGTGATATAGCAATTTTACCCAATCCTTTGACCAAACCTTGATTTCCATCCCCGAATGTGATAGCTCGTTGGGGATCTTGGTTTTTCTCGTATGAGGAGAACATTCTTTTCTCCCCAGTCATGTGGTTTGTGCACCCGCTGTCGATGATCCAACTTGAGCCCCCGGATGCATAAACCTACAAAACAGATTTAGTTCTTAATTTTAGGTACCCAAACAGTTTTGGGTCCTTTGACATTAGATACAAGAACTTTGGGTACCCAAACACAAGTCTTTGATCCCTTGTGTTTGCCCCGAACATACTTGGCAACTACCTTGCCGGATTTGTTAGTTAGCACATAAGAAGCATCAAAAGTTTTGAATGACACATTATAATCATTTGATGCTTTAGGAGTTTTCTTCTTAGGCAATTTAGCATGGGTTGATTGCCTAGAACTAGATGCCTTACTCTTATACATAAAAGCATGATTAGGGCCAGAGTGAGACTTCCTAGAGTGAATTCTCCTAATTTTGTGTTCGGGATAACCGGTAGGGTATAAAATGTAACCCTCGTTATCCTGAACCATGGGAGCCTTGCCCTTAACAAAGTTAGACAATCTTTTAGGTGGGGCATTAAGCTTGACATTGTCTCCCTGTTGGAAGCCAATGCCATCCTTAATACCAAGGCGTCTCCCACTATAGAGCATGCTTCTAGCAAATTTAAATTTCTCATTTTCTAAGTCATGCTCATTAATTTTGGCACTAAGTTGAGCTATGTGATCATTTTGTTGTTTAATTAAAGTTAGGTGATCATGAATAGCATCAACATTAATATCTCTACATCTAGTGCAAATAGTAACATGCTCAATGGAAGATGTAGAGCGTTTGCAATCATTTAACTCAACAATCTTAGCATGTAAAATGTCATTCTCATCTCTAAGATTGGAAATAGAAATATTGCAAACATCTAGTTCCTTAGCCTTAGCAATCAATTTTTCATTCTCATTTCTAAGGCTAGCAAGAGAGGTATTCAATTGATCAATCTTAGCAATTAAATTGGCATTATCATTTCTAAGACTAACAATTGAATCATTACAAACATCAAA
Source organism: Zea luxurians (assembly GCA_029449295.1). Lineage (NCBI taxonomy): Eukaryota > Viridiplantae > Streptophyta > Magnoliopsida > Poales > Poaceae > Zea > Zea luxurians. The sequence goes on from JAOPSE010000010.1 coordinate 50,727,216, forward strand.
CTTTTCAACCTTAGCAATTAATTTTGCATTTTCATTTCTAAGGTTGGAAACAATGTCATGGCAAGTACTTAGCTCACTAGTTAAATTTTCATTTTTCTCAACTTCCTGAGCATAAGCATTTTTAACTTTAACATGCTTTTTGTTTTCTTTAATTAGGAAATCCTCTTGGCTATCCAAGAGTTCATCCTTCTCATGAATAGCGCTAATTATTTCATTTAATTTTTCCTTTTGTTGCATGTTTAAGTTGGCAAAGAGAGTAAACAAATCATCCTCATCATCACTAGAATTAGCCTCATCACTAGATGTTGCATACTTAGTGGAGGATTTGGATTTTACCTTCTTCTTCTTGCCATCCTTTGCCATGAGGCATTTGTGGCCGACGTTGGGGAAGAGAAGCCCTTTGTTGACGGCGATGTTGGCGGCGTCCTCGTCGGAGGAGGAGTTGGTGGAGCTCTCGTCGGAGTCCCACTCCCGGCAAACGTGGGCATTGCCGCCCTTCTTCTTGTAGTATCTCTTCTTTTCTCTCCTTTTTCCCTTCTTGTCGTCGTCCCTATCACTATCACTAGATAATGGACATTTAGCAATGAAATGACCGGGCTTACCACACTTGTAGCAAACCTTCTTCGAACGGGGCTTGTAATCTTTCCCCTTCCTTTGTTTGAGGATTTGGTGGAAGCTCTTGATGATGAGCACCATCTCCTCATTGTCGAGCTTGGAGGCGTCGATGGGGACTCTACTCGGTGTAGAGTCTTCTTTCTTCTCCTCCGTTGCCTTGAATGCAACGGGTTGTGCTTCGGGTACGGAGGAGGAGGCGCCTTGCTCGATGATCTTCTTGGAGCCTTTGATCATCAATTCAAAGCTCACAAATTTGCCTATTACTTCCTCGGGAGACATTAGTTTATATCTTGGATCACCACGAATTAATTGAACTTGAGTGGGGTTAAGAAATACGAGTGATCTAAGAATAACCTTGACCATTTCATGGTCATCCCACTTGGTGCTCCTGAGGTTGCGCACTTGGTTCACCAGGGTTTTTAGCCGGTTGTACATGGCTTGCGGGTCTTCTCCTTGGTTTAGCATGAAGCGACCGAGCTCCCCCTCGATCGTCTCCCTCTTGGTGATCTTGGTCACCTCGTCTCCTTCGTGCGCCGTTTTGAGCATGTCCCAAATCTCCTTGGCGCTCTTCAATCCTTGCACCTTGTTATACTCCTCTCGACTTAGAGAGGCGAGGAGTATTGTGGTGGCTTGTGAGTTGAAGTGCCGGATTTGGGCAACTTCGTCCGAATCATAGTCCTCATCCCCTACGGATGGTACCTGTACACCAAACTCAACAACGTTCCAAATACTAGTGTGGAGTGAGGTTAGGTGATGTCTCATTTTATCACTCCACATGTTATAGTCTTCACCGTCAAAAACCTGTGGTTTGCCTAATGGAACGGAAAGTAATGGAGTACGTTTAGAAATGCGAGGGTAGTGTAGGGGAATCTTACTAAACTTCTTGCGCTCATGGCGCTTAGAAGTTACGGACGCGTGTCGGAGCCGGAGGTGGATGGCGATGAAGAGTCAGTCTCGTAGTAGACCACCTTCCTCATCTTCTTTTTCTTTTCGCCACTCCGATGCGACTTGTGTGAAGGGGATTCCTTCTCCTTCCCCTTGTTGTGGGACTCTCCCGATGGAGCCTTCCCGTGGCTTGTAACGGGCTTGTCGCCGATCACCATCTCCTTCTTGGTGTGTTCTCCCGACATTACTTCGAGCGGTTAGGCTCTAATGAAGCACCGGGCTCTGATACCAATTGAAAGTCGCCTAGAGGGGGGGGGTGAATAGGCGGAATCTGAAAATTATAAACTTAAGCACAACTACAAGCCGGGGTTAGCGTTAGAAATATAAACGAGTCCGAAAGAGAGGGTGCAAAACAAATCAACCAAGGAAATAGAGCGGATGACATGGCGATTTGTTTTACCGAGGTTTGGTTCTTGCAAACCTACTCCCCGTTGAGGTGGTCACAAAGACTAGGTCTCTTTCAACCCTTTCCCTCTCTCAAACGGTCACTTAGACCGAGTGAGCTTCTCTTCTCAATCAAATGGGACACTAAGTCCACTACAAGGACCACCACACAATTGGTGTCTATTGTTTTGATTACAAGTGTTGTGAAAGCAAGAATGAGGAAGAAAAAAAGCAATCCAAGCGCAAGAGCTCAAAAGAACACAAATGTCTCTCTCTAGTCACTAATTTGTTTGGAGTGATCCCGGACTTGGGAGAGGATTTGATCTCTTTGTTTGTGTCTTGTATTGAATGCTATAGCTCTTGTATGAGGTGTGAAGGCTAAAAACTTGGATTCAATGAATGTGGGGTGGTTGGGGGTATTTATAGCCCCAACCACCAAAATGGCCGTTGGGGATGGCTTCTGTCGAAGGGCGCATCGGACAGTCTGGTGCGCCACCGGACACTGTCCGGTGCGCCAGCCACGTCACCCAACCGTTAGGGTTCGACCATTGGAGCTCTGACTTGTGGGGCCGCTGGACAGTCCGATGGTGCACCGGACAGGTCCTATAGACTGTCCGGTGTGCCTTCTAGTGCCTGCTCTGACTTCTGCGTGCGCAGGCGCGCACTGTAGCGCATTTAATGCCTTCGCAGACGACCATTGGTGCGAAGTAGCCGTTGCTCCGCTGGCACACCGGACAGTCCGGCGCAACACCGGACAGTCCGGTGAATTATAGCGGAGCGGCCTCCCAAATTCCCGAGACTGGCAAGTTTGATTTAATTCTCCCTGGTGCACCGGACACAGTCCGATGGCACTCCGGACAGTCCGGTGCAGCAGACCAGGGCTGCCTTCGGTATACTTTGCTCCTTTGTTTTGAACCATTTCTTTTATCTTTGTATTGGTTTGTTGTGAACCTTTGGCACATATAGAACATATTTTCTAGAGCAAACTAGTTAGTCCAATAATTTGTGTTGGGCAATTCAACCACCAAAATTCATATGGAAAAGGTTTGACCCTATTTCCCTTTCAACAAGTTTTTGGACTCTTGTGTTTGCCCCCAACATATTTGGCAACTACTTCGCCTGATTTGTTAGTTAGCATATAGGAAGCATCAAAAGTTTTAAATGAAACATTATGCTCATTTGATGCAGTAGGAATTTTCTTTCTAGGCATTTTAACATGAGTGGTTTACCTAGAGCTAGAAGCCTCATTTTTATACATAAATGCATGGTGAGAAACATTGTGAGGTTTTCTAGCATGAATCTTCCTAATTTTGTGTCCGGGATAGTTTGCAGGATATAAAATGTAGCCTTCACTATCCTGAACCATGGGAGGTTTGCCCTTAACAAAATTAGACAGTTTCTTAGGGGCATTAAGCTTGACATTGCTCCCCTGTTGGAAACCAATGCCATCCTTAATGCTAGGGTGTCTCCCATTATAGAGCATGCTACGAGCAAATTTAAAATTTTCATTTTCTAGTTCGTGCTCGACAATTTTAGCAGTTAATTTAGCTATGTGATCATTTTGTTGTTTAATCATGGCAAGTTGATCATCAATAGCTTCAACATTAACATCTCTACATCTAGTGCAAATGGAAACATGCTCAACAGTAGATGTAGAAGGTTTGCAAATATTCAATTCATCAATTCATCAATTCATCAACAGTAGAAACATGCTCAACGAAACGCACGACGACATACGTCATCTAAGCTGAATTTAAAAATGAAATGTCGCGCGACTGGACACGCGACGCCATACATTAAATAATCTGAAACTGAGACGAATCGTCGCGCGACGAAGCGTGCAACACAGCTCATTAATAAAGATGAATTTTAAAATGAATTGTCACGCGACGAAGCGCGCGACGCAGCACATCGACTAAAATAAATTTAAAATGGATTAACTGAAAGTTGGACGTCGCGCAACTACGGTCGTGCGCGCGGGAATGCGCTGCGCGTGCCGAGGGCACGCAAGGCCGCACACGCAGCTGCGCTGGGGGAAAGGGCACGGTCGTCGGGGGCGTGGGGCAGGGCCGCCAGGGCACACGGCCACCGGGACACACGGCCGCCGGGGCGCAGGGCCGCCGGGGCGTGAGGCCACCAGGGTGCGAGGCCGCCGGGGCACGGGGTCGCCAGGGCGCAGGGCTGGGTGAGGCCGCGGGGCATGGGCGAGCCACCGGGGGCGCGGGGCGCGGGCGAGGCCACGGGGCACAAGCGAGCCGTCGGCGGCACGGGGTCGGGCGTGGCGCGGGGAGGGCCAAGCCACCGGAGACGTGGGGCGTGTGGGGCCACCGGCCACGAGGGCGAGCCGCCGGGGGCGCGGGCGCGTGGGGTTAGCAAGGGCCGCCAGGGGGCGCGCGACGGGGAGCAGGGGGCGCACAAGGGGCGCACGATGGGGGAACAGGGGGCACACAGGGAAGAAGAAAGGGTAGGGGGAGGAGAAGAGAGAGAGGGAGATGGGAGGGGAGGGGAGCTCACCTCGGGGTCCAAATCCGGCGATCACCGTCTCCAAAACCTAGGGCACCACGGGGGAGAGAGAGAGGTGGAGGAGAGGAAGTTGCTGCGTGGGAAACTCAAATGAGAGAAAGGAAGAGAAGGGAGGGGGCACACGCATGGGGTAGGGGCAGGGCGCCGGGGGCGCGCGGGCCAGAGCGGGTCGGGCTGGGTCGGGCTGGGTCGCGTCGCGGGGCAAAAACCCACGACACACATAGCCATAGATCGGAATCCAATTGTGAAACGAAATCCGAAACGACACTAGGCAAAACATGCGATTAAACACGACATCAGACCAAAGAAATATGATTTGGCATGATGCAACACTCATGTCAACTTAGGTTTTTGTGCACATGCAATACGGACACCAGTCGCTATACTGCTTTGAAATTGGGAAGAAGGAGCAAAACGGAAAGAGAAAAGAGAGTAACGCCTGAATTTGGTGAGTAAAAAGAAGAAAAAATTCTACCCCCAAATTCAGGGCGTTACAAACCTATCCCCCTTAAAAGAATCTCGCCATCGAGATTCAAGGTTGGCTAGCAAAGAGTTCGAGATATTTAGCCATCAGATCATCCTCACGCTCCCAGGTTGCTTCTTCCTTAGAGTGGTGATCCCATCTGACTTTGCACATTCTGATAGTTTTCCTCCGGGTGACCCTGTCTGCAGTCTCAAGAATCTGTGCTGGCTTCTCTATGTAGGTCAAGTCTTCTTGGACCTCCATACCTTCCATTGGCAACTGCTCTTCTGGCACACGTAGACACTTCTTCAACTGAGACACATGAAAGACATCATGCACTACGGACAAACCTTCTGGCAGACTGAGCTAATAGGCCACTTCTCCACGCTTTGCGAGAATCTGATACGGACCAACATAGCGGGGTGCTAGCTTGCCTTTGACTCCGAATCTTCTGACTCCTCTGATCGGCGATACTTTCAGGTAGACAAAATCTCCGACTTCAAAACTCAGCTCTCTCCTTCTTGTGTCTACATAACTTCGCTGCCTTGACTGCGCTATCTTCAGGTTCTCTCGAACCATCTTGATGTTCTCTTCAGCTTCGAGTAAAATGTCTAGCCCAAACACTTGCTTTTCTCCAGGCTGATCCCATTGCAACGAAGTTCTACAACTCCTTCCATAAAGCGCCTGAAATGGTGGCATGTTCAAGCTGGCCTGGTAACTATTGTTATAGGAGAATTCTGCATAAGGTAACCTCTTGTCCCATCCGGACTGATCTTGCAACGCACAGGCTCTCAACATATCTTTGAGGATTTGATTGGTTCTTTCAGTCTGACCGTCTGTCTGCGGATGGTAAGCTAAACTGAAATTCAGATGTGTACCCAAGGCTTCATGCAACTGCTGCCAGAAATGAGAGGTGAACTGCATTCCTCTGTTTGACACTATCTTCGTTGGTACACCATGAAGACAAATGATTTGGGACATGTACAACTCTGCCAACACTGCACTGTTGTAGTTAGTCTTGACAGGTATGAAGTGGGCTAACTTGGTTAAGCGGTCCACCATTACCCAAATGGAATCGTAGCCGGCTCGAGTGCGAGGCAATCTGACTATGAAGTCCATCCTGATTTCATCCTATTTCCATTGAGGAATTCGCAATGGTTGCAACAATCTAGTTGACCTCTGATGCTCTGCTTTGATCCTTTGACAACTGTCACATATAGCCACATGCTCTGTGATCTCCCTTTTCATTCCGTACCACCAGAACTTCTTCTTCTTCAGATCTTGATACATCTTCTCACTTCTAGGGTGTATAGAATAAGCTGACTCATGAGTTTCCTTGAGGATCAACTCCCGAATGGACTGGACATTGGGAACACATAAACAGTCCTTGAACCATACCACACCTTCTACATCTTCCCGAAAATCCTTGCCTCTTCCTTCTAGAATTAGTTGTCGGATTTCATTGATCTTCTCATCATTCTTCTATGCTTCTTTGATTTCTCGCTCTAAAGTGGGTTCTAACTCAACTGTTACTCCTCGCATGCTGTTCAGAAATCCGAGGATCAACCTGTCAAACTCTTTGGCCAACTCATAAGGCATCGGATGAGCGACCATCATATTGACCTGACTTTTTCTGCTCAAAGCATCTGCCACTACGTTCGCTTTGCCTGGATGGTAATGAATCTCCAATTCATAGTCTTTGATCAACTCTAACCATCTTCGTTGTCTCATATTCAACTCCAACTGTGTGAATATGTACTTTAGACTCTTGTGGTCTGTAGACATCACATTTCTGTCTGTACAGATAGTGTCTCCATGTCTTCGGTACATGAACCACTGCTACCAATTCTAGGTCATGGATTGGATAATTCTTCTCATGAACCTTTAGCTGTAGGGACGAGTAAGCTACAACTTCCCTCTTGCATCAACACGCATCCCAAACCAGTGTAACAAGTGTCGCAATACACTGAGAAGGGCTTGTGCACATCAGGCAAGACTAAGACAGGCGTTGTAGTCAACTTCTCTTTTAACGCTTCAAAGGCTTCTTGGCATTTCTGGGTCCACTTGAACTCAACTTTGTTGCCTAGCAAAGCTGTCATCGATTTCGCAATCTTCGAGAACCCTTCAATGAATCACCGATAATATCCGGCTATTCCAATGAAGCTCTTGATTCCTCGGGCATCTGTTGGCACTTTCTAGTTTAGAATGTCTGCCACTTTCTTCGAATCCACAGCTAATCCATCTTTGTTTATTATGTGACCCAAGAACAGGACTTCATTGATCTAGAACTCGCACTTACTCAACTTTGCATACAACTGGTGCTCTCGCAATCTCTGCAATACCATCTTCAAATGATCCACATGTTCTTCCTCACTTTGAGAATATATAAGAATATCATCAATAAACACCACCACAAACTTGTCAAGATAATCCATGAATACACTGTTCATCAGATTCATGAAGAAGGCTGGTGCATTCGTTAGGCCAAAATACATAACAGTGAACTCATACAACCCATACTTGGTAATGAATGCCGTCTTCGGAATGTCTGAAGGTCGAATCCTAAGCTAGTGATAACCTGATCACAGATCTATCTTTGAGAACACGCTGGCTCCTCTCAACTGGTCGAACAGATCTTCTATTCTGGGCAAGGGGTACTTGTTCTTGATTGTGACTTCATTCAGGGCTCGATAATCGATACACATCCTTCTAGTGCCATCTTTCTTCTCCACGAATAGGACAGGGGCGGCCCAAGGCGAAGTGCTTGGCCTGATGTAACCTTTCTCTGACAGCTCATCAATCTGCTTCTTAAGTTCAACCAACTCTGTTCCAGATACCCTATAGGCTCTTTTAGAAATGGGGGCGGTGCCAGGAAGAAGCTCTATGACAAACTCAACTTTCCGCTCAAGTGGCATGCCTGGTAAGTCTTTCGGGAACACATCTAGGAATTCGGACACAACTTTGATAATCTCGAGTGAATCTGGCTCCTTGCTATCAATAGCCATATGATGACAACCTCCTTTCCTTGGCTCAGGTGAGACTAACTCGGCTACCACTTCTTCTCCTAGTGGGGACACCAACTTAATTATCCTCTTATCACAACTGATAACTGCCTGGTATTTATCTAGCCAATTCATCCCTAGGATGACATCTATTCCCTGAGTACCCATTACTATGAGATTAGCAAGAAACGCTATCCCTCTTATTTCCACACTTACATTCAAGCAAATGTTATCGACTCGAATTCTACCACTGGCTGAATCAATTTGGATGGGGGTTGACATGGCAGTGATTGGAAGATTATGTGCTTCTACCCATGATGCAGTAATGAATGAATGTGTTGCTTCAGTATCAAATAACACTTCTGCAATATGGGAGTCGACTGGAAACATACCTACTGTCATGCCGGGTGTTTCTTGAACTGCTTCAGCCTCCAAGTGGTTCAGTCTTACATGGTTGTAGCGTGGCTGGGAGAAGTTGCCTGCTCTAGGCTGGGGCACATTCTGCTTCGCTAGGGCACTAGGGCCTGACTGCTGCTGGGCTACCTTCTTCGGACATTGCATCATCCAATGGCCTTGCTCTCCATAATGGAATCATGCTCTGCTTCCGCCTTGAACTGGGGCTGCTTGACTGCTCTGGTTGGTTACTGGGGCAGGGAGGCGAGGTGCCTGCTGATTCTGCCTCTGGAACTGACCTCCTCTTGACTGGTTATTCTGGCGATTCTGCTGCTGGTACTAAGGGTACTGCTTCTGAAACTGCTGCTAAGTGGACGTTGATTTTGCTTGAACTGCTGAGGTGGGTTGCCTGAGAAATGGGGGCGATTACTGCTTCTAGGTTGAGGTCCACTGATCTTGCGCTTGCGATTCTCCATCTCCTTGCGCTTCTTCTCTGTCATGATCGCTCTGTCGATTAGGTGCTGAAATGTGGGGAAGGTATGATTCATCAGCTGATAATGTAAGGGATCGACTAGGCCTCTCAAGAAACGGTACTGCCTCTTAGCATCTGTGTTGACATCTTCTGGAGCATAGCGGGACAACTGCAGAAACTTGTCTCGGTACTCACTGACAGACATAGGCCCTTGTTTGAGCGCCAGGAACTCCTCCTTCTTTACTGGCATCAGACCTGCGGGAACATGGTACTGATGGAAATTATCTCTAAATTTCTCCCAGGTGATAGTGTCGGGGTTGGCATGGGTGGCGAGGTAGGACTCCCACCAAGACTGAGCTGCTCCTCTCAATAAACGGGGACCATACAGAACTTTCTCCCTGTCGTTGCACTAGGCGGTGTGCAACTCCCGCTCCATGGTACGCAGCCAATCTTCAGCATCCATGGGGTCAGAAGAGTGAGCGAACACTGGGGGGATGACCTCTCATGAATTCAGCACGCTTGTCTTTGGGCATCTGAGGCGTTTGAGGCTGAGGTGGGGGCTGATGCTGCTGCTGCTGCTAAATAGCGGCCAGAGTCTGACCGATGGCTTGAACTGCCTGAGTCTGCATTAGGAACATCTGCTCTATGGTCATCGGGGCGGGGGTGGCAGCTGCTGCTGGGGTGCCTCTTCCTGCGGGGCTGCCTACTCCTGCTGAGCACGCCTTCCTCCTCTGCGCCTGTTTTCTGACATCTGTAGAATGCAATCACACATCAGAACTGATCTTGCAAACTTTGCAGCATAAGAAAAGAGTATAGAATCCTTCCACAATTCTGAACAGACGAACATCTTCACTGATTTCCAACACAGACAAACGCAACTTCTCAGATAAAGAGGAAAGTAGAATAAAAGGGCTTCCCAACTAGATAACTAATTTTATTAACATTTAACAGGTAAACCAAAGTGCAGGGGGTACCCACACCCTGGCGACAGTCATCACAAAGATCCAAATCCATCATAGTTCATCATGATAAACATAAAAAGCACAGGATAAGCAAACTACCCTGTCTAACTAAGACTAACTAAGAGTAAGACTAAAACTAAGACTATAACTTCTATATTTTTTTAGCATCAATTACAAGGTACGACACTGACGATCTATGGTTCTAAATTTATCTTGGTCCTATAGTCAGGGTTACCATAAGCATGGTGTCCACGCTGAGGTGAGCGGTACGGGTGCTGAGTCCCGACGGGAGCGGGGGAACCATCCTCCAGGTGACGATGCTCCGCGCGCTCAGCCCGCAACTGGGCGATCTCAGCACGAGCCCTACTCAACTCGTCTAATGCATGGTCCAGCTCCGTGTTTAGCACGGCGGCTAGGTTGACTGTGCTACTCAACCTAGGATTGTCCTCACCAACAGGTGAGACAACCACGCCTCCTGTGCTGCCCGATGGACGACGGGGGTAATACTTCAGGTTAAGACCATCGGCTACCCCATCGAACACTGAGCAGTAGTGCGAAAGCGCACGCCGTGCGACATCTTGCATGGCCGCCTCAGCTGAGTCCTGCTCAGAAATAGAGTAATGTTCTGAGCAGACCTCCGCACCCCGGAGACTGTTCTCCGGACGGTGCACCAAACAAGTCGCCTCCTAGCGGTTCGGGTAAACCCCACGATTATGCTGGAAGACAACACAGCTATACTCGATGGACCAGGTACATCGGTCAAGTGCCTAGCATAGCAAGGTGTCGAGCGCATCGTGAAAGTGACACCCGAGAGCGGCGTCACGAGTGATGGGCCGAGCAACCCATCCCTCAGGCTCCTGCTCCTCTGAAAGGTCGGTGTTGTGGCTTGAGCTACTGCCTTCACCTCCATCGTCGGGGTCTCCTCCAATAGCTACTCCAGTGGTCGGAACGCCCAGTGGTGGTGCAGGGGGTGCCTCCAGCGGGAGCACAGGAGAGCAGCTCCTCACAGACTCTATCTCCTGCTGAAGCGAGAAAGAAGAGCCCTACTGCTCCAGCTCTTGTCGCCGATGCTCCTGCTCCTCGTGCAGGTGATGATGTAGCCTCTCCAAATGGCTAGACTGACCAGTCACCAGACGGCGAAGCAGACGCTCCATGAGACAAGAAGGCAAGAAAGGAATGACTGACTTCCGTGCAGTGTGTCTAAGACGAGTAGGGCTGGACGAAATACTCGTGGCTCGCTGGCTCGCTCGGTTCATGGTCAGCTCAACTCGGCTCGGATCGGCTCATTTGAATTTTGTCACGAGCTGAGCTGATATCCTAGCTCGGTTCGTTAATGAGCCAGCTCGGTTCATTAACGAGCCAGCTCGCGAGCTAAACGAGCTACCATATTCCAGTAAAACGAAACTATATTTATATCATTTATAGAATAATTGATGAACATGTTATATATATGTGAGGTGTCTATGACCTATGAATTAAACTAATGATTAATGAACTATGTCTATGTGTTAATTTGTCTATGCAAATATAATTATAGGTTAAACTGATGAACATGTATGTGAATTGTGAATTAATGAGTGATGAATTGTGCTAATTTGGTGTTATATTGACGTGGTTTGTGAAACTATGAGTATAATTATTATTTTCTATTGTTAAATTAGTTTGAAATTAACTAAAAAATAATTATTATGTACATTTTATTTTTTTCTGCTCTGGCTCGCGAGCTAAACGAGCCAGCTCGAGCTCGTAAACGAGCCGAGCCGAGCTGACTCTGTGGCTCGTTACCCTAACGAGCCGAGCCGAGCTGACTCGTTATCCACCCCTAAAGACGAGCCATCTACAAAAAACACCATAAGCATAAGAGTGAGAACAGAGCTAATATGACCAGCAAGTAAACCATAAAATTAGGAATTAGAATAAAACAATTTTTTTCAGCAAGGTATAATATATAGTAGAACATAGGTTTGGTCGATATGACCAACTTTTGAAGGGATACCAAAGTCAAGGTGATAATAGGGGTCTATAATCCTTAGAACAACCATTCTATTCTAGGTTAGCGGTCCTACAGTCAGCACGGCTCTGATACGACCTATGTCACACCCGGTTTTAGAAGGCAAACCGAATGCGGACCATGTACGTGCCAGGATCAGCAATTCACGTACACAGCAGTTACATAACTGGACATCATCACACAGTGCTCAAATAATAGTATAAAAGAAGGTATAATAGTCGATTACATCATGATGTCCGAGACATCCACATAGTCTTTAACAATTATCAAAGTGCGAAAAAGAAACGTAGATACACACGGCCTTCACAGGCAGCCGACTGGGGGTTTGCCGCTAACGCACGCCTAGAACTCATCGTACTGGAACTCCTAGAAGTCCTCCTCCACGACTTCATCTTCACTTGAGCAGTGGTTGCAACGCGGACACCCTGGGGGGGGGGGGGGTTTGGTGTGTAAAGCAAGGGTGAGTACACATCAACATACTTAGCAATATGTCCCGTTTGGCTGTAGTGGACTAGCTTTATGTGGGGTTAAGTCAAGCATGTTTTTAGTTAGTCAGGTTATTATTACTAGTAGAAAGTCAGGTTTTAGCATTAACCCAAGTTATTAGCCCAATGTACCATTTCCAAACGGAAAGAATACCACTTACCATTACCATAGTCATAACCAAAACCATCATCCTCATCACCACCTATAAACCAAACATCTCGGATCAAGTATCTCTAATCAATGGAGCTCCCTTGGCCGCTCATAACTGCGAGCACGACTGATATATCAGTTTCATAATACTCTGCAGAGGTTGCACACTTTACCCACAAGCCATGATTCCCTCTTGCCTTGGGCCGATCAAACCCTTAAACACGACCAAGGTGAATAGGTAGGGTTTCACTACGTAGCCTTTACAAAGATTCTCTGAGGCTATAGCCGCCCGTTAGGTTTCCTAAATGTACCGCACTCCTCCCCAAGGGGCAAACCAACCTTGGCAGAGCGAGCCGCATACACCGAGCCCCATTGACGGCACGACGGCGAAGCGAACTACACCTCAGTTCCTCTAATTATTCAGCTAAGGGTGTCCCATTCCACCCTCATGGTTGCACTGTTCTCCCGGGCGGTCATCCAACGAACCAGTCCTTACGGAGAGACACTCGAGAAACAGCTCGAGTTCCCTTAAATGTCACAGTATCATCACCATAATCAAATGGGAAAACAACGTATCATAGATAATCTCATCATGTTCATTGATTAATGTGAAGCACTAGCATATAGCTAAACCAAAATAACCCAACCAGAATAGGTAAACAAGGACAAGATAAACAAAAGCTAGTCAATCTTTAGGTATAAATGTGTAAATGCGGGGAGTGAATTATAAAAATGAGTAGGACATAGATGGGTCAAGGAACACTTGCCTTCACCAACCAGCTGCTGCTCAGGGTCTTCACCTGCAACTCCTTCGAACTCCACCAACTGACCGTTATCTATACGAGTTCAAACATCCATTCCACAAATTTAATACAAAAGAACAGTACACCATACAATAGAATGTAATAAATAAACAGACGTTCGACGCTGGGCTCACACCTACGACTAAGCGAGAAAGAGAAAGTAACGGTCGATGAGAGATCACGTCACACGATTATAAATTAACGTACTCGTCTAAACAGAACAGTATTAATTTGGCAATTAAGCTAAGCATAGGATAAAGTCGTGTTCCGTATTTAATCATCATAAGCAGATCAATAGTAGAATTAAAAAGATTGTCGCTCGGCGAAACACGCGACACAACACTTGAATTGAATTAAGACATAAATCACTCGTCGCGCGACGAAATGCGCAACGAGACATTTGCATTAATTATAAAAATAACGTCAAGCGTCGCGCGACAAAACGCACGAAGACATACGTCATCTAAGCTGAATTTAAAAACGAAATGTCGCGCGACTGGATATGCGACACCACACATTAAATAATCTAAAACTGAGACGAATTGTCGCGCGACGAAGCGCGCGACACAGCTCATTAATAAAGATGAATTTTAAAATGAATCGTCGCGCGACGAAGCGCGCGACGCATCACATCGACTAAACTAAATTTAAAATGGATTAACTGAAAGTTGGACGTCGCGCAACTACAATCGCGTGCACGGGAACGCGCTGCACGCGCCGGGGGCACGCGAGGCCGCGCGGGGGAAGGGCACGGCCGCCGGGACACGCGGTTGCCGGGGCGCAGGGCCACCAAGGCGCGCGGCCGCCGGGGCGCGTGGCCGGGCGAGGCTGCGGGTTACGAGCGAGGCCACGGGGCACGGGTGAGCCACCGGGGGCGCGGGGCCGGGCGCGGTGTGGGGAGGGCCGAGCCACTGGGGACGCGGGGCCGCCGGCCGCGGGGGCGCGGGCGCGCAGGGCCAACAGGGGCCGCCGGGGGGCGCGTGACGGGGAGCAGGGGGCGCCCGACGGGGAAACAGGGGGCGCGCAGGGAAGAAGAAAGGGGAGGGGGAGGAGAAGAGAGAGAGGGAGAGGGGAGCTCACCTCGGGGTCCAAATCCGGCGATCACCGTCTCCAAAACCTAGGGCGCCACGGGGGAGAGAGAGAGAGGTGGAGGAGAGGAAGTTGCTACGCGGGAAAATCAAATGAGAGAAAGGGAGAGAAGGGAGGGAGGCGCGCGCATGGGGGAGGGGCAGGGTGCCGGGGGCGTGCGGGCCAGAGTGGGCCGGGCTGGGTCGCGTCACGGGGCAAAAACCCACGGCACGCACAACCATAGATCGGAATCCAATTGCGAAACGAAATCCGAAATGACACTAGGCAAAACATGCGATTAAACACGACATCAGACCAAAGAAATATGATTTGGCATGATGCAACACTCATGTCAACTTAGGTTTTTGTTCACACGTAATACGGACACCAGTCGCTATACTGCTTTGAAATTGGGAAGAAGGAGCGAAACGGGAGAGAAAAGAGAGTAACGTCTGAATTTGGTGAGTAAAAAGAAAAAAAAATTACACCTCTAAATTCAGGGTGTTACACTAACCAACAAATCACACATACCTTAGTGTTTAAAAAATAAACAATAATTATACTTGAATAAATATCTTAATACATATTTATATGATATATAAAAACCATAGTAGTAAAGCACGGGCAACCGGCTAGTATTATATTATTTTTCAAATCTCTTTTGTACACGTCCTGCCGCATGTTGCTCACTACATTGCATAGGGTGGCTTCCGTAGGTACACTGAACGTGTCGTTTGTGAGCTGCTACGGCAAAATGGAGTACTACATCCAGTTGTCTATTGCAGCTGAATTTTTACTCTATCTCAAATTGGGTAGTGCATAGAGTCCTTGACTGCATACAGCCTTACGTTGTGTGTTTAGCGTGTGTAGTATTTGAGTTCACATGCTACAGCTTGTATAGGAAGGACGAGGCAATCAAAAAAATATTTTCACTCTATGTTATAATCTTTTGCGCTCATATTTCTCTATATATTTCATCTATATCAACTATGGTAAATTATATTCACTCTTATCTAACTTCTATATTTTTGTCTATATAACACAGGATTTGATATGGACAAGACTGCTACCGGAATGATGTGCACCCGCTATATTTGGCGGAGTACTGTACCTGCGGAAGTATATCAAGAGTTATAAACGACTGCACACAATTCTATACTCCTTATACCAGTGTTTATCGAAAGGTTTCTCGTATCCAATGCAAATAGTCTCATCGGGGAGCCTGACCTGTATACCAATCTGACCAAACTCAGCCCATTTATGACATGGATTGGGAAGTAATCTGAAAGTTTCCACAACGTTTTGCCCAGAAAACTTTGAAATAGCCTAAAGAGGGATATTTAAATCCATAAAATTAGTGCTAATATATGTTTAGAAGGAGTTAAACCATATAAATTGTTGGTCAACAAGCTAAATGGACTTAAGTATGTTTAGCCCTCTGGTTTGTCGAAGTAAATTCAGCCTGGTCACTTTTATCAAGTGTTAGGTTATGTAGAAGTATGTGTATACCTGTTATATGATTTGGTTTCTGATGTTTATGTTTCCCCACCTATCCCTTGTGAGAGTTTGCATTTCATATCATTAAGCATTCATTTGTTTGAAATTGACTTGTTGTCGGCGTTTCGACCCCGGGGGGTTCCTGGACCGACGAGTAAATTGTCGCTGCGTGTCCCAGCCCAGATGGGTCGGCGCGAGACGAAACACAAGGGGGGAAACAGTAAGGGGAACCGCGGCCTCGTGTTGTCCTGTGCCTAGGGCGGATGCACTTGCAGTAGGGGTTACAAGCGTTCGCGAGGGAGAGAGAGAGGGCATGAGACTGCGCGTCAGCCCGTCCTCCCGCGCGGCCACCTTCTCTTCGTACGAGGGCCCTGGACCTTCCTTTTATAGATGTAAGGAGAGGGTCCAGGTGTACAACGGGGGGTGTAGCAGTGTGCTAACGTGTCTAGCAGAGGGGAGCCAGAGCCCTATGTACATGCCGACATGGCAGTCGGAGAGGTGTTGGAGCCCTGTTCATGTGGCGTCGTGGCCGTCGGAGGAGCGCTTGAGCCCTGTAGAAGCACAGCTGTCGGGGCTGTTGGATCCTTGCTGACGTCTCCTTGCTTCCGTAGGGGGCTGAGAACCGCCGTCGTCATGGAGCACGCGGGGTGCCATCATTACTTGTTTTACCGGGGCGAGCCAGATGGGACGCCGGTCTTGTTCCCCGTAGCCTGGGCTAGCTAGGGGTAGGGTAATGATGGCCACCCTTGTGGCGTGGTCGGTCCGAGCCCAAGGTCGGGCGAGGCGGTGATTCCTCCGAGGTCGAGGCTGAGTCCGAGCCCGGGGGTCGGGCGAGGCGGAGACCGTCGTCCGAGGTCGAGGTTGAGTCCGAGCCCTGGGGTCGGGCGAGGCGGAGACCGTCGTCCGAGGTCGAGGTTGAGTCTGAGCCCTGGGGTCGGGCGAGGCGGAGACCATCCTCCGAGGTCGAGGTTGAGTCCGAGCCCTGGGGTCGGGCGAGGCGGAGACCGTCGTCCGAGGTCGAGGTTGAGTCTGAGCCCTAGGGTCGGGCGAGGCGGAGACCGTCGTCCGAGGTCGAGGTTGAGTCCGAGCCCTAGGGTCGGGCGAGGCGGAGACCGTCGTCCGAGGTCGAGGTTGAGTCCGAGCCCTGGGGTCGGGCGAGGCGGAGACCGTCTTCCGGAGTCGAGGTTGAGTCCGAACCCTGGGGTCGGGCGAGGCGGAGATTCCTATGGCGCCCGAGGCTAGACTTGGCTGCTGTCAACCTCACCCTGGCGGGTGGCACTGCAGTCGGAGCAGCGCAGGCGGCGCTATTTTCCTGTCAGGTCAGTCAGTGGAGGGGTGAAGTGACTGTGGTCACTTCGGCCTTGTCGACTGGAGAGCATGCGTCAGGATAAGGTGTCAGGCGATCCTTGCATTGAATGCTCCTGCGATACGGTCGGTTGGCGTGGCGATCTGGCCAAGGTTGCTTCTCCGCGAAGCCTTCCCGAGCTGGGCCTCGGGCGAATCGAAGGTGTGCCCGTTGCTTGAGGAGACCCTCGGGCGAGGCGTGAATCTGCCTTGGTCTGCCGTTCCTGCCCGAGGCTGGGCTCGGGTGAGGCGAGATCGTGTCCCTTGAGTGGATGGAGCCTTGACCTGAAGTGCGCCCATCAGGCCTTTGCAACTTTGTGCTGATGGGGGTTACCAGCTGAGATTAGGAGTCTTGGGGTACCCCTAATTATGGTCCTCGACAGTAGCCCCCGAGCCTCAAAGGGACTGTGGGTACTCGCATGGAGGCTTTGTCGCACTTTTTTGAAAGGGGACCGGCCTTTCTCGGTTGCATTTTGTTCCGGTGGGTGCGCGCGAGCGCACCCGCCGGGTGTAGCCCCCGAGGCCTCGGAGGAGTGGTTTGACTCCTTCGAGGTCTTAATGCCTTTCGTGATGCCTCGACCGGTCTGGTCGTTCCCTCATGCGAACTGGTCGTTGCTCGGGTGCATAGTCAGGTTCCGAGTTCTCGGGCTGGTATGTTGACGCTGTCAACGGGTTGGCCGAAGCCGGGTTTGCGAGAGCAGCCCCCGAGCCTCTGCACAGGGCGAGAGGACGGTCAAGGACTGACTCGGCTTTTTTCATACGCCCCTTCGTCGCCTTTCCGCAAGGAGGAGGGGGGGGGGAAGCGCCATGTTGCCCTCGGAGGGCGCCGAACATGGTGTCTCCGGTGAGTTGCTAACGGGTGATCCGAGTGGACGCCCGTGCCCTGTTCAATAAGGGTCGACTAGTGGCCCAGAGGCGCGCTCCAAAAGTACCTGCAGGTGATTTGCCGGACCCGGTCCCGTTCGATAGGGTCTGAGGGCTCGATGCCTCCCTCTGATGGGATTCCGTTACAGAATCGCTCCTGCTGGTCTCGGAAATGTCCTAGGGTACCTCGGGAGCGTAGCCCGAGCCTTGGTTATGTATCGAACGTACCCAGAGTCATCCCTCACTTGCGTGCTCTGGGCGACTGTCGAACCCGTCGGGGGGCCAGCCTACGAACCCCTGATCAGTAGTGGGCGCGGAGCTCGAGTGGCCTGAGGCGGCTGTCGAACCCTTCTGAGGGGCCAGCCTTCGAACCTCTGACCAGTAGTGGGCGCGGAGCCCGAGTGCTCTGAGGCGGCTGTCGAACCCTTCCGGGGGGCCAGCCTTCGAACCTCTGATCAGTAGGAGGGCTCGGGGCCCACTTCCTTCATGGAGAAGGATCCCTTTCGGAGTATCCCCCTTTCCCGGTCCCTGTAGCAAGAGAGAGAAAAGGGGAAGAAGAAAAGGATATGAAATTGAACGACGTGGTGCACCTTTTTTGACGCGGTCATTATGGCGGAGGTGAAGCGTCGCTCGCTTCGCCTGCCAAAGGTGTTGCCTGCCCTGCCGCAGAGTTAATGCGACGGGACGAGTGGTTCGCGGGGCAGCCGTTGTGCATGCGTGAGCCGTTCAAGGAACGGAACACGGGCGCGTCGTCTTCACGCCGTGGGAGAGGGCTCTCTCGCAGTTCCAGGAGGGGACGTGAGCCTGCAGATGATTTGACTGCTGCTTCCGCCCGCCTGCCGCCGCCATTACTGCCGGCCCACTTCTGGCCATATTGACCGTCGCGCCTTCTCCTGCGGCTGACTGACCCGTGACCGGCGTGCCTGGTTGGCACTGTTGGGCCACGCGCAGGGTTGCCTCGAATTGCGGCACCGGTTCCGCAGTCGAGAAGGCGCGGTGCTGGCGCAAGTGGCGCTGCAGTTTTTTGCACGTAGTAACTGGCGCGCCGGTTACATGACGTATGGGCCTGGGCCTCCATGCTGGATGCGTCGAAGTTGAAAGGGTGCGCCCCCTTGGTGTAATTGCATGCCGCCTGCATGGTGGTTCGCCCTTTCACCCACTGGTCTAGGCGAAAGTGGAGGAGTGCTTGTAACCGCTGGGCAGTTGCGTGCTCCGTGCGCGGCAGTTTGGCTTCTTCTGTCCTGGGCCAGCTCGCATGACGCGTAGGACCCAGCCCCCGTGTTGTAGGGGGAGGACCTTGGAGCGTGTTGGTGAAGACTTAGTCCGCGACGGCTGAGGACGCGAGCGGGGAGAGTCGCCTTTAAAAAGGGATCGACCTCCTGGGTGGTAGCCATGCCTTCGCACTTTCCTCATGCGTCGCGTCCTTCCGCCTTCCGAGCCCCCGGATGGGGAGCACCCGCGCTGTCTTGCTCTTGCTGTTGTTGGAGGAGCACTACCTTGTGGAGATCGGCACCTTTCAGCCATCGCTCGGCTTCAAGGATTTTCGTCGTCCAGCCCGGCTGCCTTCCCCCACCAATGGGCAATTTGGTGGAGAGAAGCAAGCCGGGCTGCAGCCTCCGCCCCGCCCTCTGTAACACCCTAAAAGTTCAATTTTGTGAAGACAAGGAAAAATTCTCAAAAATTTTAAATCAAAACACCTTTCCTTAAAAATAATCATAATTTAGAAGTTTCCACTCATGAATATGTTAAAAATACATAATTAAAGATACTTAGATAATCTAAATTGCCTTTGGGTTAGGTTATAAAGAAGAATTATGATTAAACTATTTTCTTAATATATATAGTCTACAATATAAATTTGATTTCCCTAGAAGTAATAAGGTATGGATTATTCTCTACCATATGATTGAAAGCCTGTCTAAAAGAACTAAAATAAATAAAGAAATATATAAAATATGTTTTTGCACAGATATGGTTTGCAAATGAACTAGTCACAAGCTTGAATTTAAATTTGAACTCAAAATTTAAAATAGGAAAGAAAGGGGAAATAAGAGAAAGAGAAGGGATATAAAACAAAAATATAAATAATATATATAAACAAGTATATTCAGAATTAATATCCCTAACTCCACAAAAATAAGATGAAATGATGAGCCATAGAGATTTGAATTTAAGTTTGAATTCAAATTTAACTTGGAAATGAAGAAAAGAAATAGAAAATAAAATGGAAAAAGGAGAAAAACTTAACTGGGCCACCAACCTGGTATTTGGCCCACTCCAGCTTTTACCTCGCGCGGCCCAAGCACCAGGAGAACCAGGCGCCGACATGGAGGGCCCACGGGCCAGCCACCTGCGGTCTCTAGCTTCGCACCGGTCACTTACGGGCGGGTCCCACATGCAGCCTCCCACGCGCGCGCTCGCTTGCCTTTCCCTTTCGCTGACCGCGGGGCCCGCTTTGTCAGCCGTCGTCTTCCCGGACTCCGCGGCCGAGCTCAACGGAATTGTGTGCGAGATTCTCGCCGGCCACCCATCGGAGACCGTGAATCAATCCCCGAACCAACCGGCTGAGATCCTCGTCGCCTGCCTGCCCTATTTAAGCACCGATCGAGGCATTTGCCCTCACCACAAGTCAACCGTGAAGCTCCCAGTGCCGCCGCTGGTGAACTCCCTCGGTGAGGGAGGTTTTGCTTCGGTGCGTGTCCAGGGGTGATCGTAATCGTCCGGGGAGTCTGTCCGCGCCTTCAATTTGGAACCGCGTGGCCTTGGGGTGGCTCGAATTGCCCACCGTCGTTCGAGCACCGCCGCAGTCCGCCCCTCTCCGTGGCCAGCTCCCTCCACTGCCCTCCATCCGCGGTACGTGCTCTAATCGTGTTCGCCATCATTCCCTCTTGGTGTAGCACCGGTTAATTTGGGGATTTGTGGCGTTCGGGCGCGGATTTGGTTTGCTCCGGCGAGGTCGCGGCCGTCGATTTGGGCGGCGCCGCCGCAGGTGTGCTCGGGGTGATGACGATGGCGTTGGGCCGTTGGATCTAGTATGTGCGGCTGAGATTAGATCAGGCGATACCCTTTCGCGTGGATGATCTGGGCCGCTGATCTGCTAATAGACGAACCCGGTTGGATCTCGTTTCATAAAATCGTGATCGTAGGATTTGGATCCTGCGGCTATCAGCGCGTACCGGTTCGCGGGGCTCGGGTTATAATCTGGGTCGTTGATAACGGATCGGATGGCTCATAATAGATCTTACCCTTTCGGCCATGCCATTATGCAAAAGAAACCCCGACCTTTTAAGAAAACAACCCGCCGTCCTGGGACCCTGTTCCCAGTGTCTTGGAAAACTTGCACCGAACCCCCTGTGCTTCCCAGTAATTGAGGCCCAGTCCAGTGCAGTATTAAAATGATTAAATAAATTAGAAATTAGATTTTTAATACAAAAATAATTGCTAGAACTTAGATAATTCATAGAAAATTTATTTTTGCTCCAAATTGAACCATTCCAGTTTCTAAAAATTTGTAATAATATTCTTCATCATTTTGTGCCTCTGTTTTGGCATGAAAGGCTCATTCAAATTTATCTAATACTTAATCTTGTATTAAATACATAAAAGCTACAAAAATTCATAACTTGAAATATATAACTCCAAATTTAGTGATTCCAGTTCCTATGGGTTCATTTTAATATGTAGATTTTTACTGTGTATTTTATTCACATGTTTGGTGTAATGTTAATTTTGCCTACACATGTTTGTCTGTATTGCTACGTTTAGTGCGAGGTCACGTGTCATCTGAAGATCATCCTGGTACCTGGATTCTCAAGGCCCAGGCAAGTTGTGCCCTTGATCACTTCTTTTTACCCAGCCATGTTCTAATTAACCATAATGATCTGCATAGGTTAATTTTGATGGGACCCAATAGGTTACCCTAGCTTGTCTATCTTTATACCTTGTTTACTACTGAACTTTTTGGGTAGTACTTGCTAGTGCTTTATGTGGTTTTGGGTATGAAGGTACATTATTCATGATCACACTTTTGTTATATGTTTATTATTACTGTTCATGATAAGATCATTATGTTAATTGGAACATGGAGCGACCACCCGGGAAAACAGTGCTACCACAAGGGTGGAATGGGACGCCCTTGGCTGATTAATTAGGAAAGCTAGTGGAAGACTACCTTACCCGAAAGGGGCAAGGGCAGTAGGGGAGAGGTCAGTGTAGGGAGGCCCTCGGGAGGATTTTGCTGCGATGGCGGTCCTGCAAGGGATTCCTGCACTGGATCTTCCTATAAACTGTAGCGGGTTTTCTGAAGCTAGTGGAACTTTGTAAAGGCCTCGTAGTGTTACCCTGCCTCGCCTCCTCGGTAGAGGTGTATGGGAAGTCGCGATCCCTTGGCAGATGGGTAACATGACTTGTGGGTAAAGATGCGCAACCTCTGCAGAGTGTAAAACTGGTATACTAGCCGTGCTCACGGTCATGAGCAGCTCGGACCCTCACATGATTAAATTATGGAACTTAAATTCAATTTGTCATATGCATTGCATCGCAGGTGAAGTTGTTACTTTTGTTCTACTATTTAATTGGGTTTGGTATTTACTTATACTTAGTAACTGCTAATAAAATTTTGACCAACTTTAAAAGCAATGCTCAGCTCTAACCATCTTCTTTGGTAAGCCTTACACTTCACGTGAGCTCCCACCTTTGGCGAGTTCATGCACATTATTCCCCACAACTTGTTGAGCGATGAACGTATGTGAGCTCACTCTTGCTGTCTCACATACACCACAGGTCAAGACCAGGTACTGCAGGATGATGCTCATGGAGGATGCTGCGATGAGTTCGTGAGAGTTCTAGGTCGTCGTCTCCCAGTCAACCTTTGGGTTGCTGGACCGTTGTCTCCTTATAATGTAATTATTTATTTTGTATAGAACACCTGTTATATATAAAGTTGTGACATTCGATCCTGTGCCACTATACATCATATGTATGAGACTTGGTCCCAGCATACCTGGTGTTTATGTTAACCCCGGGTTTTGGACCCCTAAAATCCGGGTGTTACAGAAGTGGTATCAGAGGAATGTTGACTGTAGGACGAAACCTAGATAGAACTGGACAACCTTCGTTTACTTACCTTTGCTACTCTGATTCTTTTCTAAACTTTTCTTAATCTTTTCTCATCTATTTCCGCTTTACTCTGATTATTCTTATCTTTTCTTTCCAAAGGCAAAATGTGGATTTCACACTTTGAAATCCTTAACCTAAAGTGACTTTAAGAATAGGAGACCTAATCCTAGGAACAAAAACAAAACTATTTTTATAAGTGTCTAAGTATTTGAATGTTTGTTCTTATGATATCTGTCTGATTTGGATCTTTGTTTGAGTGTGATGAGTTGTGGAGTAATGTCCACAATTGCATCTGCATATACACATAGGTATAAAAATATATTTAACTAGACAACCTAGATTATCCCCATTGGAACATATCTAGCTTAAGAGATTTATCTTATCCTAAAAGATCTCATTCTAACTAATTCATCTTATCTTAAAAGATTCTTCCTTATCTTAATAGATCCATCTCATCTTAAAAGATACTCATCTTATCTTGAAAAGATTTTATCCTTATCCGAATAGATTAAACTGGTCTCAAAAGATTCTACCTTATCTTTTTAGATCCATCTTATCCTAATAAGCATATTTACCCTAGTCTAAAATATCAACCATGATCTAATTCAAAGTAATTAGATATTGTCTAGACTAATCCGATGATACCAATCTAGATCCCATCTAATCCAATATGATCCAATCTAAAGTGAGTTATTTAATAAATTAGTTAGTACTAGTGAAATAGATTAGACCTTACCCCTATACAAAAAAAAAATGTGTTAACCTAAATTGGTGCCATAGACTAACTTGACCATATGCAACTACCTTACCCATCCAATAGATGCATAATCCCTCTGTGTTAACCTAATAGAGCTTCTGATCTACCTACACCATATACCCCATCCTATTTCAAAAGATTCTAACATCCTAACAAGATATATCTTACCCTGATAAATCTATCTAACTTAAACTAGTCTAATCTAGATCATATCTAATTTAATATGGTCTAATCTAGTGTGAGTTACTTAATGCTGGTAGAAAAGATAAGGCCATACTCCTAAATTACTTAAACCTAATTTGGAAACTTATATCAACTTGGCCATACCCAACAACTTGACCTATATAACAAGTTACATAACAACCCAACCAATAGAGTAATGATGGATTGCATAGTCTATCAACCCCTACCTAAAACAAACTTGTAACCTACATCATGTAGTCTATCTCACCCATATATATCTCTCATCTTGACTGATTCTATCTTACCCTTGGATATTCACCTTATACGATTGGTTACCCCAATCTGGACATAAAACAAAGATTAAGCCCTACCAAAGAATCTTTAGAGTATAACCAGCTACTAGCTTATTCATTCCGCTTATTGAATAATTTCCTTTGCAAAACTATTATCATATGCTTCTAACTTTCATGGTCAATACCAGGAAAGGAAAGAATATCACGTAACAACAAACAGAAAATGAATCCTCCAAATCCTCCACCTGTTGAGATCAATCAAGTGGTTGCTACCCAAAGACTGGTAATACAACAATTAACAGACCTGGTGACCGAGATGCAAAATCAGATAAGACAACAACGCGAGGAAATACGTCAGGCTCGTCAAGAAATAAGGCAAGCACGGTTGGAAAGACAACAACAACAACAACCCCCACCACCACCAGCTTCACCAAGCTACATAGATATAAATTATGATGATTTGTAAGATCTAGGTGTTACTTTAGTTAGTAGATGATATGATAATATTTTAGAAGAAATAATAAGGTCTATTGACCCTATGTTTTGTTGAAGAATTATACCTCATGCTGAGATTTCTTTGTTTGTGCATATGTTCCGAGAACAATATGAGTATACATCCCTTTTCTTACAAATCTCGAGGACGAGATTATTTTTAAGGGGGGTAGGATTTGTAACACCCTAAAAGTTCAATTTTGTGAAGACAAGGAAAAATTCTCAAAAATTTTAAATCAAAACACCTTTCCTTAAAAATAATCATAATTTAGAAGTTTCCACTCATGAATATGTTAAAAATACATAATTAAAGATACTTAGATAATCTAAATTGCCTTTGGGTTAGGTTATAAAGAAGAATTATGATTAAACTATTTTCTTAATATATATAGTCTACAATATAAATTTGATTTCCCTAGAAGTAATAAGGTATGGAGTATTCTCTACCATATGATTGAAAGCCTGTCTAAAAGAACTAAAATAAATAAAGAAATATATAAAATATGTTTTTGCACAGATATGGTTTGCAAATGAACTAGTCACAAGCTTGAATTTAAATTTGAACTCAAAATTTAAAATAGGAAAGAAAGGGGAAATAAGAGAAAGAGAAGGGATATAAAACAAAAATATAAATAATATATATAAACAAGTATATTCAGAATTAATATCCCTAACTCCACAAAAATAAGATGAAATGATGAGCCATAGAGATTTGAATTTAAGTTTGAATTCAAATTTAACTTGGAAATGAAGAAAAGAAATAGAAAATAAAATGGAAAAAGGAGAAAAACTTAACTGGGCCACCAACCTGGTATTTGGCCCACTCCAGCTTTTACCTCGCGCGGCCCAAGCACCAGGAGAACCAGGCGCCGACATGGAGGGCCCACGGGCCAGCCACCTGCGGTCTCTAGCTTCGCACCGGTCACTTACGGGCGGGTCCCACATGCAGCCTCCCACGCGCGCGCTCGCTTGCCTTTCCCTTTCGCTGACCGCGGGGCCCGCTTTGTCAGCCGTCGTCTTCCCGGACTCCGCGGCCGAGCTCAACGGAATTGTGTGCGAGATTCTCGCCGGCCACCCATCGGAGACCGTGAATCAATCCCCGAACCAACCGGCCGAGATCCTCGTCGCCTGCCTGCCCTATTTAAGCACCGATCGAGGCATTTGCCCTCACCACAAGTCAACCGTGAAGCTCCCAGTGCCGCCGCCGGTGAACTCCCTCGGTGAGGGAGGTTTTGCTTCGGTGCGTGTCCAGGGGTGATCGTAATCGTCCGGGGAGTCTGTCCGCGCCTTCAATTTGGAACCGCGTGGCCTTGGGGTGGCTCGAATTGCCCACCGTCGTTCGAGCACCGCCGCGGTCCGCCCCTCTCCGTGGCCAGCTCCCTCCACTGCCCTCCATCCGCGGTACGTGCTCTAATCGTGTTCGCCATCATTCCCTCTTGGTGTAGCACCGGTTAATTTGGGGATTTGTGGCGTTCGGGCGCGGATTTGGTTTGCTCCGGCGAGGTCGCGGCCGTCGATTTGGGCGGCGCCGCCGCAGGTGTGCTCGGGGTGATGACGATGGCGTTGGGCCGTTGGATCTAGTATGTGCGGCTGAGATTAGATCAGGCGATACCCTTTCGCGTGGATGATCTGGGCCGCTGATCTGCTAATAGACGAACCCGGTTGGATCTCGTTTCATAAAATCGTGATCGTAGGATTTGGATCCTGCGGCTATCAGCGCGTACCGGTTCGCGGGGCTCGGGTTATAATCTGGGTCGTTGATAACGGATCGGACGGCTCATAATAGATCTTACCCTTTCGGCCATGCCATTATGCAAAAGAAACCCCGACCTTTTAAGAAAACAACCCGCCGTCCTGGGACCCTGTTCCCAGTGTCTTGGAAAACTTGCACCGAACCCCCTGTGCTTCCCAGTAATTGAGGCCCAGTCCAGTGCAGTATTAAAATGATTAAATAAATTAGAAATTAGATTTTTAATACAAAAATAATTGCTAGAACTTAGATAATTCATAGAAAATTTATTTTTGCTCCAAATTGAACCATTCCAGTTTCTAAAAATTTGTAATAATATTCTTCATCATTTTGTGCCTCTGTTTTGGCATGAAAGGCTCATTCAAATTTATCTAATACTTAATCTTGTATTAAATACATAAAAGCTACAAAAATTCATAACTTGAAATATATAAATCCAAATTTAGTGATTCCAGTTCCTATGGGTTCATTTTAATATGTAGATTTTTACTGTGTATTTTATTCACATGTTTGGTGTAATGTTAATTTTGCCTACACATGTTTGTCTGTATTGCTACGTTTAGTGCGAGGTCACGTGTCATCTGAAGATCATCCTGGTACCTGGATTCTCAAGGCCCAGGCAAGTTGTGCCCTTGATCACTTCTTTTTACCCAGCCATGTTCTAATTAACCATAATGATCTGCATAGGTTAATTTTGATGGGACCCAATAGGTTACCCTAGCTTGTCTATCTTTATACCTTGTTTACTACTGAACTTTTTGGGTAGTACTTGCTAGTGCTTTATGTGGTTTTGGGTATGAAGGTACATTATTCATGATCACACTTTTGTTATATGTTTATTATTACTGTTCATGATAAGATCATTATGTTAATTGGAACATGGAGCGACCACCCGGGAAAACAGTGCTACCACAAGGGTGGAATGGGACGCCCTTGGCTGATTAATTAGGAAAGCTAGTGGAAGACTACCTTACCCGAAAGGGGCAAGGGCAGTAGGGGAGAGGTCAGTGTAGGGAGGCCCTCGGGAGGATTTTGCTGCGATGGCGGTCCTGCAAGGGATTCCTGCACTGGATCTTCCTATAAACTGTAGCGGGTTTTCTGAAGCTAGTGGAACTTTGTAAAGGCCTCGTAGTGTTACCCTGCCTCGCCTCCTCGGTAGAGGTGTATGGGAAGTCGCGATCCCTTGGCAGATGGGTAACATGACTTGTGGGTAAAGATGCGCAACCTCTGCAGAGTGTAAAACTGGTATACTAGCCGTGCTCACGGTCATGAGCAGCTCGGACCCTCACATGATTAAATTATGGAACTTAAATTCAATTTGTCATATGCATTGCATCGCAGGTGAAGTTGTTACTTTTGTTCTACTATTTAATTGGGTTTGGTATTTACTTATACTTAGTAACTGCTAATAAAATTTTGACCAACTTTAAAAGCAATGCTCAGCTCTAACCATCTTCTTTGGTAAGCCTTACACTTCACGTGAGCTCCCACCTTTGGCGAGTTCATGCACATTATTCCCCACAACTTGTTGAGCGATGAACGTATGTGAGCTCACTCTTGCTGTCTCACATACACCACAGGTCAAGACCAGG
Organism: Zea luxurians; assembly: GCA_029449295.1. NCBI lineage: Eukaryota > Viridiplantae > Streptophyta > Magnoliopsida > Poales > Poaceae > Zea > Zea luxurians. The sequence continues at coordinate 50,755,383 of JAOPSE010000010.1, forward strand.
TACTGCAGGATGATGCTCATGGAGGATGCTGCGATGAGTTCGTGAGAGTTCTAGGTCGTCGTCTCCCAGTCAACCTTTGGGTTGCTGGACCGTTGTCTCCTTATAATGTAATTATTTATTTTGTATAGAACACCTGTTATATATAAAGTTGTGACATTCGATCCTGTGCCACTATACATCATATGTATGAGACTTGGTCCCAGCATACCTGGTGTTTATGTTAACCCCGGGTTTTGGACCCCTAAAATCCGGGTGTTACACCCTCAGCTTCAAGGATTTTCGTCATCCGGGCTGAGGCGGAGGAGCGCACCGAGTGGGGGGTTGCCTCCGCGTGGGCTGGTAACCCTTTTCTTCCCCCAGCGTTTGGGGGAGAAAGGCATTCTCAAGCCCCGCGGAGGCTTCCTTCAGCCATGCGGGGGAAGGCGAACTGCTGCTTCCTAGACAGGGTGCAGCATTCCATCCTTCGTCCGGGCGGTGGCCGCGCCGCGTACGGGTCGACCACTTCCAGGTCTTCCTCGTGCCGATAGCCGTACCAGAGGGTTGCCCAGCATGTCGTACGCCGCGAGGGCGGTGCTCATGTTCTAGGGCGGCCTCGGTGAGGGCGGGAGCGAGGACCTGCCGGTGCGCTTTGGGGCGGCCGCCGCTTGTTGGTGTGGTGTTGGCGGACAGGTGGACACTGCCATCGGTGCTGTGGTGGCAGCGGCCGGAGAAGGTGTTGGGGACTTGTTCTCAAATGCTATGAGTTAAGAGCAAGGCAACACAAAAAATGCTAAGTATTAAAGTCCTTCGTCCTTCGAAGCATTATTTCCCTTGGGATATAATGATTTTCGGACGAAGGTTATGAAGAGCATACCTTCATAAACACAACATATAATAATGAAGAAGGAAACATGTAAAATATAAAAGATAACGTAAACAATTATGTATAATCTTCAACTCCTTTTTTTATATTATTGTTATTATGGAAAAATAGAAATGATATCCAATAACAAATGTACCTTCGGCTTGAAGGAAGATGTAAGTACAAGCGTGACGCAAAAGTAAAATGCCAAGTCAGCGTGAACAGTACGGGGGCACTGTTCACCTATTTATAGGCATGGGACACAGTTCATGTAAAATTACACCCAAGCCCTTTACATTTGGTAGTGATTCTATAGTAATCCACCGAGGTCTAAATAGCATTTTCATCTTTAAGTCGGTTTCCTTTTCTGCTATCATGCCGAAGCTTTCCCACTCACAGCTTCGGCGCTGTATCACCCTTCGTATCCTTCTCCCACTGCGATACCGATTCGAGTCCGAAGATACCTGTTCACACATTATACTCCGGAAACACTGTTAAATCATATTTTTGAGGACCTTCGGAAGCGGAAGGCCCCCAACAGAAGGTTTCTCTACCGACGAGATCACCAACTCCGCCTGCACCCCTGGACCTCCATCTCCCTGGCTTGAATGGCTGGTTCTCGTCCTTTGTGGGTGAGACCTTTTCTGCCGCAGCGTTTGCCCTGAAGCCGTTGCTGCAGCTGTCTTGCCGCCTGGGACGGAGGTCGTTGTCGCTGCTGCAGGAGTGGGCGGCGGTGAGCCGCTTGGAGTTCGTCGTCCCGCGGGCCTCCTGGTATGGAGGTTGTTCATACCCGCGGGAACGGAACCGGAGTCCCGTTTGTAATGGCATCTTGAGTGCCGGCGTATGTTCATTGCGGCTGTCAGGACTTGAACATCTGTGTATTTGGGTGTAAAGCCGTGTTTCTTCCCCATTTCGAGCACCAGGACTTGCCTGTAGGCTAGCTGGACCGCTTATCCAAGTGTGAGTTGCCCTGTGCGGAAGGGACGAGTGAGGTATCCGTATCCTGGAGGCGTAGGAGTCCCTTGGCTCAGTCGGCCTTGCCGCTCAAGGCTTCTCTTGCTTTGTGAAGGAACCCTCGGCTGCTCTGCGATGAGCCGAAGCCGGAGGCAGCGGTGTCAGCATGGACAGAGGCGGAGTTGGCTGGAGAAGAAACTTCGTCGGCCCAGGAGTAGGGGACTTCCCAGGCCGAGGAGGCGTAGCAGTGGCGGCTAGGACCTGGCCAGGTCGTCCACTGGCGGGACCAACCCTGGAATCGGGCTGCCGAGGCCATGAGCTGGGCTGGTGTCCTCAGGGGACAGCTGGCTGAGGCTACGGAGCAGCCGGTCCGGCCGTCTGCTTGGGCCGGGTTCTTGGAGGAGACCCTAGCGGCGATGGCCCAGGCGTGGTGCTGACATCTTCCTTCGAGGTGGAGATCCTCCGACCGTGTTGCTGTCCGAGGCCGGGTTGGATTCCGCCGAAGGTGGAGTCGATGCTGAGGGTGCTGCTGCTCCCCCCTACTGACGTTTGAACCTGCAGGAACAGTTTGTCTATAGTGTGCGTATGTTTTTTGCGGTCGCCGAGGCCCAAACATACCGTCGTCGTGTTGTAAAGCTGCATTTCTTTTCCCCTTGTTTCGAGTATCAGGACATGTTCGTCGGTAGCAGAATCGTTTATCCGAGCGAAAGTTACTTTTCACGGAAGGTGATCAGTGAGGTATCCGTATCCCGGAGGCGTAGGAGTTCCTCGGCTCGGTCGGCCTTGCCGCTTACGTGTACTCTTACTCGTCCGTAGGATTCTATTATCGATATAGTCGAGATGGCACGAAAAATCGTTTCGGCCGAAAAATTTTCGAGCGCTAAGACTTGTTCGGACAGCGAAATCGCTTATCCGAGCGTGAGTTACTTATCGCAGAAGGTGATGAGTGAGGTATCTGTATCCCGGAGGCGTAGGAGTCCCTCGGCTCGGTCGGCCTTGCCGCTTACGTGTACTCCATCGTTTTCAGGATTCCACTATCGAAGTAGTCGAAAAGCACGAAAGATGTTCTAGCAGAAAGACTTTTTCTGAGGAAAATTTTGACGTAGAGGGGGTTCCGCCCTTCTAGCCCCCGAGGGAGGGTCGGGCTTTGCCGAGGCAAGGCTGACCCTTCCTTGATGGTTAGACTTTATTTGTGTATGTGAACGAGGTATATGAACGACTTGAAAACATCTTAAGGGTAGAAGCGACGTAGCTGTCGGATGTTCCAAGTGTTGCTGTAGACCTCGCCTTGACTGTTGGCCAGCTTGTATGTCCCTGGCTTCAGAATCTTAGCGATGATGAACGACCCTTCCCAGGGAGGCGTGAGCTTATGGTGCCCTCGGGCGTCTTGTCGTAGCCGAAGCACCAAGTCGCCCACCTAGAGGTCTCGGGACCGAACCCCTCGGGCGTGGTAGCATCGTAGGGACTGCTGATACCACGCCGAGTGTAGTAAGGCCATGTACCGAGCCTCTTCCAGCTGGTCCTAGTGAGTCTTCTCGGTTTGTCTGGTTGCTTCGGGCGTCGTATGCCCTTGTCCTCGGGGAGCCGTATTCTAAGTCTGTGGGCAAGATAGCCTCGGCCCCATAGACTAGAAAAAACGGCGTGAAGCCCGTGGCTCGGCTTGGCGTCGTCCTTAGACTCCAGACCACCGAGGGGAGTTCCTTCATCCACCGCCTGCCGAACTTGTTGAGGTCGTTGTAGATCCTCGGCTTGAGTCCCTGTAGAATCATGCCGTTGGCACGCTCTACCTGCCCATTCGTCATGGGGTGAGCTACGACGGCCCAGTCCACCCGGATGTGGTGGTCCTCGCAGAAGTCCAGGAACTTCCTGCCGGTGAACTGGGTGCCGTTGTCGGTGATGATGGAGTTTGGGACCCCGAAGCGATGGATGATGTTGGTGAAGAACGCCACCGCCTGTTTGGACCTGATGCTGTTTAGGGGTCGGACCTCGATCCACTTGGAGAATTTATCGATGGCGACCAGCAGGTGCGTGAAGCCCCCGGGTGCCTTCAGCAAGGGACCGACGAGGTCCAGACCCCACACAGCAAATGGTCAGGTGATGGGTATTGTTTGCAAGGCCTGAGCGGGCAGGTGCATCTGCCTTGCATAGAATTGACACCCTTGGCAGGTGCGTACAATCCTAGTGGCGTCGGCCACCGCGGTTGGCCAGTAGAAACCCTGTCGGAAGGCGTTTCCCACAAGGGCTCGAGGTGCTGCATGGTGACCGCAAGCCCCCGAGTGTATTTCTTGCAATAACTCCTGACCTTCGACGATGGATATGCATCGCTGGAGGATGCCTGAGGGGCTGCGGTAGTAGAGCTCCTTTTCATCACCCAGCAAGACGAACGACTTGGCGCGCCGCGCCAGTCACCGAGCTTCGGCTCTGTCGAGGGGTAGCTCTCCTCAGTGGAGATATTGCAGGTATGGGGTCTGCCAGTTTCGATTAGGCGTGACCCCATTCCGCTCTTCCTCGACGCGCAGTGCCTCACCCTCGGGGGCTGAGGGTGCCTCGGGCGGGGCCGAGGCTACCTCGGGCTGAGCCGAGGGCGCCTCGGGCAGAGCCGAGGCCTTCTCGGGCTCGGGCGTGTCGTCGGTCTTGACAGAGGGTTGATGTAGGTCTCGGGAGAAGACGTCCGGAGGAACCGTTGTTCGCCCCAAGGCTATCTTAGCCAGCTTGTCTGCAGTCTCGTTGTATCGTCGAGCGACGTGGTTGAGCTCGAGCCCGTAGAACTTGTCCTCCAGGCACCGAACCTCGTCGCAGTAGGCTTCCATCTTCGGGTCGCGGTAGTGGGAGTTCTTCATGACTTGGTCGATGACAAGCTGCGAGTCGCCATGAGCGTCGAGGCGCCGGACCCCTAGCTCGATGGCGATGCGCAACCCGTTAACCAGAGCCTCATACTCGGCCACGTTGTTGGACACCGGGAAATGGAGGCGCAGCACGTAGCGGAGGTGCTTCCCGAGGGGTGAGATGAAGAGCAGGCCTGCGCCCGCTCCTGTTTTGATCAGCGACCCGTCGAAAAACATGGTCCAGAGTTCCGGTTGGATCGGAGCTGTTGGAAGCTGGGTGTCGACCCATTCAGCCATAAAGTCCGCCAAGACTTGGGACTTGATGGCCTTCTGAGGGGCGAACGAGATTGTCTCGCCCATGATCTCCACCGCCCACTTTGCAATCCTTCCCGAGGCCTCTCGGCACTGGATGATCTCCCCCAGGGGGAAGGATGACACCATAGTCACCGGATGAGACTCGAAGTAGTGTCGCAACTTCGCCGTGTCAGAATTACCGCGTACAGCAGCTTCTGAATTTACGGGTAGCGGATTTTGGTCTCGGACAGTACCTCACTGATGAAGTAGACCGGCCTCTGGACGGGCAATGCGTGCCCTTCTTCTCGTCTCTTGACCATGATCACGGCGCTGACCACCTGAGTGGTAGCGGCGATGTAGATCAAGAGGGCTTCTCCGGCAGCGGGGGGCACCAGGATGGGCGCGCTTGTAAGGAGCGCCTTCAAGTTCCTGAGGGCTTCCTCGGCCTCGAGGGTCCAAGTGAAGCGCTCGGTCTTCCTTAAGAGGCGATATAGGGGCAGACCTCTTTCGCCGAGGCGCGAGATGAAGCGGCTCAGAGCCGCAAGGCATCCCATGACCCTCTGTACTCCTTTCAAGTCCTTGATAGGCCCCATGTTGGTGATGGCCGCGATTTTCTCCGGGTTGGCCTCGATGCCCCGCTCGAAGACGATGAACCCTAGGAGCATGCCTCGGGGGACTCCAAAGACACACTTCTCGGGATTGAGTTTTACGCCTTTTGCTTTGAGACACTTGAATGTCGTTTCAAGGTCGGAGAGGAGGTCAGAGGCTTTCCTCGTCTTGACTATGATTTCATCGACGTAAGCCTCGACCGTTCGACCAATGTGCTGTCCGAACACGTGGTTCATGCACCTTTGGTATGTCGCGCCCGCATTCCTCAAACAGAATGGCATAGTAATGTAGCAGTACATGCCAAAAGGTGTGATGAAAGAAGTTGCGAGCTGGTCAGACTCTTTCATCCTGATTTGGTGATACCCTGAGTAGGCATCAAGGAATGACAGGGTTTCGCACCCAGCAGTGGAATCCACGATTTGATCGATGCGAGGCAGAGGGTAGGGAACCTTCGGACATGCTTTGTTTAGACCAGTGTAGTCTACACACATCCGCCATTTCCCACCTTTCTTTCTCACAAGCACAGGGTTGGCTAGCCATTCGGGATGGAATACCTCTTTGATGAACCCTACAGCCATCAGCTTGTGGATCTCCTCGCCTATGGCTCTGTGCTTTTCTTCGTTGAATCGGCGCAGAGGCTGCTTCACGGGTCGGGCTCCAGCTTGGATATCTAGCGAGTGCTCGGCGACTTCCCTCGGTATGCCAGGCATGTACGAGGGACTCCACGCAAAAAACTTGACGTTTGCGCGGAGAAAGTCGACGAGCACTGCTTCCTATTTGGGGTCGAGCTCGGAGCCGATCCGGATCTGCTTGGAGGTGTCGTTGCTGGGATCAAGAGGAACGGACTTAACCGCCTCTGCTGGTTCGAAGTTGCCGGCGTGGCGCTTTGCATTTGGCGCCTCCTTGGAAAGGTTTTCCAGGTCGGCGATGAGGGCCTCGGCGTACTCCACGCACTCCACGTCGCATTCGTACGCGTGTCGGTATGTGGATCCGACGGTGATGACCGTGTTGGGGCCCGGCATCTTGAGCTTAAGGTAGGTGTAGTTGGGGATGGCCATGAACTTGGCATAGCATGGTCTCCCCAGCACTGCGTGGTAGGTTCCTCGGAACCCGACCACCTCGAACGTGAGGGTTTCCTTTCGGAAGTTGGAGGGAGTCCCGAAGCAGACGGGCAGATCGAGTTGTCCAAGGGGCTGGACGCGCTTCCCAGGAATGATCCCGTGAAAGGGCACCGCACCGGCCCGGATCGAGGACAGATCGATCTGCAGGAGCCCGAGGGTGTCGGCGTAGATGATGTTGAGGCTACTGCCTCCATCCATGAGGACCTTGGTAAGCCTGACGTTGCCGATGACGGGATCAACAATGAGCGGGTACTTCCCCAGGCTCGGCACGCGGTCGGGGTGGTCGCCTTGGTCGAAGGTGATGGGCTTGTCGGACCAGTCTAGGTAGACTGGCGCCGCCACCTTCACCGAGCAGACCTCCCGGCGCTCTTGCTTGCGGTGTCGAGCCGAGGCGTTCGCCACTTGCCCACCGTAGATCATGAAGCAGTCATGGACCTCGGGGAACTCCTCTGCCTTGCGGGCTTCCTTCTTGTCGTTGTCGTGGGCTTTGCCACCTTCCGCTGGTGGCCCAGCCTTGTGGAAGTAGCGCCGAAGCATGACGCACTCCTCAAGGGTGTGCTTGACGGGACCCTGATGATAGGGGCACGACTCCTTGAGCATCTTGTCGAACAAGTTGGCGCCTCCGGGAGGCTTCCGAGGGTTCTTGTGTTCGGTGGCGGTGACAAGGTCTGCGTCGGCGGCGTCGCGTTTCACTTGCGACTTCTTCTTGCCCTTCTTCTTCGCACCGCGCTGAGTGGACGCCTCGGGGACGTCATCCGGCTGGCGCCCCTGAGGCTGCTTGTCCTTCCAGAAGATGGCCTCGACTGCCTCCTGGCCAGAGGCGAACTTGGTGGCGATGTCCATCAGCTCGCTCGCCCTGGTGGGAGTCTTGCGACCCAGCTTGCTCACCAGGTCGCGGCAAGTGGTGCCGGCGAGGAACGTGCCGATGACATCTGAGTCGGTGATGTTGGGCAGCTCGGTGCGCTGCTTCGAGAATCGCCGGATGTAATCCCGCAGGGATTCTCCCGGCTGCTGGCGGCAGCTTTGGAGATCCCAGGAGTTCCCAGGGCGCACGTATGTGCCCTAGAAGTTGCCGGCGAAGGCTTTGACCAGATCATCCCAGTCGGAGATCTGCGCAGGAGGCAGATGCTCCAGCCAGGCTCGGACGGCATCGGAGAGGAATAGGGGGAGGTTGCGGATGATGAGGTTGTCATCGTCCGTTCCACCCAGCTGGCAGGCCAGCCGGTAGTCCGCGAGCCATAGTTCCAGCCTCGTCTCCCCCAAGTACTTGGTGATGGTAGTCGAGGCCCGGAACCGGGTCGGGAACGGCGCCCGTCGTATGGCCCGACTGAAAGCTTGCGGACCGGGTGGTTCAGGCAAAGGGCTCTGATCCTCCTCGCTGTCGTAGCGTCCCCCACGCCTGGGGTGGTAGCCTCGGCGCACCCTCTCATCGAGGTAAGCTCGACGGTCGCGGCGATGGTGCTCATTGCCGAGGCGGCCCGGGGCCGCAGGTGCTGTGTCCCGCGTGCGCCCGGTGTGGACCGAGGCTTCCCGCATGAGTCGGGAAGTCGCGGCGCGATGCTCCGGAGGGTACCCCTGCCTTCGGGAGGCAGATCTTTCGGCCCGTCGGACCGCGACATCCTCCAGGAGATTCTTGAGTTCTCCCTGGATACGCCGTCCCTCGGTGGTGGATGGTTCCGGCATCGCTCGGAGTAGTATTGCTGCTGCAGCCAGGTTCTGGCCGACCCCACTGGAAGTCAGGGGCAGCCTTGCCCTGGCATTATCGGCGATGCGGTGCTAGACGTCCTGGGGCAGATGACGCGCTTCTCCGGCCGATGCTCGGCCTGCCCGCTCCTGCCCGATCTTCTGCCGGAGCTGCACAAGTTGTCCTACTTCCTTGTCGAGCCTGGCCTGCATCTCGCGGATTTGCTCGAGCTGTGTGTCCTGATCCCCCACAGGGACTGGGACCACAGCTAGCTCCTGAAGGATGTCAATGCGAGGTGCAGGCCTAGGGGGATCGCCGTCCTCCGGCATACCAAGGTGGTTGCCTTCGTCGAGACCCCCTAGATTGACGTGGAAACATTTGCGACTTGGGCCACAGTCCTCGTCGCCGAGGCTGTGGCTACCATCGGAGCAATTGGAAAGGCAGTAGTCGCATGCAGTCATGAAGTCCCGCATGGCACTGGGGTTATCGAGCCTAGAGAAATCCCAACCAGAGTCGGGCTCGTCGTCTTCCTCGGAACCCAGGGGCCCGTAGGTCGAGACAGCCGTCAATCTATCCCAGGTTGACCATATATGGTACCCCGGAAGGTTTGGATATGCCTTTATGAAAGCGTCCACTGAAGCGGGGTCGCTTGGTGGGTCGAAGCTGAATCTAAAAGGCACAGGATGAGAAACGGACGGTACCTCTTGATAGACGGATGGTGACGAGGTCGCGTCGGGAACGGACTGCACCGTTATCTCAGGTACGAGGCTAACGCCCAGCAGGTCCTTCACGAGCGTGCTGCCGTCGTCCGTCTGCTTGGGGTTGGCGTGTTGCGGGGAAACGACACTCATCTACGTCTGAGACGCGAGGTCAACGCCCGACGTGTCCCCCGCTGGGGCGCCGGCGTCGTCGACTTGCTCGACAGCCGACGAGGTGCTGCCTCCTGCTTGGCCATGATTGCCCCGCCTCCTTCCCCGTAGACGAGGAAGGTGACAGGACAAACTCGGATGCTGTTCTTCCGCCACGCGGGGAAGACGTTGTCGATTCCGCCGCCGGCGGGCGGGCTGACGACCGCCATTGTCGTTGTCGCGCGGCGGAGGAAGGAGTATCATGTCGTAGCCGCCATCGAGGGACATGAACTCGAGACTCCCAAAACGGAGCTTCATCCCGGGTTGGAGAGGTTGCTGGAGACTCCCCATCTGGAGCTTGACGGGAAGCTGTTCGTCAACACGTAGCAGGCCCCTACCTGGCGCGCCAACTATCGACGTTTCGACCCCAGGGGGTCCCTGGACCGACGAGTAAATTGTCACTGCATGTCCCAGCCCAAATGGGTCGGCGCGAGACGAAACACAAGGGGGGAAAACAGTAAGGGGAACCACGGCCTCGTGTTGTCCTGAGCCCAGGGTAGATGCGCTTGCAGTAGGGGGTTACAAGCGTTCGCGAGGGAGAGAGAGAGGGCATGAGACTGCGCGTCAGCTCGTCCTCCCGCGCGGCCACCTTCTCTTCGTACGAGGGCCCTGGACCTTCCTTTTATAGACGTAAGGAGAGGGTCCAGGTGTACAACGGGGGGTGTAGCAGTGTGCTAACGTGTCTAGCAGAGGGGAGCCAGAGCCCTATGTACATGCCGACGTGGCAGTCGGAGAGGTGTTGGAGCCCTGTTCATGTGGCGTCGTGGCCGTCGGAGGAGCGCTTGAGCCCTGTAGAAGCACAGCTGTCGGGGCTGTTGGATCCTTGCTGACATGTCCTTGCTTCCGTAGGGGGCTGAGAACCGCCGTCGTCATGGAGCACGCGGGGTGCCATCATTACTTGTTTTACCGGGGCAAGCCAGATGGGACGCCGGTCTTGTTCCCCGTAGCCTGGGCTAGCTAGGGGTAGGGTAATGATGGCCCCCCTTGTGGCGTGGTCGGTCCGAGCCCAAGGTCGGGCGAGGCGGTGATTCCTCTGAGGTCGAGGTTGAGTCCGAGCCCTAGGGTCGGGCGAGGCGGAGACCGTCATCCGAGGTCGAGGTTGAGTCTGAGCCCTAGGGTCGGGCGAGGCGGAGACCGTCGTCCGAGGTCGAGGTTGAGTCCGAGCCTTGGGGTCGGGTGAGGCGGAGACCGTCGTCCGAGGTCGAGGTTGAGTCCGAGCCCTAGGGTCGGGCGAGGCGGAGACCGTCGTCCAAGGTCGAGGTTGAGTCCGAGCCCTAGGGTCGGGCGAGGCGGAGACCGTCTTCCAAAGTCGAGGTTGAGTCCGAACCCTGGGGTCGGGCGAGGCGGAGATTCCTATGGCGCCCGAGGCTGGACTTGGCTGCTGTCAGCCTCACCCTGGCGGGTGGCACAGCAGTCGGAGCAGCGCTAGGCGGCGTTGTTTTCCTGTCAGGTCAGTCAGTGGAGGGGCGAAGTGACTGCGGTCACTTCAGCCTTGTCGACTGGAGAGCGTGCGTCAGGATAAGGTGTCAGGCGATCCTTGCATTGAATGCTCCTGTGATACTGTCTGTTGGCATGGCGATCTGGCCAAGGTTGCTTCTCCGCGAAGCCTTCCCGAGCTGGGCCTCGGGCGAGTCGAAGGTGTGCCCGTTGCTTGAGGAGACCCTCGGGTGAGGCGTGAATCTGCCTTGGTCTGCCATTCCTGCCCGAGGCTGGGCTCGGGTGAGGCGAGATCGTGTCCCTTGAGTGGACGGAGCCTTGACCTGAAGTGCGCCCATCAGGCCTTTGCAGCTTTGTGCTGATGGGGGTTACCAGCTGAGATTAGGAGCCTTGGGAGTACCCCTAATTACGGTCCCCGATACTTGTAGAACATCTAGAAGAAGAAGTAGAAGTTGAAGTGCAAGAGGAGACAGTTCCTCAATCTCTCTTGAGGTTGCTCTAGTTAGGGCTAGAAAAAAAGCTCGAGCTCGACGAACTAGCTCGGGATCACAGCAGCTCGGCTCGGCTCGGACTGGCTCGACGCTCAGAACGAGCCCGAGCCGAGCCTATTTTTGTGGCTCGTGAAAAGAGCGAGCCAGCTCGGCTCGGCTCGGTGCAGCTCGCGAGCTGGCTCGTGGCTCGACCCAACAACAATTTGTTACATAAAATCTTAATTAGCTTATAATATTAGAGCAACTCTAGTAGTTCTCTAAAAAATAGCTTGCTAAAATCATGTTTAGCAAGTTGCTAAATAGCTATTGGAAGTAAAAAATAACTTAGTCTCCAATAGTTGCTCATATTTAGGAAGTAGTTCGATTTTGAATCTAGCTTTAGCGGCCCTGTCCCTATGAGATCTGCCTGATAATAAGGTTGAGAGCAGAGGATATGAGGGCGGAAGAAAAAAGGTCGGTCGATATGAACTATGGATGAATGGTGGTCCGGTGGCGCAACCTATAAGAAAGTTGGGTTCGACGATGAAGGAGAAACTTGTGTCATACGTGTTTGACCTAGCTACCTCATTATGCTAGAAAATGAAAAAAGAGTGTGTTATACCTGGCTATCTCACTGTGTGGGAAAGGGAAAAATAATCACGCTAGTGTGAAGAAATTGACGTCAACTGTATTTAGGGAGTTCCTACCGAGTTGCTAAATGTGGAGAGTAAATAGAGTTGAATAGCAACTAAGTAAATTTAGCAAGTCTATTTAGAGAACCATTGGAGAAGCATTTTTCTGTTCACTTCTTAAATTTAAGATTTAAAGAGTTGTTTAGAGAACTATTGGAGTTGCTCTTAGTAGAAAGTAGACAATAATTTATGTTATTTGAGATTATTATACAAAAATAATCTATTTTCTATATTATATTAGTGATATATCTATTTTACTAATTTAAAATATGTTATTTAAAATATTTTTAAGATTTTATATTATAATTTAGAGAGCAGATTTACATTTATGGTTGGGCTCGTTGGCTCGACGAGCCGACTCGCGAGCCTGGAGCGAGCTGAGCCGCTTTTCCGAGCTCGATAGATGGGCGAGCCGAGCCGAGCTCGGCTCGGCTCCTTTTCACCCCTAGCCCTAGTGGGCTTTGCAACTAGCTGCAATATTTTGGTAGAAGAGTCTGACTCTCCTCCTCATCAAGGCAAACATTGGTGCATTTAACCAATTACTTGCATTTTCAAAACTTTTATCACTTATATGGTGCAATAGGTGATATGAGTTGAATGATTAAACCTTTGTTGCAACTTTTCCTTGAAATATTTATTATCATCCTTGGCACCTGTTTTACAAAGTTTATAAATGTTTAGTTATGCTTATAGATTAGGAACAAATGTGTTTTTGATCTATGAATCATGTTTTTACAAAAGAAAAGGGCTTGGAATTGATGAAGGCATCAAGGCCTTGATGAATTCAGCATTCAAGCGTGGTACCTCTGACAGATACAAGTTTTTGAGAAATAGTGTAACATGAGACCAGACGTTGAGCAGGAAAGGTCGCCCGATAGTGTCGATTAAGGACTGTTCCGTTAGTTAGTCTGCTGATCTAGGACCTTTTAAGTGGCCACATACCTTGTCATGGGTAGGCTTAGCCTCGGCCGGACCAATACCATAAAGGATGACTCTGCAATGGGAGTCGAGAGATGGTGAGAGTATCGTGTATCCACCTGGTAAGGGGCTAGATGGTGGGGTACTGTGCTCTCGGTTGGCGGGAACTCGTTCTGGTATTGAGATACCCGGGTGCGAGTTGACATATGCAAGGGTTAAGTGCTACATATATCGTGTGGTTGGAGATCCCCAGCTGGGTACTAATCTATTCGAATCGCCATTACTTCTCGAATATGGAGACTAGATCACTACCATCATCGTAGATAACAAGTATAACAAGATTTGTTTTATGTAAAAGGAAACTAGACTAGGCCAAGTGAATGAGCTAGATTAGTTAAATCTAGAGAAAGGTAAGAACTTCACTTGGAAAGTAAAATTTTGGCTTAAGTGATGACCTTTACCTTGTTTCCCAAATCAGTTAGCATGCCCTTGAGAGTCTTTTCTTTAGTCGGGTAAGTCTTGCTGAGTAATTGCCTGCTTAGGGTTTTATTCCCTATGTTGTTGTAGGAGAGGTGCTTGACACGTTGAATAATTGTCAGGCTCACTTTTGGAGACCTTTTGTTTATGCTTAGTTCGTGTGTGCTTCTAGGAAGATAAGATCTTCCTCAATAATGTAATAAGTTAGCACTTTGATACTACTCGGGCATGTAATAATCACTATTTGGTTTTGTAAACTTTCATTCAATCTCCTATGTCTATACTATTCTATTTAGAACCTAATGTGGGCACCTGGTGATACCACGGCTTCACCCTCCTCACATTCAGCGCCCGCAAAAAATAGTGCAGAACGAGCACTCGAACCCACACCCCTCTGCTCCAGAAATTTGAGGCTAATCACCAAACCACACATACCTTAGTATTTAGAAATAAACAAAAAATCTATTTGTAGCCTAGGCACCACTCCTCCGCCTCGTGGTGACACACGGGCACATACCTAGTTAATGCTTATGTTTCAAAATGTATGACTATTGTAATGTTCTCAATCATGGGTGAATGGTCTTCGGGAAAAGAATGATTGAGTTCATCGAAATCCGCACCCCGAGTAAGTTATCTGGTACACTTACATATCCATCTGAGGCCTTACGGGTGAGGATTGGTGTATGTGGGCCTGATAACTTGGTTGGGTTGTGGCACTCAACCCACTTAGGGCATCTCATTGAGTACTTCCTTATTCGATTATGTATCGGCCCTTTGATTGATTTGGCCGACCAAAGAGGGGTCCCATTCCCATGGCCACCCTATTAGTCGGGTTACTTCATGAGAATGTGAGATACGACCTTGGATGTGAATACAAGCAACTGACTTATGGGTTGGTCACCTAGCTTGCGGCTCACTAGGAGCTTGCTCGGACCACCCATCACTCTATGTGAGAAGTTGGGGTGAGTTTTGGTTTTTTACCTGGTTGGCTATCACACCCGGTTTTGGAAGGCAAACCGAATGCGAACCATGTACATGCCAGGATCAGAAATTCACATACACAGTGATTACATAATTGGATATCATCACACATTGCTCAAAATAATAGCGAAAATAAGTACTTTATTACATCACGATATCTGAAACATCCACAAAGTCATTAACTTAAACCATAATCAAAGTGCAGAATGAAATGTAGTACGATAAGGCCTTCATAGGCAGCTGACTGGGGTTTGCCACTAATCTAATCTAGAACTCATCGAAGTCCTGAAACTCCTGAAAGTCCTCCATATTGCCTTCATCTTCTCCTGAGCATTGGTTGCAATGGGACAACCTAGTGTTTGGCGTTTTTAAGCAAGGGTGAGTAGACATCAACGTACTCAGCAAATGTCCCGTTTGGCTAAAGTGGACTAGCTGTATGTGGGGTGAAGCTCAAAGCAGTTGCTTTTAGTTGGTCAGGTATTTATTACTAGTAAAGAGCCAAGTTTTAGCAATAATCCCAAGTTATTAACCCAAAAAGTACTCCCTCTAAGAGAAAATACTAAAATCTATAATTATAATCATCATCATTAAGCATCATCATAAAGATATCCAGAGTAACTCTAATCAAAGGAGCTCCTCCCAAGGCTGCTCATAAGCGTGAGCACAACTGATATACCAGTTTATAACCCTCTACAGAGGTTGCACACTTTACCCACGAGTCGTGATCCCTTCCCAGTCTAGGTTGTACAGACCCGATCTTCACCATCGAGGTGAATGGCCAGGGATTCACTATGTAGCTTATATAAAGATTCCCTAGAGGTCATAGTCGCTCGTTAGGTTTCTCCAGTTTGATAAACACATTACCTCTCCCCACAAGAAGGGTGACTAACAAAAGCAACACGAAAGAACCTCGGCACCCAGCCTCGGCAGAGAAAGTACT
Source organism: Zea luxurians (assembly GCA_029449295.1). NCBI lineage: Eukaryota > Viridiplantae > Streptophyta > Magnoliopsida > Poales > Poaceae > Zea > Zea luxurians. The sequence continues at coordinate 50,770,534 of JAOPSE010000010.1, forward strand.
GTGCCCGGACCCCATTGACGGCACGACGACGAAACTGACTACACCTCAAGTTCCTCTAATTAATCAGCTAAGGGCATCTCATACCACCCTCATGGTTGTACTATTTTCCTGGGTGGTCATCCAACGAACAGGTCCTTACAGAGAGGTACTCAAGAAACAACCCGAGTCCCCTAAAGTGATACAAGTTCATCATCATAATCAAGATATCATCATTGTTTCATAAATATTCTCATCATGTTCATTGATTAAAGTAAAGCAATAGCATGATACTAATCATAGTATCCAATTCCCAAAGGATAACCAAGGATAGGAAAAACAGAACACTAGTCAATCCTTAGGTTGATCATGGTATGCGGGACAATGAATTATAAAGTAAGTAGGACATAATGGGTCAGAGGACACTTGCCTTCACTAGGTTGCTGTCAGGAAAATCTCCTGCAACACTCTCGGAAACCACAGACTGCTCATTGTCTACGCAAAGCAATCATTCTTTCAACACACTTGGGGAATAACAGAAGAACAGTACACCAAACATATGCAACAGAGTAAACATAGGTTCAATAGAAGGGTAAAGACATACAGGTGCATTCTAGGTTTGGGGTAGATCACTATGCCAAGTGGTCTATTGTTCTTTAATTAAGTCTATCTTAGTCAATTACTTACTTAAATAAAGTTATTTCAGGGAATGGATCATACATTAAATGGGGTTGGGTCTACAAAATTAGGCACTTGAACATTCATTAGGGCTTTTACCTTTATTTTATTTCTAGTTGAGTTTCCACAGCCTTACTGTAACCTAGAGACCAACTATAAAATTGAGACATGGAAACAGTGAATGAACACAATTCTAAGAGATAGAAAATAACATAATGAACATGTTGCAATTTGAACCACCCAATTTGGAGTTCATATGACAAAGTTATGAATTTTGGAAGTTTTAGAATTCAAAACCCTAATTTATACCCATTTTTGTGATTAAAATAAAGTCTAGGGGTCTCTCTGCAAGAAACCAGGGTGAAAGTACATTCATCCATTTTGTGAGTTTTGGTGATTTGGATAACAACACATTTAAAGGTCTAACAAGTTTGTTAAGTGTTGAACAGGAAATTTAGTATGATGAACATACTTGAATAGTGTATAATGATCAATGAACACAGATTCAACACAAGATCAAATAATCAATGAGACATGGTAAATGGATATAATATGGTCTATGTATTGATTTGAATATATATATGGACAAGACCTGAGAAATCATTGCATACATATGATCAGAATAGAGGTTGAAGTGATTAAGAGGATTGGTCAAGCCAAAGTGAATAAGATATGATGAATCGTGAATTGGCTTGACCATATTACTATCAGTCTATATATGCTTCTATGAGAATCAAACTAGAGCTTAATTGGTCTTAACAGTTATATCTAGAAGACATTCAAGCAAGGTTCACAATATTGAATAAATGATTCTCTCAATGGATGCTCAATACGATGTGACTCAAGAATGGCTTGATAGGGAGAAGATAGCAAGGAAAGGGCTTTGAGGGACTAGGCGAAGGTGAAGGCCAAGCGACGGCTTATGGACCGAGGTACCATAGCTAAGGTGAAGAAGAGAGTACTTGCACTAAGTCGATGAACTAATCAGCTATGAAGAGTTATAATATGTTGATGCATCAGTAAGGTGACTTAAAGCCTTGATTTGAGCTCATATATGGTGAAATGGTACAAGTCACAGGGTTTGATTGTGTTTGCTTCAAAAGGCGAGACAAAGATGTTTGTGATCCTTATGAAGCAATGCCATGGAGAAATCAGTCATCAGACACCAATTACTCAAGGAATTTACTTAATTATATTTTATTTAACTTGAGTATAGAAATCGCCGTACTATCAAGGGGGATCCAAAAAGAAGGTTGGTGTTTGCCAAAGCTCAAGCCTCTATATTCAAAAGCTATTTTGAAAACCAAAATCTCTTGAACGCTTTATGTCTGACTGTTGTTAGGATTGAGAAACTGCGAGTGTTCTTGTTGAAAAGCAGTTAAACTTCTTCAACTGCAATTGAGCTTCTTCAGCTGCAGTTGAGCTTTTTTAGCTGAGTTGAACTTCTTCAACTGCAGTTGAGCTTTTTCAACTGCAGTTGAACTTCAACTTCAATTGTGAACCTCTCTGACCATACACTAGTGAACTTGCCTCCGGGCCAGTTGAATTGGATTTTCTCTCCTAAACTTTCTAGTCAAGACCAGTTGAACTAGTCCCTAGGGGAGGTTCAACTGGTCTCTGACTCCTCTGCTCAGACTGTCCAGCAGTCTACCAGTCAGACTGGCAGACAGGTCTGACTAGGGGCGGTTCAACCGGTCTTTGTCAGTTTGACCAGTCTATGCAGCAGTCTGTCAGTTAGACTGGCAAACAGACTGACAGGTCTGCTAGGGGCGGTTCAACCGATCTTGGTCAGTCTGACCAGACTATGCAACAGTCTGCCAGTCAGACTGACAGACATGCTGATAGTCAGACCAGGGGCGATTCAACTGGTCCTCCACAGTAAAATCTAGCCAACGGCTAGTTTTGGAGCCCCACCTATATATACTCACTCCTACCCCTATCCCCACAGAAGAGCACGACTTGAACTCCATTTCTAACCTGAGAAACACCTCCCACTCTCTCCCACACACCTCTTGCCTCTCCCATTTCAAATCCTTGGAGAGAAATCTTTGAGTAAGATTGAGAGCTATGGTTTTTGTGCTTCATCTTCAAATCCTTCTTGTTCTTCTTGATTTGAGCTTTGGTACTACATCGAATTCTTTATGGATTCATTACTCTTGGAACTTCTAGCTCCTAGACGACTAGGTGTCATTTGTGAGTCTCCACATCTTGTGAAAAACCACAAGAAAGTTCGTATTACCCGCTCATTTGAGCAAAGATTAGTGTGTGGGCTTAACCTTTGTGGTCGACAAAGGTAGGATTAGGGTTGAAAGAGACCCGACTCTTTGTGGACGCCTCAACGAGGAAGTAGGGCACCTTGGTAGTGTGACCGAACCTCGGGATAAATCTTGTGTCTCTTGTGTTCTTGTTCATTGTGTTTGTTCGTGTTCTTCGTTCTCTCACCATTCCGTGGAAGAATTGTTCATATCTTTTTGGTGTGTGGATTTTGAGATGTGCCCTTCTCAGATCTACTACTTTGAACCTTATGGATCATCTAGGACATCTCATTTACAAAGTTAATTGGGTGAATTTCAAGATCAATTCAGTTTTATATCTCATTATTTAGTTGAGCCCGTTCAAACCAGTTGAACCGGTTTTGATACCGGTTGAATCGGTTTTACCCACTTCGTTTCTAGTTTTTGTTTGAAAAATTTTGGCTTGCCTATTCACCCCCTCTAGGCAACTTTCAATTGGTATCAGAGCCTAATCCTCGTTCTAACGCTTAACCATGTGAGGAAAAAATCATGTTAGGGGGACTAAGAAACGAAAGTACTTCTAAGCTTGAAAAGTTGAGTCTGCTTCGACTTCATCTTTTGGTGCAGATGTTGATCCTAGGGCAATAGACCTTGCCATGAGAATCGCCGAAAGGATGTTCCTAAAAATGAAGATGAGGCGAAGAACAAGATCGAAGAAGAAGAAAATGATCGATGGAGACCAAAAGACGAATCCACCTCTTCACAAGGTTCGTCTTTCAAATCCACTTCTCATATGTGCTTTGTTGCTAATGAGAGTGACAGTGAAAGCGAAAGTGAGGATGAGGAGAAGCATGAAAGTGATAGTAAAGATGAGGATGATCATCAACAATTCTTCACTCAGCTAAGCAAGAAAAATCAGATGAGCTTGCTCAAACTCATGAACAGAGTGGAAGAACAAAAAGAAATGCTTCATAAGCAAGAAGATTTCCTCATCAAAAAAATCAAAGACTTAGAGAAGTTGACCAAAGAGCATGAGAAGCTAAAGTGCTCTCATTATGATTTGGTCCAAAGGTATGAAGACATTTCAATTGAGCAAATTAGAGCTATTAATCATACATCATATATTTCTCAATTACCAAATAGAACTGTTATGCTCAAGAACACGATAGAAAAGTTAAATATTGAAAATCTAGCTGTAAAGCTCAAAATTTGTATAAAAATTAATATATAATAAAATAAATATATGTTTATGTGAGTGTGTTGGGAAAATTGGTGCCTATGGAGATTATTTGATTTCCTTTCCTTGTGCATACTCAAATAATGGAAATTTTATTAGTCAACTAACAAATAAATAAAAACAAAAATGTGCATCCCATGCTGATATTATCAGTGGTACATTTAAATTAAATGAGGAACTAATATGAATTTGAATTCAAATTATGAATTTAAGTGGAAAAACAAAATAGAAAATTTAAAAAAAGAAAAAGGGAGACATGCCTGCGCCTAGGTCGAATGCACTAAGATGGCCCATATCCCTTGCCGCGCAGCCCAACCAACCGAGTACCCACGCGAGCTCACTAGCAAATGGGGTCGAGTCACCGTGCTCACTGACCTTTGGGCCCAGGATGCAGGGCGCCCTCCTCCGCCATTAGCGCACACAATTGTCACTGGCAAATGGGGTCGTCTGGTCAGTCGCAGGATCCGTCTTCCTTGTCGGATCACAACAACTCATGCGGGATCGACGGGCAGCTGGCAACAAACCCCAGAACCTCAACCCGGTCATAAAACCCTGGTACCCTGTCTCCTTTGCCCCCTTCGCTTCAGTTCTAAACCATCGTCGCCAAGTGTAGCGAGACATAGAGAGTGTCGCGGGCGTGTGGGCATCATCGTCGGCGTCGTGCGGCCACTCCTTCGCTCGCGCTCTGGCGGGAGGTCCGTGACCTTTCGCGCACCCCAGTGAAACGCTTGAGTGTGAATCATGTCGCGTGCGAGCCCTGGATCTTGGGAATTGCTTGCCGGAACCCGCTACCTCCGCCAAGCAGTATCTCTGCGTGTACTGAGTTCTCCGCGTCACTGGATCTTAGTAAGACTCCCCTAGATTTCCTTGTTGCCTCTACCGAGCATAGGATCGAGTGATTAGGTTGTCTGTCGCGTCGTGGTGCGTTTATTGCTCGTCGGTGCTGGGCGCTACCGTGGTGCCTTCGCCGTCATGGCCTTACGATTGGTCCTATTAACAGAGAGTGCAAAGGTGTCCAATGGGTTCAGGGTGGCGTGTGTGTTATGCTGAGCAAATTTGGGCTGGAGATTGGACTCGAGAGCTCTAGGTGAGAAGTGCTCCGGCGGGTATCGCCGTGGCCTTGGGCGGCGCCACCGCTGTGCCTGTTTGCAAGAGAAGGAGGAGACCGACCGTTGTCCATCTGTGGACGGCCACGATTAGAGGGTAGGGGGAAGGCGCCTTGCCGTTGATTTGGCCACTGGCGAATCAGATCGGAGGGGGGCATAGCGGTTCGTCTGGGGTTAATTTTGTCTGGCCGATCTAGATCAAGTGGATCCCGAAATCAATTAAACGTACACCACCGATCTCGCGATCAGCGATCATAGAAGGAGGGTGCTCGCGATCTAATCGGATCTAGTGATTGGCCATCCAACGACTAGGATCGACCGATACCCTTTCGCTTGAGACACTTTGTAGTCAGGCCCCTAATGTTTTGGTAAATCAACCCACAGTCAAGGACTGTGTTAAGATCATTACAGAGAGGCCTGAGATTTTGCAGATTTTAACCTTGAGAAATTCCAGAATAGTGCTGCAGCCCATATAGTGAATAAAATGAGATAAATTAATACAGAAAATAGTTTTAGTATAGAAATAATTCTAGAAACTTGTTTAATTCATAAGTAATTTATTTTAATTCCTTTTTGATCCATTCCAGTTGCATTAATTTTGTATTAATATTGTTTATCATCTGGTAACTCTATTTTGTCATGAAACATAGATTAAAATTATGCACTTAAATTATTCTATAATCTAACACTTAAAACTTCAGAAAATCATAACTCAAACCGTAACTCCGAATTTAGTGGTTCTCGAACCTACAATCTCATTACGATGCTTAGAATATTATTATGTAGTATGTTCTCATGTTTGGTGTGATGTTAATTTCTCATGTACCATGTTTGTTTGTATTGTTGCGAGTAGACGAGCAAGCAACCGAGGATCCCAGTGCTTAAGTTGTGCCATTGATCACTTCTATTTACCCAATAATGTTCTTGTTAATTATTATGATCTGCATAGGTTATTTTTGCTGGGACCCAATAGGTCACCCTAGTTTGGTTATCTTTATATCTTGTTTACCACTGAACTTTTGGGTAGCATTTGCTATTGCTTTATGTGGTTTTGGGTGTTAAGATACACATTATTCATGATCATGCTTTTATTATAAATGAGTTATTTACTATTCATGACAAGATGTTAATTGGAACATGGAGAACCACCCAGGAAAACAGTGCTACCACAAGGGTAGTATGGGACACCCTTGGCTAACTAATTAGAAAAGCTAGTGGAGGACTACCTTACCCGAAAGGGGCAAGGGCGGTAGCGGAGTTGTCGGTATAGGGAGGTTCTTGTGTTGATTTTGTTGAGATGGCTTTTCATACGTGTGATTCCTATATTGCGCTCCTCAGAAACCGTAGCGGGTTTTCTGAATCTAGTGGAACTTTGTAAAGGCCTCGTAGTGTTACCCTGCCTCGCTTCCTTGATAGAGGTGTATGGGGCCCATACAACCCCATGGCAGATGGGTAACATGACTTGTTGGTAAAGATGTGCAACCTTTGCAGAGTATAAAACTAGTATATCAGCGGTGCTCACGGTCATGAGCGGCTCGGACCTTCACATGAGTAACTTATGGAATTAAATTTAATTAGCCATTTGCATCGCATTGTGGTTCATTTATTAACTATGATCTCTCATTATTCGAGCTGATATTTACTTATACTTATTAACTACTAATAAAACTTGACCAACCTATTAAAAGCAATGCTCAACTTTAACCATTATTTGTTGATCAGCCTTACACTTCACATGAGCTCCCACATTTGGTGAGTTCATGCACATTATTCCCCACAACTTGTTGAGCTATGATATTTTGTGAGCTCACTCTTGCGATTATATACCCCCATAGGTGAAGAGCAGGTAGCCCAGGAGGAGGACTACTACGAGGAGTACGAGGAAGTCTAGGTGGCGTCTCCTAGTCAACTTGATGGCGCAAAGGAATAATTATTAGTTCGCTTTTTGTTATCATTTATTTTTGTAAGATACTTTCGCTATGTAATAATGTTTGTGACATTTATCTATATACACTTGGTTATTATATGTGTTGTTCTTCTTTGGTGCACATACGAGACGCACCCAGGTTTACCCCTTAAATCCGGGTGTGATGACACTAGCTTTGCAAGAAAAACATGATATGCTTGTGTGCTCTCATAATAAGTTTATGGATTCACATATCATGTTATAAATGGCTCATGAGGTTGTGTTAACTAATTTGAAATCATACCAACCTCACTTATGCACATGTACTCAAATAGAAACTATATTATCATGTGCTAACAAATGTTGCTCTCAAGACAGCCAATCTCCCATTGAGCTAGAATTTTTAGAAACAAGTAATGTTTCCTATGCAAAAGAAAACAATGAGCTCAAGGAAGAAAATGAGAGGTTAAGAACGAGCTTGACTCAATTAAAGGGAAAGTGTCATGCTCAACCTTCTCAAGATAACTATGATAACATGGTGAAAAAGCTTGAGAAAGGGACAACAGTAGTGTTGGGGACTTGTTCTCAAATGCTATGAATTAAGAACAAGGCAACACGAAAATGTTAGCTATAAATGCCCTTCGTCCGGTGAAGCATTATCTCCCTTAGGATTTAATGAGCTTCGGACGAAGGTCAAGAGTAAAATATTATGAAGATTTCACCTTCGTAATCATACTCGTAAAACAACAAATAATGAGGAATGACATATAAAGTATAAAATATATTCACATGTTTTATTATATGACCATATGATTATCAGAACATAACGTTTGAATATAATTATACCTTCGTCTTGGCGGAAAGTAACAGTTCAAGCGTAATGAGCCAGTGATTACAAGATCGCGTGAACAGTGCCGCGTACTGTTCACCTATTTATAGACACAGGATGCAACCTGCGTAAAATTACATGTAAACCCTTTACAATTGATTACAATAATGACGCAAACATCATGGGTCTTTGAGTCAATCCATCTTTAAGTCGGTTCAGCCCTTCGTCTTAAGATTTATCATTGTGCCGAAGCTCTTTAAGTAATAGCTTCGGCGCTTGATCCTGAGAGTGTCTGCCGAAGGTGTTCTCTTTCTTTAGGATCTTCAGCTACGAAGCACACCCCCAACAGTAGCCCCTTCGCGGTGCTAGATTGTTTTTCGTAACGAGCTTGATCCGTGAAAAAATCTTTTATGCTTTGGGATGCCGAAGATCCGAAAAACACCTTCCCTGAGCTCGTTGGCGAGAAACGATTAAAATATTCCATGCTCGAGGTGGCTTCATCTTGCAGCAGTTACGCGCGCCACGGCGATTCACCCTCTCGAACCCTGTGGCCCACCGTTTAGCGGGTGCGGGTGACTGTTTGTTCGGTGCGGGAGTCTCTGACGATTCACCTTCTCACCTGCGACACTATATAAACAGACGGGTAGGTGTGAAGTTACCACAGCATTCATTGCTATTGCACTGTTTTGCTGCCAAAATTTTAGTCATAGCCGAAGCTTATTCATCGTGCTCAGACAAAACCCCGCTTTTGATTCTACTTCATCACAAAAGGAAGAGCTTCGGGAAAATCAGACAAGTCAACAACGAAAAATTTCAAGAAAGACATAATTAAATGGCCAGAGTTCGCTCCATTGCTAGGGTTGATCACGAGGGAGATGAGACCGAAGCTGTTGAGACCGTTCCGATTTCCGAAGCTATGAAGCGGTCTGGGCTGGCAACATCAGAGGACGTCCCTGTCGCCGGGGCAGAACAAGTTGATGTTGAGGAGACCGATTCAGAGGATGATTATAGCAGCGCTGTGCCGAGCAAACCCAGCCACCTTGATTTTGGGAAATCCACAGTCTCCAAAGGTGACCTACCTAAAATGTTGAAATTGGGGTATTTCAATGAAGAGAATAAAAAGCTGGTTCGCTTTGGTGGAGAGGAAATTATTCCGAAGCCGGAAAAAGATGAAATAGTAGTTTTTAAGAGTTTCTTCAAAGCTGGTTTGAGATTTCCATTGAATAAGATGATTGCTGATGTGTTGAAGAAGTTTGGGATCTACTTCCATCAGCTAACTCCTAACGCTATCGTTAGGCTTAGCGTTTACATTTGGGCTCTCCGAAGCCAAGGGGTGGAACCGTTTGCCGAAGGTTTCTGCCGAGTACATGAACTGCATTACTGTAAGTGCAATCAACCCTAATTAAGGGTTTTGGTGATTAAATGACAAAACAAACAGAGATTCTAACAAGTTTGCTCCTAGCATGTACACAGTAATTCTACAGACAGGAGAAGCACAGATCTTACGAGCATAAAAATAGAAAGCACAGCGGATTTAAAATTCTACATCAAGTGGCGTGCTCCGAGTGCTTAAAAACTTCGGCAGTGCTCAATTTATAATTCTTGAGTTATAGGAATCGCCGTACAATTAAGAGGGATCCGCAATGGTTAAGTAAGTCACGCAATGAGCTAAGTTCAAAATCCTTTGAAAAACATCTTCGAGAACATTTTTCCAGATCATGAATGCCCTTGAGAAAAACAAATTTTACTTCCCACAAAAACTCCACTTTTGTTCTCTTCAAAATACTCAAAATTTGGTTTCAGCCCTGAAAACTGGTTCAACCGGTCCTGAAACCGGTTCAACCAGTTTTGGGACTGCTCCTCTGCCATCCCTGCTCTGACCTGTCTGACAGTCAGAGCTGTCAGAAAAGTCGTCGCAGATTTTTTGGGAAAACCGGTTCAACCGGATTTTTTCCCTACTCAACCGGTTTTGAAACCGGTCGAGTCTCCGGCTGAGTAGGATAGTGAACCGGGATCCCCCTGGTAGAAACCGGTTCAACCGGTTTGAAAACCGGTTCAACCGGTTTTTTTACTCCTTTTCTCCCAACGGCTGCCAGCTTTTGGGAGATGCTTTATATACCCCCTCACACTCTCTCTCTCATTTACTTCAGCCCCTTCCACGAAATCTTGGCTGACCAAACTCTCAACAAGTGCATTCATTTCACCTTTCACACCCGCAATCACATCTCCTTCAATCTCTTGAAGGATCCTTGGTGTGAGGTGAACTCGATCTAACACGCTGTCATTTTCATCTCGATTCTCCTATTCTCTTTGTTCTTGAGCTCGTTGCAAACTTAACCTTGTGTGGATTTGTTACTCTTGGAACCTCGTGTTCCTTGACGGTTAGAGGTTGCTTGGGAGTCTCCAAATTTGTGGACGACCCCAAGAAGTTTGTATCACCCGCTCTTTGAGCATATTTGAGAAGCGATTGCCTTGACCTTTGTGGTCGGTTTGTGGAGGATTAGGGATGGAAAAGACCCGGCCCTTTGTGGGCTCCTCAACGCGGAGTAGGACACCTTTGTGGTGGCTGCCGAACCTCGGGTTATATCGCGTGTTCTTGTGTGTTCTTGTTAAGCACTTTAAATTTGTTGGTTGGTTCATATTATCTATTCGAGTAGATCTTGCGTAGGGTAAGTCATTAGCAAAATCTTTCACTACTTCACAATATTTGTTTATCTAAGTTGAGTAGGTTCAAACTTGTTCAGTTGTAAACAAAATCAACTGAACCAGTTTGCACCAGTGCAACTTTAATTTAACCTTTCTCGAAGTTTTTAGTGAAAAAATTCAGGTGTAGCCTATTCACCCCCCCTCTAGGCTACTTTCAATTACCAAACCAAGGCTAGGAAAGATGGGTTGCATGAAAACTTCGGTTGCTACAATTTTGCCTACCTGAATACTACAAAATTTCCTGTGATCAGCTACTGAAGCAAGTGGCTGGCAGGTTGGAAGTCGGAATGGTTCTATGTCAAAGTTAACGATGATAAGGAGAAGTTGGTTCAGAGCCCACTAGAGCTGATCTTCGGAGAGACCCGACCCCTGTGCAACATGTTGCCAGGGAGTCCAAGTCAGATTGCTCTAGCTGAATTTAGGATTATCGCAGAGCACATTGGTACTAGAGACTTAGTGCAGGAATTTTTGGCTTTCAAAATATTTCCAACTATGAAAGAGTGGGCCATGCCGAAGCTCGAAGGAAAAAGAAGAAAGGATAACTTATCCGGCTGCCCTACCATTACAAATTCAAGAGACATTTCAAAGTACCCTGCTAAGAATGGTTGGATACAATCGAATGTGTAACGAAATTCTTGGAAATTATTCTAAAAAGGAAGATCAATTGATGACAGCAGCCTTCGGCACCCGTCCGAAATGAAGGCTAAATCGAGTGATGGATGCTATAGGCTTTGAATATCCTGACTACGATCTACTGGACAAGGGTGCCGAAGGACAAAAAAGAAAAAGAGTGGTTAGTGCTCTGAATAAGGACGACGAAGATCAATCAAAGAAGAAAAAACAAGAGTCTGAGGCAAAAACAATTGCTTTGAAGAAAAGAAAAACCTCGACTTCGAAGCAAAAACCAACTGATGAAGAAGAAAAGACTTCTGCGACATCCTCTGCTTCTGAAATAGAGGAAATCCTGAAGGTAATGACTGAAACTTTGCCTGTCAAACTAAGTCCACTAGGGTTACATCTGACGAAGCTTTTTCAGAAGGAAAAGGAGCCCATAAAAACGGAAGCACCTAAACCGAAGAGGCAAAGAATCGTTACTGTGACAGAAGTTATTGAAGCAACTCCACCAAGAGCTTCAGCTCCGAAGGTGCCAGCCATTGAAAGTATGACAGCTACCGAAGTTGTACCTTTGGAGGCTCTCACAGAAGAGGCCAGAGCCGAAGATGCCAAATCCGAAGATATTAATTTAGAGAGCGTAGCTACTGATATAGACAAGATGTTACTAAACATGGCCGCGGAAGAAGCTGCCGCAGCCACTGAAGAGACTACGGCCGCAAAACCCGAGAAGGAAGAGATGATCGGAGATACTTCAGAAGATGAGACCTTTGACTTTCAAAACTTAATTGGCCAAGAGCTGACAAAAGCTGAGAAAGAAGAATTAAAAGAATATGCTATATCCTGCGGGTATCGGTCGGGAGCACTTCTCTTCAGTGGCATTGATGACGAAAAGTTAGGCTGCATACGAGATCAGACTGGCGCGAAGATCATCGGTACTCTATCAAAGATATCGGTTTCCCGAAGCTCGAAGCAGATATCAGCCGCTACCGACGACAACACATTGTCGGCAGTTTGTTCTATTCCAATTTTAAGGTAAACATCTTGCGTCTAACCCTTACTATTTGTAATAACACAAATATTTTCTAACGAAAAGGTCATTTATCCACAGAGTATGCTCTTGAGCAAGGCCTTAAAAATGCAGCAGGACTTAGAAGACAAAAGGCACGAAGTTATAATAGGGAACTTAGAAAACAAAATAAAAGAGCAATCAGCTGCCATCGAAAAGAAAGACTTCGAGCTCCAATCAGCCGAAGGCTTATTAGCGGATGCTGAAGTCAAAATAATGGAATTAAATTCGAAGCTTCTTTCCCAATCAGAAAATTTTGAACAAGAAAAGCGGAAACTTGATGTAAAACTTGAAGCCGAAATTCAAAAAAGCTCAGAGCTAAAAGAATCCTTGACAAATCTTCAGAATAAATGCCTGGAGTTCAGCAATCGATGCATCCAACAGTTGAAGCAGGTGTTTCATTTTGTCAGAGCTAGCAGCGAAAAGTTCACTCCTTCGGCTGAAGACCTGCCTGGTGCCTTCGAGCATATTGAAGGTGAAATCAATGATCTTGACGAAGTCATAGCTGGGCATGGCGATTTCTGTGCCCTGGCAGCTTCTCGGGGCACAGCTGTTGCCTTTTTGAAGTCTGGCTGTGAACACGGAAAGATTGTTAATAGACCCAACTTCAGCCTGTCACCAGAAGACTTGGATAATATTCCCAGCTTGGCCCGAAGTATTGCGAATAGATTCATAAAATTAGTATGGACAAAGGGTGGCCGGAGAAAAGCTGGTGACGAAGCTCGAAGCCACCTTAAGCTGGTAACGAAATCATACCTTATACTTACTTTTTCCTTTGAATTTTGAATTTTGCTTATAATACTTACATACAGGTTGACCAAGCCGAAGCTGAAGCTGCAGAGTAAAAGGATGAAGCTCTATGGGTGTTGTCGAAGCTCGAATAGTCTGTTAAGAATAGCTCAAAAAACTTTGTATAACGTATGATGTAATCAAATTTTGACTTTGTAATATAATCCTACTTTTCCGTCATTGTATGAAATGCTTTGGTGTGGACGAAATTAATACTTTTGAGCCGAAGGCGAAAAACACCTTCCCTTCTTTGCGTACACAGCGAAGCATAAAATTGCCTCTTTCCCCCTTTTTTCCGAAGCCTTCACTTTCAAAGCCGAAGGAAGTTTGTATGTTATGATGATGATGATCCTATGTATGTCTAAGTGAATGTTTATGAATGCAAATGTATGATGTAATGTATCGTGCAAATTAATGTTCAAAGACACATACGAAACCATAACCACAACTCTTATTCCCTTAGGAATAACAAATCTTTGCCATTTATTTTTCGGCTTCACCGCTTATTTTTGGTGTATCAGCGCTGACTTTTTACTGTAAGCCTCCCTGTTGAGGCGAAGGCAAAGACGCCACCCTTCGCTCGGGGCCTTCGCCGTAAACGCCGGCCCAACGGAGACAAGACAACGGGCAGGGGCACCCTTCGCCCCATACGACATCGGACGAAGACCCGTGGCGAGGTCGTCCCACCGTGCGGCCTCGTCCAGCGTGGAGGCCCACGTGTGATCCGGCCCATTGTGACAGGCCCTGCGTGGCCGCTGCGTGTTACGGGCCTAATTTATAAAGGCGTCCCTGTAATTACAGTCTGTAACCCCGCTTTATGGGAATATTCCGGGGATAACCTAGGTGTCTGAGGGCACATGCGTCCTTAACACGGGACGCTGGGTACCCGGACACCTATAAATACCCCCGCACAGTGCCCTTGAGAGGCTGGATGAACAGAGCTTTTGCCATCACGTGCTGAAACCCTGTTTGTGCTATTACACCCCCCCGTTGGATCAACTTGCGCCTGTGAGCGAGTTCCAACATTTGGCGCCCACCGTTCATGCTACGAAAAAACCACCCGCGATGGCACCCAAGAAAGCTAGCTCGAAGGCTGACGAGGCTACGAAGGCAGCACTGCTGGCCGCAAGGAAGGGCAAGGCCCTCGCACTCACCCACTCCACTCACCAAGAGGCTGCTGAAGACGACGCCCTCCGCACCTGCGGCCCTGAAGGACAACCGCATCCTCCCCCAGGCTTTGCCCCACCGGAAGGCGCGGACCTCACCGAGGACGGTGAAGTCCTCGGCTTCGCCCCACCGGAGGGCGCGGACCTCTCTGAGGATGGTGAAGTCCTCGGCGTTTCAGCGGAAGAACAGCTACAGCTGCGCGCACTGCGCCTCAAGAACCGCAATCTCCAGAGGCAAAAAGAGATACTGGAGGCCAAGCGCCAGCGCGTGTCTGCACTAGCCAAGGTGTGGCAAATGATACGCGACGAAGAGCAGAAGGCCCAGGACCTCGAGCGGGAGATCACGCTGATGCAGCGCGAAGGCCACCTCGGCCTGTAGCATGGGCCACCCCCGCAACAACGCGCACAAGTGGAAGACATACGCGAAGGCCACCGCGGCCTGCAGCACAGGCCACCCCTGCAACACCGCGCGCAGGTGGAAGACCCGCACTTCCCCCAGCGCGACTACGCCTTCCCACACGCCGCGCCATTTCAAGGGATCAACTACCTCGACGAGCGAAGTCCCCTGGCGCCACATCTGCAAGTGACACCCTAGCCTGCCAACTTCCGGGCAGGGACCTATCCCAAGTACAACGGCAGCACGGACCCAGCTCAGTACATCATGAGTTATTAGGTCGCTGTTGCATCTTCCGGAGGGGACGACGCCACAATGGCCAAGTCTTTCATCATCGCCCTCGAAGGCCCAGCTCTCACCTGGTTCACCAGGTTACCCCCGCTGTCCATTGATTCCTGGAGAAGCCTAAGGGACATATTCCTGCTCAACTTCCAAGGGTACCGCCCAGACACCGACGCCTTGGCTGAGCTCTCACTCTGCAAGCAACTGGAAAAAGAGACTCTGCGGGAGTATTACCGCAAGTTTCTAACACTCAAGTCACAGCTGCCCTCAGTTGATGACCAGATCGCCATTCACTACGCCATCAGTGGCCTCCACGCCTGTGGGGGACAGATATCCCTCGGGTCCACTAAAAGAGTAAAAGACCTCACGAAAGGCCCAAGGGCCCAATAAATCGTAAGGCCATTCTTTCGTGGGCCTGGGGAGGAACAATCAGCAAAGCAGGTTGACACGAGGCTGGATTGGTGCAAACCTAGACGGCCCACAACGCCGAGCGAGCGACCACAACAGAGATCCGACTTTTCCGCGCCGGAGCCCCCATGCAACGGAGCCATGCGAGGATAGGTCGGCGGAACTTCAGGGAGATAAACTCAAGCAAGTACCGATCCTTTAGCTACGCATTGTTATCATATCCACGTGTATTGCCCCACGGTCGAGTATATAAGGCCTAGGGGGCACCCCTTCAGATCGATCGACCCTATTTTACTCAGCCATCCACTTCAACTCTCTGCATTTTCAATTCAGAGAGTTCTCTTGTAGCCTCATTCACTAAACAAACTCACCAGGACATAGGGTGTTACGCATCTCTAAGCGGCCCGAACCTGTAAACATTGTCCACTGTCCCTCGTGCAACTGGCACGAACCATTTTGCTACAGTCGTCGACACCGTCCTACTCCTAAAAACACCTTGAGGGGCAACCCCGGGTGTGCGGTCGGACCCAAAACACCGACAGCTGGCGCACCAGGTAGGGGGGTGTCAACGATCTAAGCTAGCTCAATGGCCGTCACCATCAACAGCAGGATCACCTTCCGTCCAGGATCCATGTTCTGCTTTGGAACGATCTCATCCATAGTCGACGAAAAGGGAATTCTACACCGCGTTGCAGATCCGCCGGGAAGGAAGCCTCCTCCAACGAACTCGGAAAATACCCGGGAAGCATTACCCTCGGCTCTCCGAAAGAAGATCGCCACAACAACTACGCCATTCTACCCCGACATTCTCTTCATTGGAAGAGCAGAGTCGCCTCCCGTCTCTGACGACGAGCCGACCGCGCCAGGGGAGGAACCACCTCAGCGGGAATCCCGTCGACGAAGGAATCGGCGCCGAAACATCCGGAGACATCACCAAGCCGGAGAACGGGATCCGGAGCAGCCTGTCTCGCGAGACGAGGTCTCGGAGATGGGAGAAACTCCGGAAGAACGCGTCTTCAGGGAACAAAGGAACTCCCGACGACGTGATCGTCGACGAGCTCAGGAACAAGCCGAGCAAGACGCGAGGCAACGCCGAGAAAATCCACTACTCGGCCATAACCTGAACCCCGACTTCGCCCGAGCCATGAACACGCCGAGTGAAGTCGGAGGAGTGCTAGCTCGGATAGCTGACGGACTCCCTCGGACTCCAGACGCCGAGGGCTATCGACGCCTGCTCACCCAGGCAGCCAACCATCTTCTACCTCTCGCTCACCCGCCGAACGACTTGCGGCACGCCATCAACAGTCGCCAGGACACGCGGAGTTCTATCAACGCTTCGCGCGAACGACGGCATGAGAACGAGATACGCCGCCGGGAGGAATACGACAGGGATCATGGCATTCCCACTCGGAGTCAAGCTACCAGAGCCGAATCAACGACGGCCTCGACTGGCGGAACTGCTCGGGGACAGTCGAGGAACCACAAGAACTACTCCCCTCCCCGGGACAGACATCATCCCCG
The DNA here is from genome assembly GCA_029449295.1 of Zea luxurians. NCBI lineage: Eukaryota > Viridiplantae > Streptophyta > Magnoliopsida > Poales > Poaceae > Zea > Zea luxurians. Next base: position 50,787,447 of record JAOPSE010000010.1, read on the forward strand.
ACGACAGGAGGACACATGTGGAGTGTCAGCCCTTACTCCACGCCTTAGGGCCATTCAATGGCCCCCTAACTTCAAGGTATCCAATGTCGATAAATATGAACCTAAGCAGGACCCAGGAGGCTGGTTGGCCGTCTACACTACCGCCGCTTGAGCCGCCGGAGCGTCTGAAGACGTGATGACCGCGTACTTACCCATCGTCCTTGGGCAAGACGCGCTGCAATGGCTGCGACATCTACCCCGACACTGCATCGACGACTGGAGCGACTTTAGTCGGCGCTTCACTGCCAATTTTCAGTCCCTCTCCGACAAACCGGCGCAACCATGGGACCTCAAATCCATCAAGCGCCGGGGGGATGAAACTCTCCGATCGTACCTCAAAAGGTTCCAGACCATGAGAAATCGTATCCCTGAGGTCACGGAGGCGGCCGTGATCGAGGACTTCTACAGAGGATCCAATGACTCGGCCTTCGTCCGAGCTATACTACAGAAGGCACCAACTACCTCCGAGGAGCTGTTCCGGGAAGCCGACCTCTACATCACCGCCGACGAGCGAGCCCAGGACCTCATCGGAGGAGCAAAGCCCGCACCGGCAGCACCACGACGAGACACGAACCAGCAACCTGACAAACGCTGGGAGAAGAGACCGCGCAAAGAGGTACACGCCGCCGGACCACCTGCCTCTCGCGCCCGAGGAGGACCTCGTGGAGGCGAGCGCACGCTGGACGACATCCTCGACGCCCAGTGCCCATACCACAAGGACATGCGCCACACTCTTCGGAACTGCCGGGATTTCAAGCATTTCGTTGGGCACGGCCGACCCTTCCAACCTCTACCTCCTCCTCCACCGCGGGGAGGACCAGAAGAACCACGACAACCCTGGCATCAGGAGGAGGGAGGAGGAGGAGCCTTTCCGCGCGTTGACAGGGAGGTCAACGTCATCTTCGGTGGACACGGATCGCAGGAGAACAAAATACAGCAAAAGCTCAACGATCGCCAGATACTGGTGGCAACCACCGGTCCACCCGCTCCGTACCGATGGTCGGAGCACCCGATCACCTTCACTCGGGCGGATCAATGGCTCAACTTCGACCATCCGGGCAAATACCCGCTCCTCATCAATCTGGTGATCCGAGAGAGCAGGGTCAAGAAGGTGTTAGTGGACGGGGGGAGCAGCATCAACGTCACCTTCCCCCGGACGCTCCGAGGCCTGGGAGTTCACCTCAAAGAACTCCACGAGTCAGACACTCCCTTCTTTGGCATCATGCCAACTGAGGGAGAATACCCGCTGGGCCACATCTACATGCCCGTCACCTTCGGGACTCCGGAAAACTACAGAACCGAGTTCCTGAGGTTCGAAGTGGCGAACTTCGATTGCGGGTACAACGCCATCATCGGGAGGCCGGGACTGGCAAAATTCATGGCCATTCCGCATTACACGTACATGATATTGAAGATGCCGGGACCACAAGGAATCATAACTGTGCGTGCTGACCTCCAAGGCGCCGCAGAATGTTTCCGAGTGGCCATCCAGGCGGCCCTCACCACCAAACCGTCAGCGACTTCTTCGACCCAGGCAAACTCTAAGCCTGAGGAAGACCACACAGCATCGGCAAAGGAAGCTCAAGCCGCGACCTCTATGCGGCCGACCGAAGAAACTAAAAGGATCAACCTGGGGTTCGCTGATGAACGCAAGACTGCCATCATCAGCTCCAGCCTGGACGACAAATAGGAAAGCGCGCTCGTCCAGTTTCTGCAAGACAACCGAGACGTATTCGCGTGGCAACCTGCGGATATGCCGGGAGTCCCAAGAGAACTGGCCGAGCACAAACTGAAAGTCTATCCCCAGGCGAGGCCGATCCATCAAAAACTACGACGTTTCACGCCTGACAAGAGAGAGGCCATTCGCGCCAAGTTAGCTCGCTTGGTCACGGCGGGATTTATTAGAGAAGTATTACACCCCGAGTGGTTAGCCAACCCTGTTCTTGTACTCAAAAAGAATAAAGTGGATTGGCGCATGTGCGTCGACTACACTAATCTCAACAAACATTGTCCGAAGGATCCCTTCGGGCTCCCAAGGATAGATCAGGTGGTAGACTCCACCGCAGGATGTTCTGTGCTGTCTTTCTTGGATTGCTATTCGGGATACCATCAGATCAGCCTGGCAAAAGAAGACGAGGAAAAAACAGCGTTCATCACTCCGTTTGGTGCTTTCTGTTATACCTCCATGCCGTTCAGCCTCAAAAACGCTGGAGCGACTTATCAGAGAGCCATCCAAACATGCTTAGCCAATCACTGGGGCAAGCGTGTGGAGGCTTACGTAGATGATGTGGTAATCAAAACAGAGAACTCGGAAAACTTCATCGAAGACTTACAACTGGTTTTCAACAGTCTGAGACGGTATAGATGGAAGCTTAATCCCAAAAAATGTGTTTTTGGGGTACCAGCAGGAAAGTTACTCGGGTTTATTGTCAGCCACCGGGGAATTGAGGCTAATCCGGATAAGATTGAAGCTATCATGAAGATGGAAGCACCTCGATCACAAAAGAAGGTTCAGCGACTTACTGGATGTATGGCAGCTCTGAGCAGATTTATATCCAGGCTAGGGGAAAAAGGTTTACCATTTTACAAGCTACTCAAGAAGGTGGATAAGTTTTAGTGGACTTCAGAAGCGCAGGAAGCCTTGGATGCACTGAAAAAATTCTTGACAACCCCACCAGTACTGAAACCACCACGGCGAGCCACGTCAGCTCAACCGGCTGAAGATCTGTTGCTATATATCTCTTGCACGACTCACATGGTAAGCACCGCGTTGGTAGTCGAGCGAGCGGAAGAAGGGCATGCCTATCCTGTGCAACACCCCGTTTATTTCATCAGTGAAGTTCTGGGACCCTCAAAGAAAAAGTATCCTCAAGTGCAGAAGCTATTATATGCAGTACTTCTAATTGCCCGCAAGCTGCGTCACTACTTTGATGACCACAAAGTCATAGTAGTCACCAGTTTTCCGATAGGGGATATTCTCCACAACAAGGAAGCCATTGGCAGAATAGCCAAGTGGGCCTGTGAACTGGGGTCTCACGACATCGAATTTCGACCTCGTACTGCCATTAAGTCCCAAGCACTGGTTGATTTCGTATCAGAGTGGACTAAACAGCAAGTACCAGATAATCTAGAGACTACAGAAGTATGGCGAATGTATTTCGATGGCTCGCTGAAGCTGCAGGGAGCAGGAGCAGGAATTCTCTTCACCGCACCTGGAGGCGAGCACCTCAAATATGCCCTCCAGTTGCTGTTTCCAGCCTCCAACAATGCAGCTGAGTATGAAGCTCTGATCCATGGATTGAACATCGCCATATCATTGGGCTTCAAGAGATTGATGGTGTACGGAGACTCTCTGGTAGTCATTAGCCAGATAAACAAAGAATGGGACTGTTCGAATGATTCAATGGGAAAATACTGCACTACCGTCCGGAAACTAGAAGAAAAGTTTGAAGGTCTAGAATTTCATCAAGTGGAGAGAGATAGAAACACGGTAGTTGATGTATTGTCCAAGTTAGGATCCAGCCGGACTCAGGTCCCACCCGGAGTCTTCGTGCAAGAAATACCACGACCGAGCATCTCAACAGATCAAGCAGAAGAATGTAATATCGTGGATCAACCCGAGTCAGACTCTGACGACTGGAGAAGGCCGATTATCAAATACATAAAGAATGAAGAAGAACCAGATGACAAAAATACAGCCGAACGCATCGCCAAACAGTCAGCCCACTACACACTCATTGGGGAGACATTGTACAGAAGGGGTGCATCGGGCGTCCTCATGAAGTGCATTCTCCCATCTGCTGGGAAGCGACTTCTAGAGGAGGTCCATGCTGCGCAATGTGGAATACATGCAGCATCCAGAACACTAGTCGGGGAGGTCTTCAGGTCAGGATTCTATTGGCCAACAGCGAAGAGTGATGCAGCCGAATTAGTTCAGAGGTGCGAAGCTTGCCAATACTTGTCAAAACAACAACATCTACCAGCACAGCAACTGCAGACCATACCAGTAACTTGGCCTTTCGCATGCTGGGGACTGGATATGATTGGACCTTTCAAGAAAGCCCAAGGAGGATACACTCATGTATTGGTAGCAATCGACAAATTCACTAAATGGATAGAGTTCAAGCCCATTGCCTCTTTGACCTCAGCTAAGGCCGTGGAATTCATACAAGACATAATATTCAGATTCGGGATACCAAACAGCATCATAACTGATCTAGGATCCAACTTCACAAGTTCAGAATTCTTCGACTTCTACGAGCAAAAAAGCATTCAGATCAAGTATGCTTCTGTAGCACACCCGAGAGCCAACGGGCAAGTTGAGCGAGCCAACGGGATGATACTGGAAGCACTCAGGAAAAAGGTCTTCGATAAGAATGAAAAGTCCGCGGGAAAATGGATAAGGGAATTGCCCTATGTCGTCTGGAGCCTAAGAACCCAACCTAGCCGAGCTCTGCATGGAAACACTCCTTTCTTCATGGTCTATGGGTCGGAGGCAGTGTTACCCGCCGATCTCAAATTCGGAGCACCAAGGTTGATCTTTGAAAACATAGCAGAAGTCAAAGCCACTAGGATGGAGGACATTGATGTACTCGAAGAAGAACGGCTGAATGCAGTAATTCAATCAGCACGGTACCAGCAGACTCTGAGACGCTATCACGACAAAGCCGTGCAACAACGATCCTTCTCAGTAGGAGATTTCGTCCTCCGCCGAATTCTAACGGGGGAGGGACGGCACAAGTTATCGCCCTTATGGGAAGGACCCTTCGTGGTAGCAGAAGTCACTCGGCCAGGATCATATCATCTCACTCAGATGGATGGCACAGAAGTTGGGAACTCCTGGAACATAGAACATCTCAGGAAGTTTTATCCCTAGCTGTATTTCAAAAGCTACCGGGACGACGATGTACTCTGTAAAATGGAAATATGACATCAATAAAGAAAGGCTTCAAAGATACTCAGTTTGTTCGCGGTTAACTTGCATTCTTACTTAACTCGGGGTGACCACTATGCCCTGCTAACGGAGCAATCGGCTTAAGTCGGCAACGACTTAAGGCGGTGCAACATGCTCACGCTTACTTGACTCGGGGTGACCACTATGCCCTGCTAACGGAGCAATCGGCTTAAGTCGGTAGCGACTTAAGGCGGTGCAACATGCTCACGCTTACTTGGGGTGACCACTATGCCCTGATGAAGGAGCAATCGGCTTAAGTCGGCAGCAACTTAAGCCGGTGCAACATGCTCGCGCCTACGCAATTCAGGATGACCACTACGCCCTATTAGCAGAAGCAATCGACTTAAGTCAGCGGCGACTTAAGGCGGTTTGACGAGATCACAATTATTCATATAAGGATGGCTTCTATATCCCGCAAACAAATTTCAAAACCATCGCACATCATTTTACTACTACAAATTTATGAACTGATGAATTCTGAAACAATATGAAAATAACAATATCGTCCAAGTACTGAAATGACGTCCTCTAATAAATGTCTGACCATGCTAACCGCGCGCTCAAAGCACGCAAAGTGTTTTTTCTATTTCGTGATATTTTTCTCAGGAGCAATCGACGAGGAAGGACGATTCGAGGAATCAGGGGCAGCATTCACATCAGCCTTTATATCTTCGGGAATAACCACGCCGGGTCTCCTCATCAAGATTCGCCCCGCCCGGATAGCCTTGTCCATGGCTCTATCACGCTGGGCTCTGAGAGTAACAGAAGTTTCTTCGGCGACCTTGGAAACCAGCCGAGCAGTTTCTAATTCTTGGGCGATGGATTTCTTGGAAGCTCGGAGTTCTTTGATAGTAGCGTCCTTCGCTGATATCAACTGCTTGAGCCGGGTCACTTCATCCATGGATTCCTGCAGCTTACAGCGTTGGTTGTCTAACTCTTCCATGGTGAAGCGATGACTCCTCTCCAAGATAGTCAGTGAGTTGCTAGAATCACGATACAATCTTTCAAGACTGTCGCGAGAAGCAGCAAGGATACGTTTTTCTTCCTACAAACAAAAGTCAACTCCCTCAAACACCAAGCAAGTAATAGGAGCACAACAAGGCAAAGCACAGTTTCATAAATTACCTTTTCAGAATTGAGCTGAGCATGAAGAGAAGAACTCAGTGCATTGGCATCATCTAAAGTAGTGGAGACCTGAACCAGTTCAATCTGACTTTGAGAGTACTTTTCCTCAAAGTCAGTACACCGCTGGGCCAATTCAGCCTGATCTCGGGAATGTTTTTCCTCAAGAGTGGAAATCTGCCAAGTCATTCCTAGCAGGAGACAATTAAACAAAAAAGATCAGAATGTAAAGCAGTCTACAGTGAAGACAAAGAGAAGCAAAAAGGCACTAACCAGCGTTGGCCACCTCCAATTCAAAGACACGATGTTGGAGTGATGCTGGATTCCAACATGCAAGTGACGAAGCTACTTCTAGGACAGAAGCACCTTGTAACCTCAGCTGGCCAGCCATCCCATCCACCAAAGCCTGATGAGGAGAGTAGATGAATGTAATGACAGTAGTTCATGCAATGTAAAAAGCCAAGCTAAAATACATCACAGTACCTGGAGGTTGGAAAAGAACGAAGGGATCCCCAAATCAGGAGAGATCAATTGATAACCAGGCGTAAGGTCACCAACCGAAGCAGCTTGCAACAAACCAGCAGGAATCAACTCGGTGCCATCAACAGAGCCCAACACTCGGTCAGTGGGGACGCTGCCCTCTAAAGCGACCTCCTGGTCCAAGGCTTGGGCTACCACCATACAGCCGGAGTGTGGAGGCGACCCCGCATGAACGTCCATGGAAGTACAAGAGGGAGACCCCGCTCGGACACCCTCGGGGGCTGGGTCATAGTTTGCGCTGCCCGCTTGAGCCGGATCATCCCCGGCAGCACCCTCGGGGGCTGGGCAGTGGCTTACACTTCCCACCCGAACCAAGTCATCCCCGACAACATCCTCGGGGGCTGGGCACGTGTCAACACCATCCTTGGGGTCCAAGTTCTCTGCGGTAGCCACCTCTAAGGCTAATGGGCCCTCAGTTACTTCCATGGGACCAAGACGATCCAAGTCAGTCTCCCGGCCCTCGAGATCGCGCTCTAAGGTCGACGAGGCACGGGATGACCTCAACCCAGCGTCAAACACATCAGCACAAACCTCCATCGCACCATCATCTGCTGGCTCCGATAACAAATCCTCTGGAACCATTTCCTCAAGAGTCTGATCAAAATTAGCCAAGGACAGCTCTTGCAGACCCATGAGAGCAGACAAAGCAGGAGAAGGAACTCCACTACTTTCACCGCTGGCGATGAACTGCCGACTATTTTTCCGAGTTAAAGGAACTTCATTTTCTTCCTCCTCATCGTCCACATCAGCAACAGATGGAGCACACCCATTGGGATCAGCAACAGATTGGGTACACCCATTGGGGTCAGCGTCAGTAAATTCAGTCACAGGCACTTCTTCAGCATCAGGAACCGAGGTACCAACGTCCCGATCCAAACTGGGTACTCGCCGGAGGCATCTCTTCTTCTTTTTCTGTTCATCAGCAGAAGGATTAGGTTGATTGGCTCGGCAAGGGCGCCTCGGGCGAGTACTAGCAGGCTTCTGAGCATCTAAAGTTGTATCAGCCTCTGGGAGGGGCGCCACTACCAACGCCCCAGCAGGAGCAGCGTCAGAAGAATCCTCAGCTAGCAAATCAAGCATAACATTTATCTCCGCATCACTAGGGTTCAGGGGCACCTCAAAATGGACCTGTCGTTCATCATCAGGAATCCCCCCGAGCGAGGCAACCAAGGCACTAACTTCTTCAGCAGAGGGCCGCACTCTAAGGCCCAAACTGCCATCAGTGACAGGAGGATTCAACACAAAAAGAGTGAAGGCTTTGGGGGGAGGCAAGTTCCAGGCTGAGAATGCCATTGGGGCACCAACATTTGACACTTTGCCTCTAAGGATCATCTCAAGTCGGCTCACTAAGTCCGTAGAAGGAATTCTTCTGTTAGTGACCCGAGTTGAGTCGGCCAGGCCTCGATACAGATAAGCCGGGTATGCCCTGTCTTTCAACGGCTGAATATTCTTGAAAACAAAATCAGCAACCACAGCTTCAGCAGTCAGACCCCTCTCTTTCAGCAATCCAACTTCAGCAAGCAAAGCACATGCCTCAGCTACCTCCTGATCTGTGGGAGACTCGGTCCAGCTCGGGGTGCAAACATCTGGCTGTCTTCCCGACCGGGGGGGGGGGGGAGAGAGTTTCCATAATTCTCAACTATGAACCACTCCAAGCGCCACCCCTTGATACTGTCTTTGAGAGGGATTTCGAGATACTCAGTCTTCCTCCCGCGGCGCATCTCCAAACTAGCACCCCCAACCAATTGATGCTGTCCCCCGGCCATCCCAGGGCGACAGTGATACAAGTACTTCCACAACCCGAAATGTGGTAGCACGCCAAGAAAGGCTTCGCATAAATGAACGAAAATGGAGATTTGCAGGATAGAATTGGGATTCAGATGGGTCAAGTTAAGATGGTAGAAATCAAGGAGGCCGCGGAAAAAGGGAGAAATGGGAAGGCCAAGACCGCGGAGAAGGAAAGGAGCATAAACCACGGACTCATGGGTATCCTCAGTTGGGACAGTAACCCCATGGCAAATCCGCCAAGAGCAGAGTTCCCTCGAAGGAAGAACCCCGATGGACACGAGGTGGAAAAGTTCGGACTAAGAGATGACGGACATGTGGTTACCTGCGAAAGGCAACTGGCTGTTGGGGTCGATTGGAGGAATCACCACAGCAGACGAACTCGAGGCTTTCCTCTTGGGCGTCATCTCGATTTTACCGGCGAGCAGAGTAGGAGGCGAATTGCGGAGAGGATTCAGAAGCAAGAAAGCAAGAACTAGGGCACGGAAAGCAGAGGCGGCTAAAAGCGCAGCACTTATGGGATATTCCCGAGCCAGATACCGTTTCAAAAAGCGCCCAGTCAGCACCCAGTGGTTATTTCCAAAACACCGGTGCGCCACATCATCACTCGGCTATTAACCTCAAAGTGGCCTACGTAGCCCGCTATTGCTCGGCAGTTGACTCTAAAACTCCGACACTCCGACATAGTCGCTCGGCATTACATCTAAAATGCTGACGTCGCCCTCAAGTCACTCGGCGTTGCCTCTAAAACGCCGACGTCGTCTTCAAGTTACTCGGCAGTTATCTCTAAAACTCCGATGTCGTGTTCAGTCGCTCGGCGTTACCTCTAAAACGCCGACGTTGTCTTCAAGTCGCTCGGCAGTTAACTCTAAAACTCCGACACTCCGACATAGTCGCTCAGCATTACATCTAAAATGCTGACGTCGCCCTCAAGTCACTCGGCGTTGCCTCTAAAACGCCGACGTCGTCTTCAAGTTACTCGGTAGTTATCTCTAAAACTCCGACGTCGTGTTCAATCGCTCGGCGTTACCTCTAAAACGCCGACATTGTCTTCAAGTCGCTCGACAGTTGTCTCTAAAACTCCGACGTCGTGTTCAGTCGCTCGGTGTTACCTCTAAAACGCCGACATTGTCTTCAAGTCGCTCGGCAGTTAACTCTAAAAACTCCGACACTCCGACATAGTCGCTCGGCATTATATCTAAAATGCTGACGTCGCCCTCAAGTCGCTCGGCGTTGCCTCCAAAACGCCGACGTCGTCTTCAAGTTACTCGGCAGTTATCTCTAAAACTCCGACGTCGTGTTCAGTCGCTCGGCGTTACCTCTAAAACGCCGACGTTGTCTTCAAGTCGCTCGGCATTTAACTCTAAAACTCCGACATGGCGTTCAGTCGCTCGGCAGTTATCTTTAAAAACTCTGACATCATCTACAAGTCACTCGGCAACTACTTCTAAAAGCATCGATATGATGTCCAAGTTATTCACTTACTATTCCAAAGGAATTAACTTCACGAAAAAGGCGGGAAAAGGAATGATTCAAGAACTTTGAGTTAAGAGTATCAACGAGCAATCATCACAGAAAAGCCAACACCATTTCTTCATTAAAGGGAAGATATCATATTTACAAATCAACTCATTATGAGTTGATACTTCCCTACTACTACTACTGCTACATTACATTATACTACTGCTACACTACACTATACTACTCTACACTACTAAATACTACTACATTATTCTAACTATACTATACTAACATTTAAAGGACCAGTGGCATCTAGCCACTGGCCCTGTTGCTGCCGCCGCTGCTGTCGCCCCTGCTGCTGCCCTTGCTGCCGCCGCCGTCACCGTCCTTGCCGCCGCTGCTGCCGCCCCTGCCGCTGCCGTCACCGTCACCGTCGTCGCCGCCACCGCCTTCGTCGTCGTCGTCGTCGTCGTCGCCGTCCTCGTCCTCGCCACCATCGTCCGAGTCCTCCTCATCCGAGGAGTACTCCGACTCATCCGAGCCCTCGAGCCCGAAGCGCTCGACGGCCCGGATGTACGTCCAGACCTCCGCCGCGAGCCCCTGTGAGTCGTCTGAGTCGTCAGACGACTCACACAGGGGGATGGGAGCCGGAGACCCCTCGGATTCAGAGGAGAACTCCTCCTCTGAATACTCTGAGTCACCAAAATCCTCAGATGGAGGAGTTGGCTCGCGCTTGCGTTTCTTGCCCATGGTGGAAATGCGGGTAGAAGAAAGAAAGCAGGCAGTGGAGAACAACGAGAGATGTGAAAAAACTAGGCAGGCAAAGGCACTATTTATAGGAAAAGAAGGCAACCGCTCACCTCCAACCGTGGTCACTGAACAGTCACAAAGCATTCAATAAGCACTTCGACCCGTCTGAAGACACGTCAGGCGGCTGACGCCGTTTCACGCAACACAACACCCATTGGGACTCCAGTCAACAGTGTGGAGGATATGATTACACCCACCATCGCATCACATTACTACTCAGAAGCAGCCGGCTAAAACACTCAGCGTACCAAGCCGTCCCTTGCCCACACCCATTGGGGGGGGACGCCCAGGAATTATCAGTATGTTTTTCAAAACAGTCACATCTGTGCAGGGCATGCAGTGAATGCCTCAAGACAAAAATGAGATATCAGCGAGGATCAGAGGAAAGCCAAATATAGCCAGTGAAGTACAAAATATGGTCGACAGAAGTGACTTGAAGACTAGACAGAGAACGTCCATCAAATGTCCAATCAGTCGCAGAGCAAATAAATTACACTACCTAGCAAGATATGGATGGATTGCGAACTCGGCTGCAAAAGACAAAATACATGCTGACCTCTGAAGCATAATATTGATGACATAATGCGGATGACATCATGCCGATTTTTACAAGCAGAAAGGATAATCTTCAGCAAAAAGACACAAAAGGAAGACCTTCGAATGGATTATCCTCAAAAATCCACTTGAAGGTCGGGGGCTACACCCATTGGGTGCACCTTCGGTGTGCCCCATGGATTATCATTCCGAGCCAAGATAGTGCCGACTTCTAAGGCATGGGACAAGATTAAAGACAAGGCTGGCCCTCAACCGAAACGCAGGAGTAAAAGTGGAAATAGTTTCTGGTAAAGACCTTCGAGTAGATTATTTTCTAAAAATCTACTCGAAGCTCGGGGGCTACACCCATTGGGTGCACCTCCGGTGCACCTAATGAAGTTCAGGGTCCTACAAAACGAAATGCCAACCTCTAAGGCACGAGCACGAAACAAAGCTTCGGTTTACGAGAGATCAAAGCAGGAGGAGACAGTAAGAAGTCGTTCTTTTCAAATCGCCTGCAAGCTGGACCTGGGATCTTTGGGCTGATTACCTCAAAATTAACCCAAAGATCGGGGGCTTGTGGGGGACAGATATCCCCCGGGTCCACTAAAAGAGTAAAAGACCTCACGAAAGGCCCAAGGGCCCAATAAATCGTAAGGCCATTCTTTCGTGGGCCTGGGGAGGAACAATCAGCAAAGCAGGTTGACACGAGGCCGGATTGGTGCAAACCTAGACGGCCCACAACGCCGAGCGAGCGACCACAACAGAGATCCGACTTTCCCGCGCCGGAGCCCCCATGCAACGGAGCCACGCGAGGATAGGTCGGCGGAACTTCAGGGAGATAAACTCAAGCAAGTACCGATCCTTTAGCTACGCATTGTTATCATATCCACGTGTATTGCCCCACGGTCGAGTATATAAGGCCTAGGGGGCACCCCTTCAGATCGATCGACCCTATTTTACTCAGCCATCCACTTCAACTCTCTGCATTTTCAATTCAGAGAGTTCTCTTGTAGCCTCATTCACTAAACAAACTCACCAGGACGTAGGGTGTTACGCATCTCTAAGCGGCCCGAACCTATAAACATTGTCCACTGTCCCTCGTGCAACTGGCACGAACCATTTTGCTACAGTCGTCGACACCGTCCTACTCCTAAAAACACCTTGAGGGGCAACCCCGGGTGTGCGGTCGGACCCAAAACACCGACAGCGCCGGCGTCCTTTACAGCCACTGCATCAGGGACCCGCCCAAGAACCTCCAGGAATTATATCAACTATTTGAAAAATATGCCAAATCCGAAGAGCTCCACCAGCGCAAGGTTGAGTCCCAGAGGAAACCCAAAGACGCTCCACAGTCCAGCCGCACGTGGACGAGGACTCCGCAGCCAGACTCCGGCCGAGACGGCCGTAACCAGCAGCAGGTGCACAACATCGCCAACCAGCACCCCGCTGGTGATGCCCCTCGCCGCCAGGAATATCCCGCCCAGGGCTGCGGAAGTGGAACTCGCAGTAGGGGTCGGGGACGCGCGCAGCCGCCGCGCCGATTCTACTGTCTCTTCCATGGCGAAGACTGCGCCCACCAAACAAAAGACTGCCCTGAAACGAAGGCCACCAGAGACAGGATGGCACGGGCGCAGCCGGCCGACAACCCAAGGGTCGTCGCGCACACTTATCAGCAACACCCTCCACCATATATCCACGCCCCCGCCCCGCATCCACCGCACCACGCTTACCAACACCATCAGGAAGTACAAATCGTGCCTCCCCCACCCCCGCCTCCACACCAGCAACAGCAAAACATCCCCCACCCCCACGCACCCAAGCAAGAAGACTTCGCCGATCAGCCGTATCGCGGAGTCATTCATATGATCACTGGGGGGTCCAGTGTCGACTTCGACACCAAGCGACAGAAGCGGGACCACTACCAAAGCATCAACCACGTCGCCATCACCGGTCCAGTTGTGCAGACGAAGTGGTCCCACGTACCGCTAACTTTCGACGCCCGAGACGTCGACCTGCGCAGTGCCCCCCATGTTGACGCCATGGTCATCAACTGCAGCGTGGCAGGCTGGGACCTGCACAAAGTCCTCGTTGATAATGGCAGTCAGGCAGACATCATTTTTCTCCATGCCTTCGATCGCATGGGCATAAGCCACAGTTTGCTCAAGCCTTCGGACAATCCGTTGTACGGCTTTGGCGGCAAGGGCACTTTTCCTATCGGCAAAATAGAGTTGCCTCTCTCCTTTGGTGTAGCGCCCAATGCCCGGAGTGAGCAAATAACCTTTGACATCGTCGACATGGTGTATCCGTACAACGCCATCATGGGTCGGGGCTCCATCAACAAGTTTGAGGCAGCCATTCACGGATTGTACCTGTGCATGAAGATACCAGGTCCATTGGGCGCCATCTCGGTCTATGACAATCAGCAGACTGCGCGCAACATAGAGCGGGACTTCGTCCCCGGGCAAAGAAATGTCCACTGCCTCACGGCCCAGCGCGAAGCCCCAGCGCCCGCTAGCCCAACTGAAAAACAGCACAAGGCGCAGCTGCAAAGCAACGACGGGACCAAGACTGTTCCCCTCGACCTGGCCACACCCAAGCAAACAGTCACGATCAGCGAAGACCTCACCTCGCATGATGAGGAAAAACTCCTGTGCTGCTTATCCAAGAACAAGGACATCTTCGCTTGGTCAGCCCTCGACCTGGTCGGGGTCAGCCGATCCATAATCGAGCACAGCCTGAGAATCGACCCCTCGGTGAGACCGAAAAAACAGTGGCTTCGCAAAATGTCCGACGAGAAGACAGAAGCCGCCAAGGCAGAGGTACACCGCCTCCTGGAAGCCAAATTTATCGAGCCAGTGGCTTACCCCACGTGGCTCTCCAACGTGGTGATGGTGCAGAAAAAGAGCGGCAAGTGGCGAATGTGCATAGACTTCACCAGCCTCAACAAGGCCTACCCAAAGGACAACTTCCCATTGCCCCAAATCGACAAAATAGTCGATAGCGCGGCCGGGTGCGAGGTCATGTCACTCCTCGACTGCTTCTCTGGTTATCATCAAATATACATGAAGGAGGAGGACAAGGCCAGCACCAGCTTCATAACACCCTTCGGCACATATTGCTTTATCAGAATGCCGGAGGGACTCAAGAACGCCGGGTCCACCTTCTCCCGGCTCACCAAAACAGTGCTCGAAGGGCAGGTCGGTAGAAACGTATTCACATACGTGGACGACATCGTCGTCGCCAGCAGGAATAAAGAGGACCATCTCGCAGACCTCGTCGAGACATTCACGAACATGCGGGACGCACGACTTCGCCTCAACCCCGATAAATGCGTCTTCGGTGTTCGCCAGGGGAAAATATTGGGTTATCTGGTATCGCACCGCGGCATCGAGGCCAACCCAACCAAAATCCAGGCCATCATCAACATGACGCCCCGCAGTGAGCCAAACAGGTCCAGCGTCTGACGGGCAGATTGGCCACCCTCAACAGATTCATTTCCAAATCTACCGAGCGAAGTCTTCCTTTCCTCAAAACACTCCGCGGCGCAAAAGACTTCGCTTGGGGACCAGAGCAGGCGGCGGCCTTCGCCTCACTAAAACAGTACTTGATGGAGTTGGCCGTCCTTACGAGCCTCGACTCTTCGCTACCACTGTTGCTTTACGTCGCGGCTTCGCTGCACGCGGTCAGTGCGGCACTGGTCCAGGAGCAGTCAGTAGAGGGCGTGATCAGGCAGTGCCCAGTATATTATGTCTCCGAGGTGCTCACACCGTCAAAGTGTAACATGACGGAGCTCGAAAAGATTGCATATGCAGTTGTTATGTCTTCACGCAAATTGCGCCACTACTTTGAAGCATTCAAGGTCCGCGTCACCTCAGATAGGGGACTCAGCGAATTATTCAGAAACCCGGAGGCATCGGTACGGATCGCCAAATGGGCGGCCGAACTCTCCGGCTACCACATCACTTTCGAGCCCAGGACTGCGATTAAGTCACAAATTTTAGCAGACTTCGTCGTCGACTGGACCGGGCCAATAACACAGCCAGAGCCGTCCACAGAGAAGGTTTGGACAATCCACTGCGACGACGCTTGGTGCCATGCGGGGGCAGGCGCTGCTGCAGTCATCACCTCACCCGCCGGGGTCAAGCACAGATACGCGGCATGCTTAAGCTTCGCCCTGGAATCTGAGAGATGCACAAACAACATCGCAGAATACGAAGCTGTCATCCTCGGCCTCCGCAAATTAAGAGCCCTCGACGTCACCACCTGCATAGTCCGAACAGACTCCAGGGTAGTCGCCGGCCAAGTCGAAAAAGACTATGCAGCAAAGGACCCCGCACTTATGCAGTACCTCGCGGCCATCCGAAGCCTCGAGAAACAATTCAAGGGATTCACTTTGCAGCATGTGGACCGGGCCAAGAATGAAGAAGCTGACGCATTGGCCAAGGTGGCCGCCAGGGGTGAAGCCCTCCCCTCCGACGTGTTCTATCACGTCATCGGCACACCAGCCGTCCGCAGCCCCGAAGGGCTCCAAATAACCAACGACAGCGAGGGCCAGCGCATGATCAACCTTATCATGACCGAAGACTGGCGGGCGCCAATAACCCTGTACCTGCAAGGGTTCTATCACCCAGTCGATACCAATGAGGCCAAGCGCCTCCACCACCGAAGCCGGGACTTCGCATTGATCGAGGGCCAACTGTACAAAAAGGGGGTCAGCCAGCCGATGCTTAAATGCGTCACCGAGACCGAGGGCGTTCAAATCCTGCACGAAGTCCACAGGGGGACCTGCGACTCCCACGCAGGCCCCAGGGCCCTAGCGGCAAAGGTGATACGACAAGGCTTCTACTGGCCCGCCATTATCTGCGCCGCAAATCGGGTTGTCAGATCCTGCGAAGCCTGTCAGAAATTTTCCCCACGCTCGGGGCGCCCCTCGTAGTTCACGAAGCTGATCGCCCACACGTGGCCCCTTCAGCGCTGGGGCCTAGACAACGTCGGGCCCCTGCCCACGGCTCAGGGGAACCTCAAGTTCACCTTCGTAGCCGTTGAATACTTCACTAAATGGATTGAAGCGAGGGCAGTATCCACCATCACATCAAAGACGGCCCAGAAATTCTTCTGGCAAAATATTGTTTGCCGCTTCGGAGTGCCATCCGAACTCATGGTCGACAACGGCAAGCAGTTCGACGACCAAGATTTCAAAGACTTCTGCTTCTCCATCGGCACCAAGCTTGCCTTCGCCTCCGTGTACCACCCCCAGTCCAACGGAGTCGTGGAGCGCGCCAACGGCAAAATTTTCACAGCTGTCAAGAAAATGCTCCTTGACGACAAGAAAGGCAAGTGGCCCGACCTGTTACCCGAAGTGGTCTGGGCACTGAATACAACCGAGTGCAGAGCGACTGGGTTTACCCCCTTCCGCCTATTATACGGATCGGAGGCCATGACCCCGCAAGAAATAAAGCATGGGTCGCCTCGGACAGCCGCGTCGGCCGTCCCAGACGTAGATGAGCCAACTTCGAAGGATCTCATCGACGGAAACCGCGTCTTCGCCCTACAGGCTCTGGACAAATATCAAGCCCAGACAAAAGCGTGGCGCGACCAGGCAGTCATCCCAAGGGAATTCAGCGAAGGGGACCTCGTCCTCATCTGGACAGCTCGAACGGAGTCCAGAGGCAAGCTGGAGCCCATGTGGGAGGGCCCTTACATTGTCAAGTCGAAGGCCTCCCCCAACGCATACAGGCTTGCAACGCCAAACGGCGAAGACTTAGAGCATTCCTGGAACATTGATAATCTGCGCAAATTTTTTGTTTGACTCATCAGGGCCAGCCCGCCCTTGTAATTTGCAAAAACAATTTTGTTCTGGCCTGCACTCTTTTCCTCCTGGGGTTGAGGTTTTTAATGAGGCGGAGTCATGTAATATACGAGAGAAATCCCCCGCAAAATCCACGTCGAAAAAAGACCGCATCAACGGTCTTCGACATTCGACTAATACAGAGTCACCGCGAGGCCCAGCAGCAGCCGCCCTCGCGTGCGACAAATTCGTGCAGAAGTCGCCTAAGGGTGCAGCCGGATTAGCACAACAAGTGCGAAAAATCGAAGTCTTCCACGAAGACTATCCGCGCAGAAGTCGCCTAAGGGTGCAGCCGGACTAGCACAATAAGTGCGAAAAATCGAAGTCTTCCGCGAAGACTATCCGCGCAGAAGTCGCCTAAGGGTGCAGCCGGACTAGCACAACAAGTGCGAAAAATCGAAGTCTTCCACGAAGACTATCCGCGCAGAAGTCGCCTAAGGGTGCAGCCGGACTAGCACAATAAGTGCGAAAAATCGAAGTCTTCCGCGAAGACTATCCACGCAGAAGTCGCCTAAGGGTGCAGCCGGACTAGCACAACAAGCGCGAAAAATCGAAGTCTTCCACGAAGACTATCCGTGCAGAAGTCGCCTAAGGGTGCCGCCGAATTAGCGCTACAAATACGAAAAATCGAGGTCTTCCGCGAAGACTACCCGGGCAACAATCGCCTAAGGGTGCAGACGGGCTAGCACAATAAGTGCGAAAAATTCTAGATTGCCGCGAACAATATCCCTGCAGAAGTCGCCTCAGGGTGCAGCAGGGACAGCGCAACAAGTCCGACGAGCCGACTACAATGGTACAGCCGCACGAAGCCTAACAAGTGCAAAAACAGCTACACCAAACTGTCCGCACAAAGGCCGACTACATGCGCACCAGACCAACATAACAAACACACCAGACCAAGCACTTAACGCCCTCGCAAACATAGCCGAGTGTGCGAAGGCACACAACCTCATCATACAAGCCATTACACATGTACAAGCGAGGGCATCGCATTCTACATCGGCTCGACCTTCGGAATAATTCCCATCTCCCTATAGTTAAATAACATTATCCTAAGCTCCTCACCCGCAAAAAGACTTCGCAACTCCCCCTCACCTGCACTCACAGCGGCCGGCAAGGACAACAGTTCCTGCCTGCCAGCCCCACTCACACGAAGCCGACCGACGTCCGCTCCACTCACTCTACGCTTCGCAACCGCCCTTCGCCGCCTACGCCTAGTACTCGGACCAGACACAACATCAGCATTCGCAGCTTGCGACGAAGCCTCCGCCACTGCCACATCCAAAGCCGCAAAGTAGTCCAAGTCCTCATCCGACGACTCTTCGGTCCATTCAACAGAGCTCCTAGAGTCACCGAACTCGGAAAATTTAGACGCAGACTCATCCGATTTATTCCCACCATCCACGGTCGAAGCCGCCAAAAAATTAGTAGTAGCGGTTGCGTGCGCAGGCCCAAAATCTTGAACCTGCGCAGCAACCAAGGTTCAGCAACAATATCCAAAATTTCCTAATTACCCACACCCACTAGGCCACCTGCGAAGACCCAGCCGTCGCGGGAGCCTCCGCTGTCGCCTCCGCAGCCACCGCCACAGGATCCTCAGCCCTCGGTGCAGCAGTTGACGACGGGTCTCCACCGGCCGCAGTGGCTGCTGGGGCATCGGGAACGCCTTCGGCGGTTTCCGGGGGCGGCTCCAGAGCGGCCTCGGACACAGCCGCCGCCGGGTTCGGCTCCGGGTCAGGCAGCGCGCTATTCAAAGCCCCAAAGTCATCCATCTTCTCGCCACGCGCCGCCTGAGACACAGCAAACAGACTCAGCAAACCCACATCTAACCCACATTAAATAAACACCAAACAAAAGCCAAACATTACCTGACTCCTCGCCGTCTCAGCCCGCTCCCTGACCACCTCTCGACCGTGGGGGCCCCACATCCGGTCGTAGAGGGCTTCGGCGGATTCCTTCACTATAGGGTCCTCAACCTTGTAGATATCACGCTCCAAATCCTCATCAGCTTGGTCAAAGACCTCATAGTGCCGGCACCCTTCGCGAGAGAGCGCGTTCATCGCCCCCTCGCAGGTGACCAGAGAGGCATAAGACATAAACCCCTCCACGATGGTGGGGAGCGCCTGCAGCTCCTCCTGTACCCACTCAAGGCAGCGAAGTCCGGGCTCTCGGTCCGGCACTTCAAATTCAGCGGTCCGCGCACCCAGCTCATGGTATGAATCCATAAGCTGTTTGCGCGTCCGCTCAGCCTCCATGCGCGTCGAGGCCTCGGCCCTCTCCACACGGCTCTGCAGCGCGCTGAACCGCTACTCCAGCTGCTCGGCACGCTGCCTGGAAAGGCTGCCCTCCGCCCGTGCTAAATTGGCCTCTGCCTGCGCAGCCTGCGCCTTGGCGAGGGCCTCATTAGCCTCCTCCTTCTCCGCTGCCAGTTGGCGCCGGAGGTCAGCCTTCTCACCCTCCAGCACAGCCACCTTGTCCGCCAGCTTGCGGCACTTACTGTCGGCGGCCGATTTTTCCCGGACGGCGTTAGCATGTTGCGTCCGAAGTCTCTCGACTTCGGCAGACACAACCGCCGTCAGGGCCCCCGATGCCACGCGGTTTGCGAAGTCAGCCGCCTACAAGACACACATAAGACCACAGCCCCGGCGAGGCCGGTTAAAAAAAACCGAGGCCTAGCTCAACGCACCTGACTTAGTGCCTCCTTCATCTCCTCCAGCCGATGGGACACGGCACCCGCCTCGTCCCTGACGGCAGTGAGTGCCGGTATCTCGCCGCCGGCACAAAGAGCACTGCCCTTCGCCCTTGGCACCACGGCAGCCGCCGTGGCCGCCGCGGCAGGCGGAACAACAACAAGCTGGTCTTTGTCCGACCCTGCGACGCATCAACAAATTAAAAAAAAGAAAAAGAAAAAAAATCGAGCCAATGACTTACCAACAAGATAATCGTCCACACTAATGTCGGTGGCGAAGTCAGCAACGCGCTTGCCAGGGGACGGCAACCCTCGAGCCGCCTTCGCAGCCTCCGGCACCCCGCTGGACGAAGGGGCAGCCTTCGCTGACTTGGGACCACCGGTGACAGCCGCCTTCGCAGCGTCCGGCGCCCTACTGGATGCAGTGACGGCCGACTTAGCCGCCAGCGGCGACTGGCCTCCGCCGGGGGCAGTAGCCTTCGCAGCCCCCCGCTGCCTCTTCGGCCTGGCTTCATGAAGCCTGACGACCGCCTGGCGCTTCTGTGCAGCTCCCTGGCGATCCTTGTCCATCACTGCCGACACAACAGCAGCAATATTCCGCCCGTAAGGAAACACTTTCCAAGCACGAACCATGCGAGATGTAAAAAAGTCTTCGCCGGCCGCGCGGGGGACAGGAACATTCTTAGGCCGCCAACCCCCGGTAACCCTCAGCATCCGCGCCGAAGACTCCCGGAGCTCGGGCGAAGACATCCTTCCCCCCGGGGCCGCGCATGTCCTCATCAATTCTCTAGCAAAACCATCAGAAACCCCAAGTCCTCCCACAACAGTACCTAGTTTCCTCTTCTTAGAGGACAGGGCGGCCGCCGGCGCGGGGTCGTCTCCAGACTCCACCACCGGTTTCTTCCCGCGATGATCCACATCGTCTTAGCCGGGATAACCACCATACGGCAGACGATTCAACTCAAAAACCCTGTTCAAGCGGTCATTTGACCCGCGAATGTCCCAGCTACGCTGGCCCTCTGTCCTAGGCACATACCGACCCACGATCCGCACCGCCCCATCCTCCGCCTCACGCACAAAGGCGGCCGGATCACGACTCTGCAGATCCAACGCGAAGGCAGGACTTCGCACCAGCTTCCCACCGTGGGAAGGCATCTGGTGAGGGCACACTTCGCCCAGCGCCCAGCCATGCGCCAAAGGCCATACCCCGAACACCACAAACTCCTCAACCAAATCGCGCCCGCTGCTCAGGCCGGCGGCGCACCGAAGGGCCCCTTCGTCCGCATCCTCATCCGCCACTTCAAAAGGCGGGTATGCTGAGTAAAAATGCGAGAACATCTCGGACACGGGGAGCCCCGGATGGTCTTCGGCTATACCCTCCGCGACGTAGAACCAAAAATCCTGCCAATTGCCCCACTTGTTGCGGGCGCAAGGAACCAACTCAACTACCTGCATCGTGGTCTTGCCGGTCTTCGGCGTAAATGTGCAGGACCCAAACTGGGCAACTTCACTTCCAATCATCCTCTTCTGCCAGTGCAGGCAATAATACTTCGTGAAGACTTCGACTGATGGCTGTCCACCGTACGAAGTCGTCGCCCAGACATACTTCGACAGAGCCACCACGGCATTCGGAGTCAGCTGATGGATCTGAACATTATATCTGCGCAGGACTTCTCCAACAAATCGGTGCGCAGGCAGGCGGAGACCAGCGGCAAAGAACGCCTCGAACACAACCAACTCGCCTTCCGGCTCGGGGACTTCCTCCGTCCCCGGGACATGAGCGACCCCGCCGCCAAAGTAGCCAAGCCGCTGCATATCCTGCACGCGGGCCGTCGACATCCGCGATACACCAAAATCCACAGTATCGCCGGCGCGCAACTCCTCCGCCGCCACAATACTCAGCGTTTCCTCAGACGACGCGTCGGCCGGCGGCGAAGCGGCAGCAGAAGAAGAAGAGGTCAGCATCGCTACGTACCGTCGGCGGCGGCGGGCGGTCTGCTTCACTCGAGCCAGATCTCCGGCGAGCAAGAGCAAGGAGGGCAGACGAGCAGCAGAGATGGTGGAGAAAGCGGCTAGGGTTTTCACGGAGCACGGAAGAATAAATTTCAAAACGCGCCGCCCCCGCCCCCTTTTATACACAGGGCGCGGCGCTTCGGGAAACCCGCAGTCCTACAGTACGGCGTCAATCAACGGTCATGTCAAAAACCCCCGCGGAACCACTTCGAGCGAGGGCAGCGTCTCCGCCATCTAGCGACGTCTTCGGCACCAGATGACTTAGTCGAACTGGTCCCTCGGAGGGCAAATGTTGGGGCGAAGGCAAAGACGCCACCCTTCGCTCGGGGCCTTCGCCGTAAACGCCGGCCCAACGGAGACAAGACAACGGGCAGGGGCACCCTTCGCCCCATACGACATCGGACGAAGACCCGTGGCGAGGTCGTCCCACCGTGCGGCCTCGTCCAGCGCGGAGGCCCACGTGTGATCCGGCCCATTGTGACAGGCCCTGCGTGGCCGCTTTGTGTTACGGGCCTAATTTATAAAGGCGTCCCTGTAATTACAGTTTGTAACCCCGCTTTATAGGAATATTTCGAGGATAACCTAGGTGTCTGAGGGCACATGCATCCTTAACACGGGATGCTGGGTACCCGGACACCTATAAATACCCCCGCACAGTGCCCTTGAGAGGCTGGATGAACAGAGCTTTTGCCATCACGTGCTGAAACCCTGTTTGTGCTATTACACCCCCCCGTTGGATCAACTTGCGCCTGTGAGCGAGTTCCAACACTCCCTTAGGAGCTTCTTCGCCTTTTACTTCAGCGGAATCAGCGTTTATTTTTCGCTGTAAGCCTCCCTTAGGAGCTTCTTTGCCTTTTACTTCAGCGGAATCAGCGTTTATTTTTCACTGTAAGCTCTGCATTCCCTTAGGAACGACTTTTGAGCAGAAAACTTACGTTGCGCTCCTTTAGGAACGACTTTTTGTAGCTTCGTCGTGCTCTGCATCCCCTTAGGGACGTCTTTCGAGCTTCTCCCTGTTTTTCCTTTTTCTCTTTGCACTCGATGGTGCATGCCCAGTTTTTACATTTACATCTTCGGGGGATATTGCTCTTGTAGAGCTGGTATAAGAAAAAGAAAAATTACATGCTATGGCCCCATTAAAAACCTTTCTCCCCCTTTGGAAAGGAAAAGGGTGCCATAGGAAAGAATAAAAAAGATTACATCAGGTTACACATAATACCGCCGAAGCTCATCCGCATTCCAAGATCTAGGAATGTCGTTGCCGTCCATATCCTTTAACCTGAAGGAACCGGGTCTTGACGAAGATGTTACCAGAAAAGGTCCTTCCCACTTCAGCTGAAGCTTGCCTACTGTGTCGGGGTTGGCCACTCTCCGAAGCACCAGATGTCCCGACTTAATATTTTTTAACCGAACCTTTCTGTCACGCCATTTTATTGTTTCTACTTGATCTTTATTGATGTTCTCCATAGCCTGAAGCCTGATCCCTTCTATAGCATCTTTTGCCACAGAATAATCAGCTTCGGTCTCTGCCGAAGCCACTGTTCTTATTGATCCCGTTTTAGCTTCTTCTGGGGTTATTGCTTCATCACCAAACAACAATTTGAATGGTGTAAAGCCTGTTGATCTTGACACTGTTGTGTTATGACTCCACACAACTTTGATTAATTCATCTGGCCACTTTCCCCTAGGCTGATTGAAGATTAACTTCATTATTCCTGTCATTATAATGCCATTAGCTCTTTCAACAAGTCCATTTGACTCCGGATGCCGAACCGATGCAAAATGGATCTTCGTGCCAATTCATTCACAAAACTCTCTGAAAGCTTCGGAATCAAATTGTGTTCCATTGTCCACAGTGATAGCCTTTGGTACCCCAAAGCGACACACAATATTTTGCCAGAAAAACTTTTGAACAGTGACCGAAGTTATTGTGGCTAAAGGCTTCGCCTCAATCCACTTAGAAAAATATTCTACTGCCACCACAACATATCTTAAATTCCCTTGTGCTGGTGGAAGTGGGCCTAGCAAATCAAGGCCCCACCTTTGCAATGGACAAGTGGGTTGTATTAATTGAGTTAGAGACGAAGGTTGTTTTTGGTCTCTTGCACATTTTTGACAACCTTCGCACTTTTGGACTAATTCTGCTGCATCCGAAGCAGCCTTCAGCCAATAAAATCCATGACGAAAAACTTTACCCAACAAAGGCCTAGATCCAATGTGAGATCCACACAGGCCTGCATGTATTTCTTTCATTAGCTCTATACCTTCAGCTCTGGATAAACATTTGAGTAATGGAGAACAGACTCCATGCTTATATAACTCCCCTTCTATTATTACATATGGACGGGCTCTTGCTGCTATTCTCTTATGATAAGCTTCGTCATCTGAAAGGAAATTGCCCTGAAGAAAAGATATGATCTCAGTTCTCCAATCTTCACTATAGACGGGAGATATATTGAGTACTGCTCTTTCAAGAAGGTCAACCAAAGGTGATTTTATTGTTTCAAAGAATACTTCCGAAGGTAAGGGCAGCCCCTGTGCCGCTGACTTGGCTAGTAGATCAGCGTGCTCATTTTCTCCTCGTGGAATATTCTTGATAGAAAACCCTTCGAAGGAAGCTTCAAGTCTTCGAACTGTATCCAAATATTTCTCAAGCTTCGGATCTCTTGCTTTGCAACTTTTGTCAACATGGCCAGAAATGACTTGAGAATCAGTTTTGAGAATCGCCCTTCTTATCCCCATTGCCTTCAGCTTCCGAAGACCCAAGAGCAAAGCTTCATATTCAGCAATATTATTTGTACAACTAAAATCAAGTTTCACTGCGTAGCATGTTCTGACTTTTGAAGGTGCAATTAAAACGACAGCTGCACCTGCCCCGAAGGTTCCCCAGGAACCATCGCAAAATATTGTCCAAGCTTCGGCATCTTTACTTGCTTCTTCTTCGTGAGCCCCTGGCGTCCAGTCAACGATGAAATCTGCTAGCGCCTGGGACTGAATCGAAGATCTATGCACATAATCAATGTAGAACTCATTGAGTTCCACAGCCCACTTTCCAATCCTTCCCGTAGCTTCTCTGTTTCTCATAATATCCTTCAAAGGCTGTGATGAAGGAACAATTAAATGGTATGCTTGGAAGTAATGTCGAAGCTTCCTGGAGGCCATTAAAACAGCATACAGCACCTTCTGCAATTCTGTATAGTTTTTCTTTGATAAACTGAGAACCTCGGAAACAAAGTATATTGGAGCCTGCTTTTTCAATTGGCCTTCAAGCTTCTCCTGAACAAGCGCCGCACTTACTGCAGAGTGCGAAGCTGCCACATACAGCAGCAGAGGAGCCCCTGGCGCTGGTGGAGTTAAAGTTGTTAAATCTATCAAATACTGTTTCAGTTCTTCGAAAGCTTTTTGCTGAGCTGATCCCCATTGAAAAACTTCGGCTGACTTCAGCACTTAAAAGAATGGTAAATTTCTCTCTGCCGATCTGGATATAAATCGATTCAAAGATGCCAATCTTCCTGTCAGCCGCTGAGCCCCTTTCTTTGTGCTTGGTGGCTCCATCCAAAGGATAGCTTCGATTTTATTTGGATTAGCTTCGATTCCTTTTGTTGAAACCAGACAACCAAGGAATTTCCCCTTCTTTACCCCGAAGACACAGTTTTCTGGATTCAGCTTCAGACCAGCTTGCCTAAAATTAGCGAATGTCTCTTGCAGATCAGCAATGTGATTTTCTTGCTTTGTGCTTTTTACTATGATATCATCAACATATGTTAGCACGTTTCTGCCTATCTGAGAATGAAGGACCTTTGCTGTCATTCTGCTAAAGCTTCCTCTAGCATTCTTGAGCCCCTCAGGCATCCGAACGTAACAATATGTACCACTGGGGGTGATAAAGCTGGTTTTTGGCTCGTCTTCTTTCTTCATCCAGATTTGATGGTAGCCTAAGTAACAATCTAGTAAACTCATGAGCTCTGACAAAGCTGCTGCGTCTACCAGAGAATCTATCCTTGGTAATGGAAATTCATCCTTCGGACAAGCCTTGTTGAGATCAGTAAAATCAATGCACATTCTCCATTTACCATTGGCTTTCTTCACCATAACAGTGTTAGCTAGCCATTCTGGGTATTTTACTTCTTTGATGACTCCAGCGCTGAGGAGTCTTTTCACTTCATTCCGAGCACCTTCGGCTTTGTCATCAGACATCTTCCGAAGCCTCTGCTTCCTGGGTCTGAAGGATGGATCCACATTGAGCGAATGTTCAATAACATCCCTGTTGACACCACAGAGATCATTGGCTGACCAAGCAAAAACATCTTTGTTGTTGAACAAAAACCTTATTAGGGTTTTCTCCTGTTCTTGAGACAATTGGGAACCCAGCAGCACCTTCTGCTCTGCAATATCTTCACATAAAAGCATGGGCTTCGGCTGATCGGTCGAAGCAGCCTTCTCCCTTCTGTACTTGTACTGCTCACAAGCTTTGTTTCCATCTATATTATGGATTGCCTTTGAATCTATCCAGTTCCCTTCAGCTTTTCTGGCAGCTTCCTGACTCCCATGAATAGCAATAGGTCCCTGTTCCGAAGGTATCTTCATGCAAAGATATGCTGGATGAAGAATTGCTTCGAAAGCATTAAGTATTCCACGACCAATGATTGCATTATAGGGGTATTCCATGTCAACAATATCAAACACAACTTGCTCAGTTCTGGTGTTGTTAACAAATCCGAAGGTCACTAGCATGGTGATCTTGCCAAGTGCTACAATCTGTCTTCCTCCGAAGCCACAGAGAGGGTGTGTAGCATCATGAATCTTGTCTTCTGGCTCTTGCATTTGTCTGAAGGCCTTAGCAAATATGATATCAGCTGCACTGCCTGTATCAACTAAAACATTGTGGACCAGAAACCCTTTGATAACACAAGAAATAACCATAGCATCATTGTGAGGGAAATCCTTGAGCTGAAGATCCTCTTGGGAGAAGGTAATTGGAATGTGAGACCATCTTGACTTGATGAAGGGTCCCTGCACTCCGACATGTTGTACCCTTCTCTGTGCCTCCTTCTTCTGTTTCTTGTTGGCTGGCTCTGAGCATGAACCGCCTGTGATCGGGAGGACAAGCTTTGAAGCCGAAGCAGTTGCAGCCTGGTTCTTGAACGAAGCCATCAACTCAAAAAGTGGAAGTGAGTTCACCGGAGGTGGGCGCCAATGTTGGGGACTTGTTCTCAAATGCTATGAATTAAGAACAAGGCAACACGAAAATGTTAGGTATAAATGCCCTTCGTCCGCTGAAGCATTATCTCCCCAAGGATTTAATGAGCCTCGGACGAAGGTCAAGAGTAAAATATTACGAAGATTTCACCTTCGTAATTATTGGGGGCCTTCGGCTCCCGAAGGTCCTCAAAAACATAATTTGATAATATTTTCCAAGTGTAATATGTGAACAGGCACCTTCGGAATAGGCACCTTCGGAGTCAGGTCGCGAATATACAAAAGCATGGTTAAGACGAAGCATGACTGGAATAAAAAACGATCATGACGAAGGATAAGGCAATCACGAAGCTATGTGCAGAAAGGCTTTGGCACAACAACAGAAAAGAGGAACCGACTTAAAGATGAAAAGCCAAATTGAACCTCGAAGAATTACTGTAGTTATTGATAAATGTAAAGGGCATTAATGTAATTTTACACGGGCTGCGTCCCGTGCCTATAAGTAGGTGAACAGTACTCCCGTACTGTTCACGCTGACTTGGCATCCGCTTTTGCGTCACGCTTGTACCTTTCCTTCAAGCCGAAGGTACAAATGTAATTCAACATTGTTTTTATTTATTTGTGATTATATAATAAAAGATATAGAGTCGATATCATATGATTATTCATGTTATCTTTCATGTTTCATATGTTTCATCTTTTATTAGCATATGCTGTTATGATGAAGGTGCGTCCTTCATAACCTTCGTCTGAAGATCATTAAATCCTTAAGGGAATAATGCTTCAAAGGACGAAGGATATTAACCATTTAACCTATTTTTGTGTTGCCTTGTTCTTAACTTATAGTATTTGAGAACAAGTCCCCAACATTGGCGCCCACCTCCGGTGAACTCACTTCCACTTTTTGAGTTTTGAAAACCTTCGGCAAGCATCACCTTCGTCATGCCGCCGAAAAAAGCTTCAGCGACAGGGGCTGCTGCTCTGCAGCCGCTAGACCACAATCAAGATGTCGTTTCTCTTAGGGAGGCCGAAGCTAGAAGAGAAAGGCCACTAGCCCAACGCCTCCGGAGGATGAATTGGATCAAGAAATCCAAAATTTGGAAATGCTCAATCAACAGGTCCAACGGAAAAAGGAGAAGATGGCTCATCTAGCTGATCTTCAAAGACAGATAGACGAAGCCTCTGAAGAGCTTCGACATCTTGCTCAAGATGACCAGAACCAAAGGCCCCCGCGCAGAGAGCTTCATCAAGAGGGCTTCTACAATGAGGACGACTGGTATGAAGATTTCCATCATGGAAACTTTGCTTTTGATGATACTTCTCCCCTGTCAATAGAACTGCAGGCCACACCTTGGCCACAGTCTTATAAGCCGCCTCAGCTTCCCATGTATGACGGTCATTCAGACCCGAAACAATTCTTGATGAGCTATGAGGCAACTATATCTTCGTACGGTGGCAACACGGCGGTCATGGCAAAGTCCTTCGTCATGGCTGTCAGGAGCGTTGCACAAACCTGGTACTCCTCTCTTAGGCCAGGAACAATCACCTCATGGCAGAAGTTGAAGGAAATGTTGATAACTAGCTTCCAAGGGTTTCAGACGAAGCCAGTTACTGCTCAAGCTCTATTCCAGTGTACCCAGGACCACGAAGAATATCTCCAGGCGTATGTCCGAAGGTTTCTGCGCCTGAGGGCACAAGCACCAACAGTGCCCAATGAAATTGTCATTGAGGCCATGATTAAGGGACTTCGGCCGGGACCTTCAGCACAATACTTTGCCAGGAAGCCACCACAAACTTTGGAGAAGCTGCTCCAAAAAATGGACGAGTACATCCGAGCTGACAATGATTTCCGCCAGAGAAGGGAGGAGGCATTCAGGTTCTCTGAGATGACTAGGGGCTTCGGAGGAAGATTTCATCCGAGGCATGTCAGGTCAATTCATAACTCCGTTCAAGGCGATGATCGAAGCAGTCAACAGCAAAGGCCACAATACTCCTCGCAAGCTTCGGGCCAACAGCAAAGCTCTGCTCGGCCGCCAGCGCCAAGGGGCAGAGGCGCCAGGGGCTTCGGGGGAAGGTTTGGAGATCAGCCAAGAAAAATTTACTGTCTATTCTGTGGTGAAGACAAGGGCCATACCACCAGGATGTGCCATATCACCATTCAGAAACAAAAGGAGATAGCAGAAGCTGCAGCACAACAGAGTCAGCCAAAGCAGGTCATGCATACTGCTTCGTACCATTCGCCTTACATTCCAGAATATGTAGGCAATCACCCTGCAGCTTCTGTTGCTTCGGCAAGTCAACCCCAAGCATCTTGGCAACAGCCTCCACCGCCACCACAGACACAGCGAGGACTCCAGCCAGAAGGGAGTCAGCACAATCACCTTCAGAGGGATTTCAGAGAGGAGTCCGAAGCTCGCACAGTCAACAGCACTGTGCCAGAGTCGAAGCACATTTACTGATAAATATCCTACCTCAACAGCAGTTTTTTCGCATTCTTACACTCAGTATTACTTTTTTGTTAATAAGGAACAATTATGGGAAGTTCAAGTGTCTTTTATCATTTTTCAATTTCTTGTAACACTTTCGTCTTCCACTTTAATAAAAAATGTGTCTTTTCCATAGGCTTGAGTCGCCGAAGCATACAAATTTATGGTGGCATGAAGGACCTTTTTATTATCAAAATTTTGTTTTAATGGACACAGTGCAAGTTGTTCGAAACAGTAAAAGTCGTTCCTAAGGGAGCGCAGTGTAAGTTTTCTGAGCCTACAGCGAAAAGTCAGCGCTGATTCCGCCGAAAGTAAAAGGCGAAGAAGCTCCTAAGGGAGGCTTACAGCGAAAAATAAACGCTGATTCCGCTAAAAGTAAAAGGCGAAGAAGCCCCTAAGGGAGGCTTATAGCGAAAAATAAACGCTAATTCCGCTGAAAGTAAAAGGCGAAGAAGCTCCTAATGGAGGCTTACAGCGAAAAGTCAACGCTGATATAAAAAGTGTGTGCGCTCTATTACAGGGATATGTATCTGTGGCACAAATGTCATTTTGCATAACATAACATCATCACATCATTCTGCATAACATAAGCATCATACAGCATATTGCATGTGGAACAAGAAGGGGGTACAATATTGATCTTTGGAGAATATTTTGGAAAGAGAAAATCGTATTAAAGTACAAGACAAGTCGAGAAGAAGTGTAGCTTCATTAGAGAGGCAACAAAAAACTTTTCTATAGCGTCGGAGAATATTTCACGAAGCCTGGATAATCTTCACTAGCGAAGTATGCAATTACTTGTGGTATAAGATTTTCTTCACGAAGCATGAAAAGAAGGGAAGGTGTTTTTTCGCCGAACGCTCAAAAAATGGTATGTATGCAAGATTTCATGCATCGTAAAGAATTAAAACTGTACATGGATTATATATTACATTCAAGGTTACAATATATTACATACGTAACGTTCCAAATGTTTTTACAGTAGCATTTAATCCTCTTTAAGAACTATTTCTGCAGCTTCGTTCAGTAGCTGGTCGACAACCTTGTCCATAATGGCTTCGGCCATTTTTCTAATTTCATCGTCCCCCTTTGGGTGGGGGCCCGGAGATGCCTCAGCAGGTTCTGAGCGAAGAGAAGATACGGCTATATTACTATTACAAACCGTGAACAAAGTCTGGAATCAAAAGTTACAACATAATAAAAATCACTAATTAATACCTATTTGCCCTTCGGGCTCTGTACTTCTTTCGGCAGCCGCCGCTACTTTTCTAGCATCGTGGATGCCTTTTTCACTCTTTTGAATAATTTCTTGCACCATTTCTCGCCCGCCGTTGTCCCAGATATCGGTGAAAAATTTTTCGCCGATCATGCTTGCTTCGGCTGAGGGGTCTTTAATGTCTTCGAAGGACAAAGTAGCTTCGGATTGTGCTAAAGATTTCACATGCTCACAACCTCTCTTCTCCAAAACAGTAGCAATTCCTCTAGCGCCCGAAAAAGCACATATGTCTCCGCAGCTATTCAGGATTTCTTCGAAGGCCTCAGCTTCGTTACTGATCCATTCCATCGGACCTTCGGGATTGCCCCTTGAGAAATTCTCTTCGCTAGAGAATGCGCCAACGTTGGCAAAGCTGGATTTTATCTTTTTAACGCACTCTATGGATTTAACATAGCATCTTCTCTGGGAAGCACGAAGCTCTTTAACATTAACTTCCAAATGATCGGCCCATTGATCGCTTAACTCTCATTTTGTTTCTTCAAGAATGCGTTCTTCTTTGGCTCGGGCTAGTTGTTTACGAAGATCTTCGATTTCACGCCTCTGGGCCTCCGCTTGAGTTTTAGAATTAGCTTCTTCTTCTTTCATTTTTTCCACTAGTGTAAGCAGAATTTTGTCCTTCTCCAAGGCTTCGTTTCTTAGCCTGATAACCTCTGTTCGAAGGTTGTTGAGAGCAATGGTGCAGCTCTCGTCTTCAGCATTCTTTTGTGCTCTTAAGGCATTGCTGAGAATTAAGCCCTATTCAAAAAGAATGAATGGATTAACACAACAGTAAAGGACTCATTCAAAATCTATAAAATTCAAAATTTACAATCTTCGTACCTTTAGACTGTTATATGCAAGACTATCCGCAAGATCCTCCTTCGTCATGCCGCAAAGGCCAGCTTCAAGCTTCGGGAATCCCATGCTCCTAGCCATCTCCCGGCAGACAGATAGTTCTTTATTGTCTGGGAGGCAATACAAGAAGTCGTCATCATCTGTCCCATTGAACACTACGGCCCCCTTTGGATACTTTAGTTCTCGGGCATAATGGTTAGCTTCAAAGATCTCTTCTTCGGATAATTTCTTTCCCGAAGCATGTCGAATAATATAGTCGTGCATTTTGGAAGATGCTTCGGGGGTGGCAGTGCCAATTTCCTCGACTAAAATTTGCTCTGTTATTTTTGTTTGTTCAGTTTCCAAAGTTGCCTCTGTCAATTTTGCCTTTTCAGCTTCCAAATGTTTTACCTTGATGGGCTCTGAAGGTCCAATCTCAGTTGCAAATTGTTGCTTTGAAGCTTCGCTAACAAAGGCTTCAGCAGATACTTCAGAAGCTTTAGAAGTTTTCTTCGGAGTTATGCTCGAAGATTTAATTGTTTCCAAAACATCCAGCACATTAACCATCCTTTTTATTTTTGGAGTTGCTACTGGCCCCTTTTGGCCTTTAGTCGCCTCAACTTTTGATGATGGACTCAAAATTTCTAATGTTTTTCCTTTTTCAGTTTCTGGTTCTTCCGCTTTCTCTATTGCTGGTGCTTTGGCCATTGCTTCGGATTTTGGCGCTGTAGTTGGTTCTCTGGCTTCGGTGGCCGAGGAGGCCTCGCCAACAAACTCGGGCACTATGGCCGGCTCAATGCAGCGTGGAGGGTGTGTGTACACTTTTACCTTTTTCCTCTTCGGCGCTGGCTCCCCGGGAGCAGCCGAAGCAGTGTCCTTTGCAGAAGAAGTATTTTTTCTCTTTTGACCTCGTATTGGATAATAGTAGTCGGGATAGATGAACCCAATAGCATCAAATACTCGGTTGAGTCTTTTCTTCTTTCGGCCTCCAAAAGCCGCTGATAATGCAGTGTTTTCGGCCTTCGAGTATGCCCCAAGCAATTCATCACTTACATTTTCAATGCTTTTCAGCCAATCATCATCCGGTTCAACAAACTTATCTCCATACTTGAATGTATATTTCAGCCTGATTAGTCCACCCTCGTCAGTTTCTTTAACGGTCTCCTTCGGCATTTCCCAGTCATCTACAAGTGGCCACACTCTGAAGGCAATGTGCTCTTGCATTAAATCCCTGGTCCCAATAAAAGAACAGACTACGCCGAAGGCCCTCTGACATTCTTCAGCTGCTTCGTCCATTTCTACCTTTGGTTTCCGGAGTCCGAAGCGCTGCCAGATAGGGCGCATGATGATGTCTTTGATATCTTCCCGAACCTTCAAATCATTCTTCACGTAGAACCATTCCTTCATCCATTCCCCGGGCCATTTCTTCCGAAAGGTTGGCACGGGACAGCTTGACCCAGAGCGGGCACCGAAGCTATAGCAACCAAAATTATTATGATATTGCTCCTTACCCCAGGGTTTCGTCTCATATACTAGCTCGTGTATATTGCAAAAGCTTTTTGCACTTGGCTCCAGGCCCTGGCTCCTCACGGCCCAGACGAAGATTCCTAATCTTATCACTGCTTCGGGGGTAAGTTGATGAAGGTAAATTTGATATATTTTCAGAACTTCTACCACAAACCTGCTTAGAGGGAATCGTAACCCAGCCTTTAAAAAGCTTCGGAAGATCACGACCTCATTATCTTCGGGGGTCGGCGTAGTTTTTTCTCCATCATCGGCCCTCACGATGGATATATCCCGGAAATATCTCCCCCTCATATTTTCAAGGTGACTCTGCTTTATAGTTGATTTTCCGAAGTTTGAGTGACTAGGTCGCCACGGGCGATCTTCGGAGTCTTCTCCACCACTATCCACATCATAGCTATCACTGTCGCCAGTATCTTCAGATAAACCCTCCAAAGTTTCCTTGACAATCTTTTCAGTATTGGTCTTCGACATTGACTCAAGAAAACCCAGGTGCATTTCCTCCGAAAGGCTTAGCTTCGAAGCACCAACAGCTGTCTTATCCTCAGACATTTTCGCGAATGCTGGCAAACTAGACTAGGAGCCGAAGCTTAAAAATTCAAGACCGACCAAATGCTGGCGCGCGCAGGCTAAAAGCTGGGCGAGTAAAAAGCAGGTGGCAAAAGGGCGTGCCAAATAAACCCGCGGTGAGCTTGTATTTATACACCCAGTATGTCGAAAACTGGAAGGCCCCGCTTGTCAATGACTGTT
The DNA here is from genome assembly GCA_029449295.1 of Zea luxurians. Taxonomy (NCBI): domain Eukaryota; kingdom Viridiplantae; phylum Streptophyta; class Magnoliopsida; order Poales; family Poaceae; genus Zea; species Zea luxurians. The sequence goes on from JAOPSE010000010.1 coordinate 50,821,293, forward strand.
GCTATTTGTAGGATCTAGGACACCGGCTAGAGGGGGGGTGAATAGACGGTTTTGACTTAAAATCAAAAAATACTAAATAAATTTAATCAATACAACAAGAGGAATAACTTCTCTAGTGACAATAAGTAAACAATGTATGAAAAACAACTACGGAGATTGAATACTTGAGGAACAATAAGCAAATCACTAATCAATTGTAAGGCAATAAGTAATGCGAGAAGGTATAGACACCGAAATTTATCCCGTGGTATCGGTGATTTGCCGATCACCCCTAATCCACGTTGAGGTGGACTTCAAGCTCTCACTTGCTCCTCTATCAAGACACGACTTGATCTTTGAGCCAAGTGGACAAGAAATCACTCAATACCTCGGTTCCACTAATGTCACCTTTGCCGCTCCGGCGAGGTAGGCGCGAACCCCTCACAATCAACACCGCGGCTTCTCCACAATCTTCTTGGAGAGCTCAACGGAGACAATCACCCGAGCCGTCTAGGAGGCGGCAACCTCCAAGAGTAACAAGCCAAAGACGTTTGCTCGGTGTACCACCTAGTGCCTCAAGAATCACCAAATGATGCAAATGCACTAGGAACCCTCAATCTCTCACTAGAATGCAATCTCAAGCAAAGAGTGTGAGAGAGTGAGTTGGAGGATCACAAATGAGCTCAATGTGTGCAAGGAATGGCCAAGAGAGCTCTCTCACACGAGCTACCCTTCTATTTATAGTCCCCCATCAAAAACCAACCGTTATGTGCAAAAGGTAGCAGTTCTGCGCACACGCGGACCGTCCGCGCCCTAGGGTCGGACGGTCCGCCGTACATATAATGGCTATAAAGACCATTTTAAAACATGTCAGAGCTGACTCAAAAGGTGGGTCCGGACAGTCCGCCCTTCAAGGTCGGACCGTCCGCGACCTGGCAGCTTGAAACACCCGAGCCTCGGATCAAGAGAGGTTAACACACGCGGACCGTCCGGCTATAAATCCCGGACGGTCCGAGACCTGAGACAGTACTGTCCGGACTGGTCCCCCGGACAGTCCGTAGTACAAATCTACAAAAGCACACAGTCCCTGTCCAAAAACGAGTTTGACACTTGCGGACCGTCCGCCTATCACAGCCGGACCGTCCGCCTATAATTCAGGGACTGGCCCGAAGCCACCCCTCTCTGGTCATGACTGCGGACGGTCCGGCCCTAAGGCCCGGACGGTCCGCAGTGTAAAAGAACAAAGTATCCACACAAATGTCAGACTTCGGACCCCTCTGGAGGATCGCGGACGGTCCGCCCCTAAGGCCCGGACAGTCCGCGCGTCCATGACTTCGCAATTTTCAAACATGCTTTTGAAAGAACTTTTGACTCGCGAAATGTGAAGCGCTGTTAGTCCTCATGCAAATGTAACTACTTGATGCTCTATGAGGCACTAAGTTTTACACAGATCTAAGTCATTGACCCCTCTTAATAGTATGGCTATCTAGCCTACTAACCCGGTCAGGTATCTTCTCTAAACTCCTTAAGACCGGCAAAAAATGAAACCTATATTATACCTTTCCCTTCATCTGATCCACAACCAATGCGTATGATTCTTCAACATTTCCTGCTCTATGTGGTCCAACCCTGCATTCTTATTTCTCCAAGAATCGTTAGTCCACAAGCAGTTGTCATTAATTACCAAAACATTACCAAAGGGGCCTAGATGATTCACAATCTCCCCCTTTTTGGTAATTGATGACAACACCACATAGTATATTAAAGAGAAGTTTAGTGTGTAAGAAAGGCTCCCCCTAAGTGTGTGCAGGATTATTTGAAGCTGAAGATATAACACACATAATATATTGGAGTTTGATGGAGACTTTCCTACAATCATGGTTATCGAGGCATACAGTAGATGGTCCGTAGAGTGAGCGCAGCAATTATAATCACACCTCGATTAACCACACACAGAGTAATTTGAACTAAAACATAGTTCATCCCACAGAATATTACAGATGATAGTCCACAGACATATGACATAGAGTTAACAGATCAAACCAGTTCCAAATGTGTAAGACATAAACTAATGCAAGCGGCATGAAAAGGTAAAATGCATATGCATGGTCTTAATGTCCACATAGAACCACCAACTCCCCCTGAGGAGACACCAGACAACTTCTCTTCTCTTCTCATCACTTCTCTTCCCCTTTGGCATCAATTTCCATAAAGGAGAGGCCTCACTGATCACTAGGCGGAGGATGCATGTTGTAGTAGTGAGTGCTGAAAGTGTCAAACAGGGAGGAGAACTGGCCAAAATCCTGCTGGAGCTGCTGCTTCCTCTGACTGATCTCATGCATGTTGTCATTTGTAGAGAGATTGTCAAATTGACTGGAGAGAGCACCCATGTTATCTTGAAAACTTTGTTGCATATTATTCAGCCTGGTCATGATGGGATCAGTGACATTAGTGTGAATTTGATCACGAAACTCAGAAAACTCAGAGTTGAGTGCATCCCAGTTACTGTCAAACCGAGACTGCATGTCATCGAGATGGTGATCCACATGTGTCATCAGGCCCTCAAAGTGAGTATCAATATGAGTCTCAAGCCCCTGCTGCATATTGTGAAAATAAGGATCAAAGTATCCTGGAGCAGGCTCCCAATATTGCTGAGGCTGAGGAGGAGGTGGAGGAGGAGGCATCTGCTCTCCCTCAACATTAGGAGCTGCCCCACCCTCATAGCCAGGGTCTTCCTCATCATCTGGGAAGGGAGTGAGTGGTCTGGTGAGAAACCCTATCTCATTCTTAAAAGGTCTCAATGGTGTGTGAACAATCTCGCATGGGCCCTCAAATCTTGTCTTGGATTTGATGAGAGCCATAATGTAAGGAGCATATGCTAAATTTTGATTCTTATCCATTTTCAAATCATTAAGCTGTCTCATCATGAAAAGAACAATATTCATGACTTCACCATTCATGATGTGCTGGATGATATTCCAGAACTTATCTCTTGTTTTACTCTTATCACCACTCTTAGGAAGAATGGTGACTCTAGCAATCTTGTTGATTACAGCAGGATGATGTCTGAGTCCTGCTGTCTCTCCAAACCTCCTGGGTATTCCGAGCCTGGCTGGCTCATAAAATTGCACAAAATCCTCAAAATTATCTTCAGTATAAAGATCCAGCCCAGCAGAAATGATGCCATAATCCAGACTGTTTGCAGTGGCAAAGTCAGCAAAAGAAGCAGAATAGCGCTTGAAGCCAGTCATCCAGGTGATAGATTGTTCTTCAATATCAATCTCCGAGGTAGCCAGGAATTGCTTAACATCCATTTCATTGAAATCTGTGCGTTGCCCCATAAACTGATACAGTCCACATGTTTCAAACTTAGGGATCAGACCCTCCATGACTGGTTGACTTAGCAAGAAGGACCAATCAATCACCTGATGCTTATGAAAATTTGTATCCACCAAGGTGCCCCAAAAGACATCAAACTGCAGCTGAGTGTGGAAAAACTGGATATTAGTGTCAGATGGCAGAGTGTACTGGTTCACAGTCCGTCTAGAGCAGTACTCAGCCATAGAAAACCTTCGCTTAGGAAATGTCCATCCTTGGGTATCAATGGGATAATCGGGATGAACATGAGGAAAATCTTCAGCATCCATGGATTCAGTGCCCCCAGCTGAGGATTGGGCCTCTGAATCAGTGGATGGTGTATAGTCATCATCATTGCCACGAGGGCGCTTTGATTTAAAGCGACCTGCAAGTTTCTTGCGGAGACCACCAAAACCACTGCAACAATGTGACAGACATCCATATATAAATAATTGATACCAATCACCACTATAAAAGGAATGGAATTGTAATGCTCTGCCAGGGTCCGGACGGTCCGCGCTAGGGGGCCGGACAGTCCGCGCCAGAGGCCCGGACGGTCCACGTCCACCAGGCGGACAGTCCGCGACCGACCAGGGGCGACTCCAAAGAACCCTAGCCGCCACAAATGTTGAATTTGATGATTTTGCAGAGAATACTCATCCAAACGAGTTCAAAATTTTGCATAGCATTCACATTGAGGAGAACTAACAACCCCACCAATCAGATTTTGAAAACTACTGCTCAATTTCAGATCAGAGAGGAAACCCAAATAATCTCAAAATTGAAGAGATTTGATGAAATCCACAAGATTTGAAGATACCGTGATGAAGACATGTTGATGGAATGTTGCCACAAGCTGTCGGACTGTCCGTGCGCAACTTCACTTCACCGTCCGCGCACACTTGACACAGGAGAGTATTTGGCGAGGGGAGAGCAAGAGAGAAAGGGCGAATGAGCACAAATGACAAGTCTGCGGCCTCTGTCCAATTTTACTGCCCTGTCGCGGATGGTCCGCGCTGGGGCGGCGGACGGTCCGCGACCTGATGAGTTCAGACGGTCTGCGAGGCTGATCGGACTGTCCAGTTCCTGATGCTGCGGACGGTCCGCGGTCCACGAGCGGACGGTCCGCGGCCTGATACTCAGTTTTCCAGTTGCTGTCCACTTTCTAATTTTGAATTTCGAATCCGAATTGGTGCTTATATATGGACATTTCGACCAATTCAAGAGTTAGCATGCATGCATATACATATTATGTAATTGAGTAATGCAAAATTTTTGAATTAAACTATCTAGAGCAATTTGAAATGAAAAATGTACCAATAATACCAAATAAATAGCATAAAGAGCATATTTAGACCCGAGATGCAATACGACGCATGTGTGATCAACTTCAAGCCACATTTGAGAGATCGATCACATTCATTTCACTTCTTAGAGAACAAAATCTTGTTTCATCCAGAGGCTTTGTAAAAATGTCTGCTAATTGATCATCCGTGCCAATGGAATAAATAGAGATATCTCCCTTGCCAACATGATCCCTTAAGAAGTGATGCCGTATATCAATATGCTTAGTTCTTGAGTGTTGGACCGGATTGGTAGCCAATTTTACCGCACTCTCATTATCACACATAAGAGGCACATTCTTGAAAATAATTCCATAATCCAATAAGGTTTGTTTCATCCATAATAGTTGAGCACAACAATTTCCGGCCGATATATATTCCGCCTCGGCGGTAGATAGAGCAACCGAATTTTGTTTCTTAGAAGACCATGAAACAAGAGATCTACCAAGAAATTGACAACAACCGGAGGTGCTTTTTCTATCAACTTTGCACCCCGCATAGTCCGAATCCGAATATCCAATTAATTCAAAGTGAGCACCTTTGGGATACCATAGACCAATATTGGGAGTATACTTCAAATATCTTAGAATTCTTTTAGCGGCCTTCAAGTGAATCTCTCTAGGTGAAGCTTGAAATCGAGCACACATGCATACACTAAACATAACATCGGGCCTAGATGCGGTAATATAAAGTAAACTACCAATTATTGAACGATAAAGTTTTTGATCAACCATAGTACCTCCTTCATCTAAGTCTAGATGACCATTTGTTGCCATTGGAGTCTTGATAGGCTTAGCATTTTCTAAACCAAACTTCTTGAGCATGTCCTTCAAATATTTTGATTGGCTTATAAAAATTCCATCTTTCAATTGTTTGATTTGAAGGCCAAGAAAGAAGCTCAATTCTCCTATCATAGACATTTCAAATTCTTTTGACATCATTTTTCCGAACTCTTCACAAAATAATTCATTAGTAGATCCAAAAATAATATCATCAACGTAGATTTGACAAACAAATAAGTCTTTGCCAATTCTTTTAGTGAATAGAGTAGTGTCAACCTTCCCAATTTTGAAGTCTTTGGAAAGCAAGAAATCCCTAAGCCTTTCATACCAAGCGCGTGGAGCTTGCTTAAGCCCATAGAGAGCTTTAGAAAGCTTGAACACATGGTTAGGTCTTTTGGGGTCCTCAAAACCGGGAGGTTGTTCAACATACACTAGTTCACTAATCTTACCATTTAGGAAGGCACTCTTTACATCCATTTGGTAGAGCTTGATATTATGTGCACAAGCATAAGCAAGTAGAATCCGGATTGCTTCTAATCTTGCTACGGGAGCAAATGTCTCCCCAAAATCCAATCCTTCAATTTGAGTATATCCTTGTGCAACTAATCTTGCCTTGTTTCTTACTACTATACCATCTTCATTGTGCTTGTTGCGAAACACCCACTTTGTACCAATAACATTGTGGTTCTTTGGTCTCTCAACAAGCTCCCAAACTTCATTTCGAGCGAAGTTATTTAATTCTTCATGCATTGCATTCACCCAATCGACATCAAGTAGAGCTTCATCTACACGGTTAGGTTCCATACAAGATACAAAAGAGAAATGTTCACAAAACGAAGCTATGCGAGAGCGAGTTTGAACACCCTTACTAATATCACCCACAATTTGATCAACCGGGTGATCCTTCACAATGGAATGATGAATTCTTGATACCGTTTGATAATTGCTTGTTGAAGCATTAGGAGAAACCGAAGGTCTTGAAGTACCTTGATCATGAGTATCCATGGTTTCATTGAGTTGTTGGCTTTGGTGATCTTCCTCATTTAGAGTTGAGGATGAAGGAATGACAACCACACTATTTTCATCATCATCTTCCTTTGGTTTTATTTCACCAATGGCCATTGTTTTCATTGCATTTATCAATTGAGTTCCCCCAACATCATCGAGATTATCACTCTCATCTTGAGACCCATTTGTTTCATCGAATTCAACATCATATGCTTCCTCAATAATACCATGAGTTTTGTTGAAGACTCTATAAGCCTTACTATTTGATGAATATCCAAGAAGAAAACCCTCATCACATTTCTTCTCAAATTTAGAAAGCCTGCCTCCCTTTCTCAAAATATAACATTTGCAACCGAATACCCTAAAATATGAGATATTTGGCTTTCTACCGATGAGCAATTCATATGGAGTTTTCTTCAAGAGCTTGTGACAATATAGTCTATTTGATGAATGACAAGCGATATTTATTGCCTCGGCCCAATAAGAATCCGATATACTATATTCCGCTAACATAGACCTAGCCATATCAATAAGAGTTCTATTCTTTCTTTCAACAATACCGTTTTGTTCCGGGGTATATTTGGAAGAGAATTCATGTTTGATACCCTTGTCATCACAATATTGATCAATTCTTGCATTTTTGAATTCTGACCCATTATCACTTCTAACCTTTTTGATGTCGAAATCAAATTGATTTTGAGCCAATATAGCAAATGACTTGAATGTTTCAAACACATTGGATTTGTCTCGTAGAAAATAAACCCAAGTAAATCTTGAATAATCATCCACAATCACTAGACAATAAGAATTACCACCAATACTTACAAAAGATGTGGGCCCAAATAAATCCATGTGAAGTAATTCCAAAGGTCGATGAGTGGACATTTGACTTTTATTTGGATGAGTGTTTGCCACTTGCTTACCGGCTTGACAAGAGATACACAATTTGTTCTTTTCAAATTTCACATCTTTTAAGCCTCGAACTAAGTCATGCTTGGTTAACCGATTGAGTTGCTTCATCCCAACATGACCAAGTCTTCTATGCCATAACCAACCTAGTGAAGCTTTTGAAAATAGGCAAGTTGTGAGCTTTGCCTCATTAGATGAGAAATCAACAAGATAAAGATTTTCATGTCTAAAACCTTTAAATTTAAGATTGCTACCATCAACACTAGAGATAATAACATCTTCAACTGTGAAATTGCAACAAAATCCTAAATCACATAATTGAGCTACGGAAAGTAAATTAAAATTCAAAGACTCAACCAATAGCACATTTGATATAGAATGATCATTTGAGATAGCAATTTTACCCAAACCTTTAACCTTTCCTTTACGATTATCTCCAAATGTGATACTATCATAATTTGAGCAATCTTCCTCACTCATTTGGGTAAACATTCTCATATCCCCGGTCATGTGTTGAGTACATCCACTATCCAACACCCAATGATTCCCTCCCGCCTTGTAGTTTACCTACAAAAGAAAATCAATCTCTTTTAGGTACCCAAACTTGCTTGGGTCCTCGGATGTTAGTGACCAAGGTCTTTGGCACCCAAATAGCTTTCTTTTTGTTTCCAACAATTGAAGTACCAACAAATTTAGCATGAACACCTTTTGCATTATGAGAAAGAACATAACAATGCTCAAAACAAATGGAGGATACATTTTTGAACTTGGGACAATTTTTCTTAACATGTCCCTTTTTGTGACACTTGTGACACACTTTGTCACATTCTTTCACAAACAATGTCTTTTGCTTTACAAAAGCATTCTTTCCTTTCTTGGGAACATATCCAAGACCTTCACGGTTAAGAGAGCATCGTTGACTTCCCAATATGAAATCCAATTTAGCCTTACCACCATAGGCCTTTTCTAGGTCATGAGTTAGAGTGTTTATTCTATCTACTAACACTTCATTCTCAACAATAATTTTTGATTCATCAAGAGCAATGTTATCATTGAGAGAAATTTTGCATTTATCACAAATAGAGTTAGTAGGTAGTGGTTCACTTGTAAGACTATCAAGTAAGTCACAAGTGACTCCAACATCCTTAGTGACCACCTCAACTTCATGCACAATAGATGATTTTTGAGCATCCGCAAGCTTCTCACAATTTTCTTTTAGGTCATTGTGAGAGGTCTTGAGCTCCTCAAAAGACACTTGGAGGTTTTTATACAATTCCTTCAAGGTCTTAAATTGTTCTTTTTCTTTGTGCATGTAGTCATCGGCCTCACCTAACATTCTAACAAGATCATCATATGAATAGCCATCATCATCAACATCATTGATATCATCATCATCTTTTATATCATTTAAATCGGTGATGATTTTTACCTTAGCATCTCCCTTTGCCATGAGACAATGGGGGGATGAGAAGAGTGAGGGAGCTTCCTTGATGGCAATTCCGGCATTAAGCTTGGATGAGGTGTCATCATCATCATCATCCGAGCTATCATCCGAGTCCCATTCAACTAAGTAAGCTTTGCCATCTTTCTTCTTGTTATAGTATTTCTTTTTCTTTTTGTCACTTTCATCTTTGCCCTTCTTCTTCTTGCTTGGGCAATTTATGGCAATGTGACCGGGTTCCCCACACTCAAAGCACTTTCTATCATTGAAAGCATTTCTTCTAGATGTTTGACCTCTTCTAGGTTGACCTCTCTTCATCTTCATGAATTTATTGAATTTCCTTACAAATAAAGCCATGTCACCATCACTCTCACTTTCATTTTCTTCATCATTGCTATCTTCCTTTTCAATTGCCTTTGAGGCCTTGGCTTTGAGAGCAATAGATTCATTTTTCACCTTCTTTGCCAAACTTAAAGCATCGGCTTGTGACTTCTTAAATATATCTTGAGTGAGAATTTCTCCCAATACTTCGGTTGGAGAAGTTGTAGATAGATCACTCCTTACTAGCATTGTCACAATAGTCTCATATTTCTCCGGAAGTGATCTAAGGAACTTGTGTGTGAAATCCACATCCGGTACATTAAAACCAAGTCCTTTGAGTTCATTTACTATCTCATTCAACTGATTAAACATATCGGATACACTCTCATCTTCTTTCATAATAAATTGCTCAAACTTCCCTTTGCACACATATAGTTTGGCACTCTTCACAATTGTAGTTCCTTCATGAATTTCCATTAGTTTTATCCAAATCTCATGAGCGGTTGTGAGATTCTTGATACGATTGAACTCATTTATATCAAGAGCATCATAAAAGACATTCATGGCTTGATCATTTGTGAGGATATTCTCATTGTCACTAACGGATGGTTCATCTTCCTTCAACACAACAAATCCATCCCTGACAATTGGCCAAATTTTTCCACCCATTGCTCTAAGATGCATTGACATTCTTATTTTCCAATAATCATAATTGTTTCCATCAAAGTGCGGTGGCTTCCCAATGTGCACATTGTTGTTACTAGCCATTTTGTCCCACTCCGGGATGATTAGATCCACAAACAATGGAGTCCTCGGCTCCGATACCACTTGTAGGATCTAGGACACCGGCTAGAGGGGGGGTGAATAGACGGTTTTGACTTAAAATCAAAAAATACTAAATAAATTTAATCAATACAACAAGAGGCATAACTTCTCTAGTGACAATAAGTAAACAATGTATGAAAAACAACTACGGAGATTGAATACTTGAGGAACAATAAGCAAATCACTAATCAATTGTAAGGCAATAAGTAATGCGAGAAGGTATAGACACCGAAATTTATCCCGTGGTATCGGTGATTTGCCGATCACCTCTAATCCACGTTGAGGTGGACTTCAAGCTCTCACTTGCTCCTCTATCAAGACACGACTTGATCTTTGAGCCAAGTGGACAAGAAATCACTCAATACCTCGGTTCCACTAATGTCACCTTTGCCGCTCCGGTGAGGTAGGCGCGAACCCCTCACAATCAACACCGCGGCTTCTCCACAATCTTCTTGGAGAGCTCGACGGAGACAATCACCCGAGCCGTCTAGGAGGTGGCAACCTCCAAGAGTAACAAGCCAAAGACGTTTGCTCGGTGTACCACCTAGTGCCTCAAGAATCACTAAATGATGCAAATGCACTAGGAACCCTCAATCTCTCACTAGAATGCAATCTCAAGCAAAGAGTGTGAGAGAGTGAGTTGGAGGATCACAAATGAGCTCAATGTGTGCAAGGAATGGCCAAGAGAGCTCTCTCACACGAGCTACCCTTCTATTTATAGTCCCCCATCAAAAACCAACCGTTATGTGCAAAAGGTAGCAGTTCTGCGCACACGCGGACCGTCCGCGCCCTAGGGCCGGACGGTCCGCCGTACATATAACGGCTATAAAGACCGTTTGAAAACATGTCAGAGCTGACTCAAAAGGTGGGTCCGGACAGTCCGCCCTTCAAGGTCGGACCGTCCGCGACCTGGCAGCTTGAAACACCCGAGCCTCGGATCAAGAGAGGTTAACACACGCGGACCGTCCGGCTATAAATCCCGGACGGTCCGAGACCTGAGACAGTACTGTCCGGACTGGTCCCCCGGACAGTCCGTAGTACAAATCTACAAAAGCACACAGTCCCTGTCCAAAAACGAGTTTGACACTTGCGGACCGTCCGCCTATCACAGCCGGACCGTCCGCCTATAATTCAGGGACTGGCCCGAAGCCACCCCTCTCTGGTCATGACTGCGGACGGTCCGGCCCTAAGGCCCGGACGGTCCACAGTGTAAAAGAACAAAGTATCCACACAAATGTCAGACTTCGGACCCCTCTGGAGGATCGCGGACGGTCCGCCCCTAAGGCCCGGACAGTCCGCGCGTCCATGACTTCGCAATTTTCAAACATGCTTTTGAAAGAACTTTTGACTCGCGAAATGTGAAGCGCTGTTAGTCCTCATGCAAATGTAACTACTTGATGCTCTATGAGGCACTAAGTTTTACACAGATCTAAGTCATTGACCCCTCTTAATAGTACGGCTATCTAGCCTACTAACCCGGTCAGGTATCTTCTCTAAACTCCTTAAGACCGGCAAAAAATGAAACCTATATTATACCTTTCCCTTCATCTGATCCACAACCAATGCGTATGATTCTTCAACATTTCCTGCTCTATGTGGTCCAACCCTGCATTCTTATTTCTCCAAGAATCGTTAGTCTACAAGCAGTTGTCATTAATTACCAAAACATTACCAAAGGGGCCTAGATGATTCACACTATTCTAGCAAAAGGAAGGTGTTTTTTCGGACCTTCGGCTTAAGGCCTTCATCCATGTCGCAATACGAATTTATCTTGACAATAAATTGATATTGTCAGGGGCTACTGTTGGGGGCCTTCGGCTCCCGAAGGTCCTCAAAAACATAATTTGATAATATTTTCCAAGTGTAATATGTGAACAGGCACCTTCGGAGTCAGGTCGCGAATATACAAAAGCATGGTTAAGACGAAGCATGACTGGAATAAAAAACGATCATGACGAAGGATAAGGCAATCACGAAGCTATGTGCAGAAAGGCTTCGGCACAACAACAGAAAAGAGGAACCGACTTAAAGATGAAAAGCCAAATTGAACCTCGAAGAATTACTGTAGTTATTGATAAATGTAAAGGGCATTAATGTAATTTTACACGGGCTGCGTCCCGTGCCTATAAGTAGGTGAACAGTACTCCCGTACTGTTCACGCTGACTTGGCATCCGCTTTTGCGTCACGCTTGTACCTTTCCTTCAAGCCGAAGGTACAAATGTAATTCAACATTGTTTTTATTTATTTGTGATTATATAATAAAAGATATAGAGTCGATATCATATGATTATTCATGTTATCTTTCATGTTTCATATGTTTCATCTTTTATTAGCATATGCTGTTATGATGAAGGTGCGTCCTTCATAACCTTCGTCTGAAGATCATTAAATCCTTAAGGGAATAATGCTTCAAAGGACGAAGGATATTAACCATTTAACCTATTTTTGTGTTGCCTTGTTCTTAACTTATAGTATTTGAGAACAAGTCCCCAACAGTAATCATACTCGTAAAACAACAAATAATGAGGAATGACATATAAAGTATAAAATATATTCACATGTTTTATTATATGACCATATGATTATCAGAACATAACGTTTGAATATAATTATACCTTCGTCTTGGCGGAAAGTAACAGATCAAGTGTAATGAGCCAGTGATTACAAGATCGTGTGAACAGTGCCGGCGTACTGTTCACCTATTTATAGACACAGGATGCAACCTGCGTAAAATTACATGTAAACCCTTTACAATTGATTACAATAATGACGCAAACATCATGGGTCTTTGAGTCAATCCATCTTTAAGTCGGTTCAGCCCTTCGTCTTAAGATTTATCATTGTGCCGAAGCTCTTTAAGTAATAGCTTCGGCGCTTGCTCCTGAGAGTGTCTGCCGAAGGTGTTCTCTTTCTTTAGGATCTTCGGCTACGAAGCACACCCCCAACAAGTAGCATGCACAAAACCCCTCCAATAAAATATCAAACTTTCCAAGAAGGACATGAGCTAGACTTAGGGTGAGAAAATTAATGCTCATATTATTTGCTCTAACAATGTACCTATGTGCTTCGACAAAGAAAGATCAAAGAGAAGCGATAGGAGGTGCTATGTATGCAAGGAAAAGGGTCATGAAATTGATTCATGCCCCCACATGAAGAACCAAGACCTTGCACAATCAAGAAAGATGACCATCAAGAAAGATGAAAGCAAAAGGCAAATGCATTGCAAGGACAAGCACCACTGAAAGTCGCCTTAAGGGGGGTGAATAGGCGAAACCTGAAATTTACAAACTTTAAACACGCACACGCACTATGCTTGGGGTTAGTGTTGGATTTAATTCGAAGTGCGGAAGATAGTTCGCCTTGCTAAGAGTTGCTCAATTAATGCGGATAACTTTTGGAGCAAACTCAATTAATAATAGCAAGGGAACTTTTTAGAGAGAGGAATGAGGGGAAACAAATCAAGTGAAGATCAATGCAAGTGAACACGGTGATTTGTTTACCGAGGTTTGATTCCAAAGAACCTAGTCCCCGATGAGGAGGCCACAAAGACCGGGTCTATCACAACCCTTTCCCTCTCTCAATCGGTCACGCAGACCGGACGAGCCTTCTCCTTAATCACTTGGGTCACTAAGATCCCGCAAGGATCACCACACGCTTAGGTGTCTCTTGCTAGCTTTACAAAGCACTTAAAAGAATGAGAATAAGAAGGAGAAAGCAATCCAAGCAACAAGAGCAACAAAAGAACACAAATGATCCTCTCACAAGTCTCTAAGCAATAGAGTTGATTTTGGAGCTTGGAGTGGATTGAATGCTTTAATTGTGTCTTTGGAGTGTTTGGCTTTGCTCTTGCAATGAATGTGAAGTTTAGAAAACTTGGATGACTTGAATGGAGGTGGTTGGGGGATATTTATAGCCCCAACCACTATTCTAGCTGTTGCTGTCGATGGCGCACCGGACAGTCCGGTAGTGCACCGGACAGGGCACTGTTCACTGTCCGGTGTGTGCCACGTCAGCACACCGTTGAGGTTTGGAGCGGTTGACTGTTGAAGTCTTCTATCCTCTAGCGACACCGGATAGTCCGGTGGTACACCGAACATGTCCGATGCGTTCTGACTTTGCTGCTGACTTCTAGCTTATGCACTATGCGCTTTTACTGTTCACGCAGTCGATCGTTGAGCGCAGGTGACCGTTGCTCCGTTGGCTCACCGGACATGTCCGGTGCACACCGAACAGTCCGGTGAATTATAGCGGAGTGACTCTAGGGAAAACCCGAGAGCGGCCTGTTTGGGTGGTGCTCGGCCTGGGCACCGAACACTGTCCGGTGCGCCACTGGCAGCACCAATGCTAGTCTTTGCTCTATACTTTGTTGATTCCCCAACTTAGCTTCTTTCTTGGTTTATGTTGAACTTTATGAACCTGAGATAAATGATGACTAGGCAAACTAGTTAGTCCACGTGGTTTGTGATGGACCTAAAACACCAAAAATGATTATAGGAAATGATTAAGCCCATTTCTTTTTCAATCTCCACTTTTTGGTGATTGATGCCAACACAAACCAAAGCAAATATAAAGAGTAGGAATGTAACTAGTTTGCAATTTTGACAGAAGTGCATAAGTTGCTTAGAGTTAAACCAATTGAAAGAATTTCTACATATTTTTGAGTAAATATGGTTGCTTTCTTCTATTTAACATTTTGGACCACCTTTGCACCACTTTGCTCATTTTTGCAAATCTTTTGGAAAAGTCTTTTCAAATTCTTTTACAATGGTATGAGAATATGATTTCAAAGAGCATTTTCAAGATTTTGAACATTCTCCCCTGTTTCAAATGCTTTTTCCTTTGGCTAAAACAAAAGCTCCCCCTAAAAAAGTTCTCACCTTAGCTGTCAAGAGGGTTTTTGTAATTAAAATGATTTCCATTTTTGAAGCAGATACCAAATGAAATTATACCAATTCAAATTTTGAAACCAAATGAAATACCAATTGAAATTTTGAATTTGAAAATGGTGGTTGTGGTGCAGTCCATTTGCTTTGGGCCTAATACTTTCTCCCCATTTAGCATTAAGCGCCAAAAACAAAGAAACATGAGAGGCCTTGTAAATATCCCCTTTTGGGGCCTGTTTTCTCCCCCTTTGGAAAATAATGAATATGAGTGAAAGTTTGTACCAATTGGAGGTCTATGAGTAAGGCAAAGGATAAATGATACCGACAGAGTTGACTGGAAGCCTTGCCTTCGCCTAATACTCCATTTCCCTTTCAATTGAAGACTAATCATAGAAATATACTTGAAAACACACTAGTCTTAGCCTTGGCACAAGAAGAATAAGAAATATGTATTTGTACCATATGAAAGAGACATGATCAAAAGGTATATAAATATGCTATGTGTGCAATGTTTCAAACAAAGTTTCGAGAATCTAGAATATTTAGCTCATTTCTAAGTTTGCTAAAAGTCTTTTCATCTAGTGGCTTGGTAAAGATATCGGCTAATTGGTTGTGGGTGCTAACATATGCAATTTCGATACCGGATGTCTATGTGCTTAGTGCGGCTGTGTTCAACGGGATTATCCGCCATGCAGATTGCACTCTTATTATCACATATGAGAGGGACTTTGCTCAACTTGTAGCCATAGTCCCTGAGGGTTTGCCTCATCCAAAGTAATTGTGCACAACAGTGTCCTGTAGTAATATACTCGGCTTCGGCGGTAGAAAGAGCTACTGAGTTTTGTTTCTTTGAAGCCCAAGACACTAGGGATCTCCCCAGAAACTGACAAGTCTCTGATGTGCTCTTCCTGTCAATTTTACATCTAGCATAATCGGCATCGGAATACCTAATTAAATCAAAGGTAGATCCCTTGGGGTACTAAAGCCCAAACTTAGGAGTGTAAACTAAATATCTCATGATTCTTTTGACGGCACTAAGGTGAATTTCCTTAGGATTTGCCTGGAACCTTGCACACATGCATACATAAAACATAATATCCGGTCGTGAAGCACATAAATAGAGTAAAGAACCTATCATCGACCGGTATACCTTTTGATCTACGGATTTACATCCCCTGTCGAGGTCGATATGCCCATTTGTTCCCATGGGTGTCTGTAACACCCTGTTTTTGGGGGTATAAAATTTCTTTCTAATGATCACCCAAAATCATGTGTTACTCTTCTTTTTCTCACTCTAGGTTTTCTCTCTCTAGATTCATTCTCCCTTTTTCCTTTTTTGATTAGAGATAGCTTAAACTAGTGGAGGTTAATTATTTATTTTTATCAAAACCTTATGAGTCATGACATGTTGCACCATGCTGAGTTTAAAATATTCTTTGAAGTGTTGCACAAGTTTGAATTTATTTGAATTTGAAACCTAGTTTGAATTTGGATTTGAAAACCCTATAGAAAAAGAAATAGAAAAGAAATTCGAAAATCCAGGAAAAAAAGAAAAAAACCTTTTCGGCCCATACCAGCCCATCAGGCCCAGTCCCCCGCGCGCGCCTGCCGTTCCTGACAGGCGGACCCCGTATGTCGGCGCCAATCTTCCGCGCGCGCTCATTTTCTCGCTCGCTGCCCAGTGGGGCCAATCTATCGGCACCAGTTTCCTTCGCTCGCGCGCCCCTTCTCTCTCTGCCTCGTGGGCTCGGTTCGCCAGTTGCCGAGCCGTTGCCCGCGTGTCCCCTTTTTCTCTCCCTGTGCCGTGGGCCAGCCTTGTCAGTTCCGCCTTCTCCGCGCTCGCCGTGGACCGGCGCGTGTGCACTCGTGCACGTCGCTGGGTTTCTCGGCCACGACGCCCGTCCACGCGCCCAGCTCCCTTCATAAAGCCCCACCAGTTCCCCACACACGCACACCCCTCACCTCATTTCGCGTAGCTTCACCCTCTCTCACGCTCTGCCCTCGCCGCCAGCCGCCGCCGGAGACCCGCACCTGCGTCCCCAACCATCTAGCTCGCCGGAGACCGCTCCAAGCCTCCCCGAGCTCCGCCCCGAGGTGAGACACCTTTGTCCGTGCCCAATTTCCATTATTGCATTCTGTGTTCGGCCAATTTCGCCTTCACCGGTGCTCGGCCGCGGCGATCCGCCGTGCTCGCGCGGTGGCCTACCGATTTAGCCTGGTCTAGTTCACCGGAGTAGGCCCTTGTGTCACCCCTACCTCTGCTGAAGTTAGCCAAGGCCTTAGCGCGCCTTAAGTCCCCTCCCCGTGGTCGGAATGGCTCACCAGAGCTTCTCCGGCCCGCCCAAGACTTTCTCACCGCCGTTCTCCCCTCTTTGGCCGTGGATTCGTGGCCTCTTCCTCGCCATTGAATTCGCCGTGGCGCCCTCTTCCCCTCTGCCCAACTCCGGCAACCCCGGAGCCACCCAAGCTCACGCCAGCCTCAGCTCCGGCGACCTCACCGCCTCAGAGAGGAGCGACGCCGCCCGCAGCCGTCTGTTCCCCGGTCTGATTTTCCCCGTCCGATCTTGATCGCACGGCCTGGACCGCAGGATACCGCTTCACGCACGCGCGCCTGACACCCTGGCCCACCTGTCAGCGCCACCCGCAGCCGCTCATCCTTCCCGGTCTAATTTCCCTCTGTCCGATCTTGATCGAACGGCTCGGACCCCCTCGGACCCGCTCGGACCCCCTCGAACCCCCTTGGACCCGCTCGGACCCTCTCGGACCCCTGAACCATCCATTTTCCCCTAGCGCTGGGCCCGCTCGGTCAGCGCGCTCTCCCCCTCTGTCGCTGACACTCTCTGGCCCGCTTTTCAGTGCTCGCCCGCCTGCGCGCGCGCCCTCGGCCGCAGATCTAATCTCAGCTGTTGGTTTTAGATCTGACAGTTAGCGTCACTCGATACCCCTTCGCGTGGTAGTTTTATTAAAGAGACCCTCGGTTTATTGGAAATCAACCCACCATCCCTGGTTTTCGCGCGCAGACCCGTGTATTCTTGCAGATTGAACTCTGGACAATTAAATATTCACAGAATTAGACTTAAATTCATATTTTGAATTCCCAAACTTGTTTATTTCATAACTTTTGCATATGAACTCCAAATTTAGTGATTCAAATTGCAAAATGTTCATAGAATTATTCTCTGTTTAAATAAAATGGTTTCATTCACTGTCTGCACATTCTATTTTTTATAATTAAGTATGAACTAATGTAGATGTAGTTCTATTCATTTAATAAACAAATAAAAGGAGAACCTTAGAGATTTAATCACGTTTAATCTTGTAAGATTAATAATGTGTATTACATGAATTCATCCCTGTTCTAATTTTTAGGTCACAATAAAATGACTTGAACTATGATTATGTACTTGTAAGTAACACTTAGGGAAATAGTAATCTATGTCCAAATGAAAATAGTTTATGTTATAGTTCATGTTATACTTTGATCTCAGTAATTCCTAATTGTGTTTTAAGATGTGTTCCAATGTTTGTATATGTTTGGTGTGATGTTCATTTGTACTTTCCAAATGTATTGAATGTATGCTCGCTTTACTTAGACAACGAGCAATCCAAGGTTCCTGAGTGTGTAGTTGGAGACCTCCCTGAGCAGCAACCTGGTGAAGGCAAGTGTCCTCTGACCTATTATGTCCTACATACTTTATGATTCACTATCTCGCATTACTTTATGAAACGTAAGGATTGACTAGTCTGTATTCACTTATCCTTGTTTACTTTTTGGGTTACCATGGTTAGCATGTTGCTATTGCCTTAACTTAATCAATGAACATGATATGAACATTCATGATACGATACTGTTATCCTGAATTTGTGGATGATTTTGTGTTACCTTAGGGGACTCAGGCCTTTTTCCTAAGTACCTCTCCGTAAGGACTTGTTCGTGGAGTGACCACCCGGGATAACAGTACAACCATGAGGGTGGAATGGGACGCCCTTAGCTGATTAATTAGATGAACCTGGGGGTGTAGTTGGCTTTGCCGGAGGGCCGTCAATGGGGGCCAGGGCGTTGTGCTCGCTCTGCCAAGGTTGGGGTGTAGAGGTTCTTTCGATTTAGTTTTGTTAGTCACCCACCTTGGGGAGGTGTACTGCGTTTGTATAACTAGCGAAACCTAACGAGCAGCTATGCACCAGGGGAGTCTTTGTAAAGGCTACATAGTGAAACCTTGCTGACTCACCTTGGTAGTGTTTGAGGGTTTGATCGACCCGAGGCATAAAGGGATCACAACTTGTGGGTAAAGTGTACAACCTCTGCAGAGTGTTAAAAACTGGTATATCAGCCGAGCTCACGGTTAAGAGCAGTCTTGGGATCCTCTTTGATTAGAAGAACTTTGGATATTGTTATGATGATGATTTACATTGATGCTATAAAATCTAATCCTTTTGGGTAATAACTGGGTTTATTACTAAAAGTTGGCTCTACTAATAATAATAAATACTTGACTAACTTAAAAGCAACTGCTTAACCTCAACTCCACATACAGCTAGTCTACTTTAGCCAAACGAGACATTTGTTGAGTACATTGATGTGTACTCACCCTTGCTTTACAAACCACCCCACCCCAGGTTGTCCCCACTGTACTCAGTACTCAGGACGTGATGCTGGCAACATGGATGACTTCGAGGAGTTCCAAGAATACGACGAGTTCTTTCTTAGTGGCAAACCCCCAGTCAGCTGCCTATGTAGGCTTAGCTTCTATGTTTCACATTTCCGCACTTTGATAATTATGTTGAACAATGGTTATGTATTAGACTCTGTGGATGTCTTGGACATCTTGATGTAATAAAGTACCTTTCCGCTATTATTTCGAGCATTGTGTGATGATGTCCAATTATGTAATCGCTGTGTACGTGAGTTTCTGATCCTGGCACGTACATGGTTCACATTTGGTTTGCCTTCCAAAACCAGGTGTGACAGTGTCTTGATAGGTTTGGCATTCTTCATTCCAAACTTCTTGAGTATATCTTGAATGTACTTAGTTTGGCTGATGAAGGTGCCCTCTTGGAGTTGCTTGATTTGAAATCCAAGGAAATACTTCAACTCCCCCATCATAGACATCTCGAATTTCTGTATCATAATCCTACTAAACTCTTCACAAGATGACTTGTTAGTAGACCCAAATATAATATCATCAACATAAATTTGTCATATGAACAAGTCTTTAGCAATTGTTTTAGTGAAGAGAGTAGGGTCAGCTTTTCCAACTTTGAAGCCATTAGTGATAAGAAAGTCTCTCAGGCATTCATACCATGCTCTTGGGGCTTGCTTGAGCCCATAAAGCGCCTTTGAGAGCTTATAAACATGGTTCGGATACTCACTATCTTCAAAGCCGGGAGGTTGCTCAACATATACCTCTTCTTTGATAGGTCCATTGAGGAAGGCACACTTTACGTCCATTTGATATAACTTGAAGTCATGGTAAGTAGCATAGACAAGTAATATACGAATTGACTCAAGCCTAGCTACGAGTGCATACGTTTCATCAAAATCCAAACCTTCGACTTGTTAATAACCTTTAGCAACAAGTCGGGCTTTGTTCCTAGTCAACACACCATGCTCATCTTGTTTGTTGCGGAATACCCACTTGGTACCTACAACATTTTGGTTAGGACGTGGAACTAAATGTCATACCTCATTCCTCGTGAAGTTGTTGAGCTCCTCTTGCATTGCCAGCACCCAATCCAGATCTCTTAGTGCATCCTCTATCCTGTATGGCTCAATAGAAGACACAAAAGAGTAATGTTCATAAAAATGAGCAACTCGAGATCGAGTGGTTTCCCCCTTGTGAATGTCACCAAGAATGGAGTTGACGGGGTGATCTCTTTGAATTGCTTGGTGGACTCTTGGGTTCGGTGGTCTTTGATTTTGAATCTCTTGATCATATTCCTAGTCTTGATCATCTTTATCTCCCCCTTGATCAATCCTCCTCTTGAGGTGGCTCATCATCTTGATCTTCATCCTCTTCTTCTTGAGCCATTTCCTCATCTTGAGTTGGTGGAGATGCTTGTATGGAAGATGATGGTTGATCTTGTGTTTGTGGAGGCCCTTCGTATTCTTTTGGAAACACATCCCCAATTGAAAGGGAAATGTGCCTTTGGGCCATTTCTATAATGTTTTGGTGATTAAGTGCCCAACACATATTCTCTAAGTTCTAAATGTGCCAAAGATTGAAAAAGTGCAAATCAAGACATGAGGTATGTTTCTAGACTTAGTACATTTGCTTTTGAATACTAATGAAGTTATCTAAGTGCTAGAAACAGAGAAAAGAAGAAAAGAAAAGGATTGCAAAAGACTGGCTGTGTGCAGCCGAAGCTCAGCTCAGTCTAGCACACCGGACTGTCCGGTGGTGCACCGGACAGTGTCCGGTGCGCCAGACTGGACTCCGGTGAAAAGGCTGCTCTCGGGAAAAGTTCAGCGGCGAACGGCTATAATTCACCGGACTGTCCGGTGGTGCACCGGACTGTCCGGTGAACCAACGGTCGCCAGCGCAATGGTCGGTCGCGCAATCCACGGGCGACGCGTGGCCCGCACCAACGGTCGGCAGGGGGCATCGGACTGTCCGGTGTGCACCGGACAGTGTCCGGTGCGCCAACTGGCCCAGAGCTGCAACGGTCGTCTACACCAGAAAAGGAAGGAGATCGGCACCGGACCGTCTACAGTGACTGTCTGGTGGCGCACCGGACTGTCCGGTGCGCCACTCGACAGAAGGCAAGGATGGCCTTCCTTGTTGGCCACCAACGGCTCCTAGCTGCCTTGGGGCTATAAAAGGGACCCCTAGGCGCATGGAGGAGCTACACAAGCTTACAAGAAACATTCTAAGACTCCAAGGCTCCAACTTCACGCATTCGATTCTTTGAGATAGTGACTTGAGCTCCATTTGAGTTGTGAACTCCGTGCGTTGTGTTTTGAGCTCAAGTTGTGACTTGTGTGCGTAGTTGTGCTGCGATTTGTGTCTTGTGTGTGTTGCTCATCCCAACCTTACTCCGTGCTTTCATTGTGATCTTTGTTGTAAGGGCGAGAGAGTCCAATCTTGTGGAGATTCCTCGCAAACGGGAATAATCATCTAAAGGAAAAACCGTGGTATTCAAGTTGATCATCGGATCACTTGAAAGGGGTTGAGTGCAACCCTCGTCCATTGGGACGCCACAACGTGGAAGTAGGCAAGTGTTACTTGGCTGAACCATGGGATAAAAATCGCGTGTCTTGTGTTGATCTTTCTGTGATTGTCTTGTCCAAAATAATTCGCTTCTCAACTACTTAGTCACACTAACATTTCTATAACCAAGTTTTGTGGCTATTTAGTGTTGAATTTTACAGGATCACCTATTCACCCCCCCCCCCCTCTAGGTGCTCTCACCAATGGACATGTTCCTTAGCACGACACACGGAGCCTCTTCATCATCTAATTCATTAAGATCAACTTGCTCCACTTGGGAGCCATTAGTCTCATCAAACACAATGTCACAAGAAACTTCAACTAATCCAGTGGACTTGTTGAAGACTCTATATGCCCTTGTCTTTGAGTCATAACCAAGTAAAAAAAACCTTCTATTGCTTTAGGAGCAAATTTAGAATTTATACCTCTCTTAATAAGAATAAAGCATTTGCTCCCAAAAACTCTAAAATAAGAAACATTGGGCTTTTTACCAGTGAGGAGTTCATATGATGTTTTCTTAAGGATTCGGTGAAGCTAGAGTCGGTTGATGAAGTAGCAAGCGGTGTTAATCGCCTCCGCCCAAAACCAATCTGGTGTCT
Organism: Zea luxurians; assembly: GCA_029449295.1. Lineage (NCBI taxonomy): Eukaryota > Viridiplantae > Streptophyta > Magnoliopsida > Poales > Poaceae > Zea > Zea luxurians. The sequence continues at coordinate 50,843,949 of JAOPSE010000010.1, forward strand.
TATACTCATCAAGCATGGTCCTTGCCATATGCAGAAGAGTTCTATTCTTCCTCTCCACTACACCATTTTGTTGAGGTGTGTAGAGAGAAGCAAACTCATGCTTGATGCCCTCCTCCTCAAGAAATTCTTCGATTTGTGAGTTCTTGAACTCTGTTCCATTGTTGCTTCTAATCTTTTTGATTCTCAATCTGAACTCATTTTGAGCTCGTCTTAAGAATCTCTTTAGTGTCTCTTGGGTTTGAGATTTTTCTTGCAAAAATAATACCCAAGTGAAGCAAGAATAATCATCCACAATTACAAGACAATACTTACTCCCGCCGATGCTTATATAAGCGACCAGGCCAAACAGATCCATGTGGAGTAGCTCAAGCGACCTGTCCATCGTCATGATGTTCTTGTGTGGATGATGAACTCCAACTTGCTTCCTGTTGGAACTTGCTCTCCTGCGCAAGTTGATCCAACGGGGGAGTGAAAGCGGTGTAAACGGGGCTACAGCTTGAGATGGCAATAGCTCTATTAACCTAGCCCCTCAAGGGCACTGTGCGGGGGTATTTATAGGTGCCTGAGTGCCCAGCGTCAAGGATTAAGGACGCATGTGCCCTCAGGAGCCTAGGTTCTCCCCGGAATATTCCCATTAAAGCAGGGTTACAGACTGTAATAATAGAAAAACTTTTACAACTTAGGCCCGTAATGCGCAACAACAGCGCGGGGCCCGTTATGACGGGCCGGATTGTACGTGGGCTCTCACGCTGGGCGACCCCGCAGGACGGAGCGGCCTCGCCATGGGTCTTCGTCCTTCAGTCGCGTCGGGCGAAGGGTGCAGTCCGTCAGTCGTCATCTCCGTTGGTGCAGCGAGACTGGCGAAGGCATCGAGCGGAGGGTAGCATCTACGCCTTCGCCCCAACATTTGCCCTCCGAGGGACTAGTTCGACCAAGTCATCTTGTGCCGAAGGCGTCGCTAGATGGTGGAGACGCTGCCCTCGCTCGAAGTGGTTCCTCGGGGGTTTTTGACATGACCGTTGATTGACGATGCACTGTTGGATTGCGGGTTTCCCGAAGCGTCGCGCCCTATGTATAAAAGGGGGCGGGGGGGTGGCGCCTTTTGAACTTTATCTCTCCACGCACCGCAAAAACCCTAGCCTCCTTCTCAAACCGCCCGCGTGCTCGTCTGCCCTCCTTGCTCCTGCTCGCCGGAGATCTGGCCCGTGTGAAGCAGACCGCCCGCCGCCGCCGACGGTACGTAGCCATGCCGTCCTCTTCCTCTTCTGCTGCTGATACGCCGCCGGCCGGTGAATCGTCCGAGGAGACGCTGAGCAATGTGGCGGCGGAGGAGTTGCGTCCCAACGACACAGTGGAATTCGGCGCGTCACGGATGTCCTCGGTCCGCGTGCATGACATGCAACAGCTTGGGTATTTTGGCGGCGGAGTGGCGCGTGTGTCGGGGGCAGAGGAGGTCCCCGAGCCAGAAGGCGAGCTGGTCGTCTTCGAGGCTTTTTTCGCCGCTGGCCTTCGTCTGCCCGCGCATCGATTTGTGGGAGAAGTTTTGCGCAAATTCGAAGTCCAGGTCCACCAGTTGACACCGAATGTCGTGGTGGCCCTGGCAAAGTATGTCTGGGCGACGACTTCGTACGGCGGGCAGCCATCGGTCGAAGTCTTCGCGAAGCACTATTGTCTGCATTGGCAGAAAAGGAAAATTGGAAATAAGATTGCTCAATTTGGATCTTGCACATTTACGCCGAAGACCGGCAAGACTTCGATGGAAGTCGTGGAGTTGGTTCCCTGCGCCCGCAATAAGTGGGGCAACTGGTGGGAATTTTGGTTCTACGTTGCCGAAGGCACAGTCGAAGGCCAACCAGGGCTTCCCGTGGCCGTTATGTGTTCGCATTATTACGCGGCGTATCCACAGTTTGAGGTAGCAGAGGAGGATGAAAATGAGGGGGCCCTTCGGTGCACGGCCCGCATGAGTAGCGGGCGCGACCTCGTTGAGGAATTTGTCGGGTATGGGATATGGCCCTTGGCGCGTGGCTGGGCGCTAGGCGAAGTATGCCCTCGCCAGATGCCCTCCTATGGCGGGATGTTGGTGCGGAGTCCTGCCTTCGCACTGGATCTGCATGGTCGAGATCCCACCGCATTCGTGCGTAAAGCGGAGGACGGCGCAGCGAGGATCGTGGGGCGGTACGTGGCGAAGACGGAGGGTCTGCGGAGCTGGGATATCCGCGGGGCCAATGACAGGCTGAATCGGGTCTTCGAGTTGAACCGCTTGCCTTACGGCGGTTACCCCGGGGAAGACGCTGCCGACCGCCGCGGGAAGAAACCGATGGGCGGTACCGAGGAAGGGCCATCGCAGGAGGCTGCCCCGGTCACTAAGAAGAGAAAATTAGGTACCATGGTGGGAAAAAAGAGGGTGTCTGATAATTTTGTTGTGGAGTTGATGGAGACATGTGCGGCCCCCGGGGGGAGGATGTCTTCGCACGAGTTCCGGGAGTCTTCGGCGCGAATGCTGGAGGTTACCGGGGGTCGGTGGCCAAAGAATCTTCCGATCCCCTGGGCCGAGGGCGAAGACATGTCTACATCTCGTATAGCTCGTGGGTTGAAGATTTTCCCTTACGGATGGTGTCGGCGTTTCGAGACCGGGGGGTCCCTAAGCCGACGAGTGAGTGTGCCGCGTGCCCCAGCCCAGATGGGTCGAGCGCGTGGGCGAGCGCGAAGGGGGGAGAGAGCGAGGTGGCCGGAGCCGAGTCGAGAGGGAGGTGGAGATCCCGCGGCCTTCGTGTTCATCCCGCGCCCAGGTCGGGTGCGCTTGCAGTAGGGGGTTACAAGCGTCCGCACGGGTGAGGGGAGCGAGCGGCCCCAAGAGAGCGCCTGCCCCTGCCCTCGTTCCCGCGGGGCCAACCTTCTCTAAGAAGGCCCTGGTCCTTCCTTTTATAGGCGTAAGGAGAGGATCTAGGTGTACAATGGGGGTGTAGCAAGGTGCTACGTGTCTAGCGGGGGTGAGCTAGCGCCCTAAGTACATGCCTGTGTGGCAGCCGGAGAGATCTTGGCACCCAGCTGGTGTGGTGTCGTGGCTGTCAGAGGAGCAACGGAGCCTGGCGGAGGGACAGCTGTCGGAGTGGTTGGGCTCTTGCTGACGTCCCCCTGCTTTCGTAAGGGAGCTGAGAGCCGCCGTCGTCATGGGTCCAGCGGGGCGCCATCATTGCCTATCTGGCGGAGCTAGCCAGATGGGACGTCGGTCCTGTTTTCTGCGGCCCGAGTCGGCTCGGGGTAGGGTGATGATGGCGCTTCCTGTTGACGTGGCGGACTTGTGCCCTAGGTCGGGCGACGTGGAGGCTCCTCCGAAGCCGAGGTCGAGTCTGTCCTGCATGGCCGAGGCCGAGCTCCTGGGTCGGGCGAAGCGGAGGTTGTTCGGCAGAGGCCAGGGCGGAGTCCGACCCCTGGGGTCGGGCGAGGCGGAGTTCGTCGTCTTCCGGGGCCTTAGCCCGAGTCTGAGCCCTGGGTCGGGCGGAGCGGAGTTCACCGTCTTCCGGGGTCTTAGCCCGAGTCCGAGCCCTGGGTCGGGCGGAGCGGAGTTCGCCGTCTTCCGGGGCCTTAGCCCGAGTCCGAGCCCTGGGTCAGGCGGAGCGGAGTTCGCCGTCTTCCGGGGCCTTAGCCCGAGTCCGAGCCCTGGGTCGGGCGGAGCGGAGTTCGCCGTCTTCCGGGGCCTTAGCCCGAGTCCGAGCCCTGGGTCGGGCGGAGCGGAGTTCGCCGTCTTCCGGGGCCTTAGCCCGAGTTCGAGCCCTGGGTCGGGCGGAGCGGAGTTCGCCGTCTTCCGGGGCCTTAGCCCGAGTCCGAGCCCTGGGTCGGGCGGAGCGGAGTTCGCCGTCTTCCGGGGCCTTAGCCCGAGTCCGAGCCCTGGGTCGGGCGGAGCGGAGTTCGTCGTCTTCTGGGGTCTTGGCCCGAGTCCGAGCCCTGGGTCGGGCGGAGCTTCCTATGGTGCCTTTGGCAAGGCCTGGCTGCCTGTCAGTCTCACTCTTTGCGTTAAATGCCCCTGCGACTCGGTCGGTCGGCGCGGTGATTTAGTCAGGGTTGCTTCTTAACGAAGGCAAGGCCTCGGGCGAGCCGGAGATGCGTCTGCCGTAAAAAAGGGGGCCTCGGGCGAGACGGAAACACCTCAGGGTCGGCTGCCCTTGCCCGAGGCTAGGCTCGGGCGAGGCGTGATCGAGTCGCTCGTATGGACTGATCCCTGACTTAATCAAACTCATCAGGCCTCTGCAGCTTTATGCTGATGGGGGTTACCAGCTGAGAATTAGGCGTCTTGAGGGTACCCCTAATTATGGTCCCCGACAGTAGCCCCCGAGCCTCGAAGGGAGTGTTAGCACTCGCTTGGAGGCTTTCGTCGCACTTTTTTGCAAGGGGACCAGCCTTTCTCGGTTGCATTTTGTTCCGGTGGGTGCACGCGAGCGCACCCGCCGGGTGTAGCCCCCGAGGCCTCGGAGGAGTGGTTTCACTCCTTCGAGGTCTTAATGCCTTGCGTAATGCTTTGGCTGGTCTGGTGGTTCCCTCATGCGAACAGGCCGTAGCCCGGGTGCACTGTCGGGGCCCAAGCTCTCGGGCTGGTATGTTGACGCTGTCAACGGTTTGGCCGGAGCCGGGTTTGCGAGAGCAGCCCCCGAGCCTCCGCACAGGGCGAGAGGGCGATCAGGGACAGACTCGGCTTTTTTACATACGCCCCTACGTCGCCTTTCCGCAAGGAGGAGGGGGGGAGAGCGCCATGTTACCCTCGATGGGCACCGAACATGGTGTCTCCGGTGAGCTGCAAGCGGGTAATCCGAGTGGACGTCCGTGCCCCGTTCGTTGGGGGTCGGCTAGGGGCCCGGAGGCACGCCCAAAAGTACCTGCGGGTGATCTGCCGGACCCGGTCCCCTGGCGACGGGGTCCGAGGGCTTGATGCCTGCCTCCGATGGGATTCCGTTACAGGGTCGTTCCCGCGGGTCTCGGAAATGTCCTAGGGTACCTCGGGAGCGCAGCCCGAGCCTTGGTTATGTATCGAACGTACCCCTGGTCATCCCTCGCTCGGTGTCTGAGGCGACTATGAACCCTTCGGGGGGCCAGCCTTCGAACCCCTGATCAGTAATGGGCGCAGAGCCCGAGTAGCCTGAGGCGGCCGTGGAACCTTTCGGGAGGCCGACCTTCGAACCTCTGACCAGTAGTGGGTGTCGGGCCCACGCGATCTGAGGCGGCTGTTGAACCCTTCGGGGGGCCAGCCTTCGAACCCCTGATCAGTAAGGAGGCTCGGAGCCTAGTTCCTTCACGGGGAAGGATCCCTTTAGGGGTATCCCCTTTCCCGGTCCCTGTTGCAAGAGATAGAGAAAGAGAAAAAAGGGAAAAGGATACGAAATTGAACGACGCGGCGTACCTTTTTTGGTGTGGTCGTTTTTGGTGAAGGCGAAGCGTCGCCAGCTGCTCCTGCCAGAAGCACCGCCTGTCCAGCCGCGGAGTTAATGCGACGGGGCGAGTAGTTGGCGGGGCCACCGTTTCGTGCGCGGGCCGTTCGAGGAACGGCTGTTTCGCTTCGCCTTTTTTGAACCCCGCGTCCGGTCCGGGCGGAACGTTGGAACCGTCTTCGCCTTGGTCTTTATATGCCCCAGAGGGGGTCCGGTGACGGTTCTGAACTCCGCTTCTTGTCTCCCTCTTTAGGTTTTTTGCAGCCTGAGAGATCCAGCCAGAGAAAAGAAAACCGCCCTCCCTGTCCTTCGCGCCGCCACCCTTCCCGCTCGGTGATGGCTGACCGGGTGACCATCGTCTCGCCGCGCGACCCATGGCCTTTCTCCACGGTGACGGCGAGTGATCTGGAGGATCTCGTCGGCGAGGGTTTGCTCCGCCCTCTCACCGATGAGCAGCGGCCGGAATGGATTCCCCCCACGGGCGGAGTCACTCCATCCCCGCTGCTGGGGTACGTCGTGAGCTTCGTCTCCTTCCATGAGCGGGGATTTGGTGTGCCGACGAGCCGCTTTATGCGGGCCATCCTGTTCCACTATGGGGTGGAGTTGCATAACCTCACCCCCAACTCCATCTCGCAAGCCGCTATCTTCGTAGCGGTGTGCGAAGGGTATTTGGGGATCGTCCCCCATTGGGATTTGTGGACCCATCTCTTCTTCGCCGAGCTTTTTGCCTTGCCGACGGGGGAGAGGAAGGTCCGCGCAGCGGTGCGGGCCGGCGGCTGCACCCTTTTGTTGAGGCAGTCGCGGTCGTCGCAGTACATCCCTGCCGTCCTCGCATCCTCGAACAAGGGGTGGCAGCGCCGGTGGTTCTACCTCCGAAATGACGGAGAGTTGCTCCCCCCGTTCTCTCAGTGGGTCGTCACCGCCGCCACCGACGCCTGGCGCCACGGGACTCCACACGAGAGGCAGAAGAACCTCGAACCTCTTCTCCAGGCCCTGAAGGTGTTATGGGAGGGAGGACTCACCGCCGCGGGAGTGGTTGCCGCCATCCACCGTCGGAGAGTGCTCCCCTTGGCGGAGCGGCGGCTGCCGCTTTGGGAGATGACCCTGGAGGCCGACTGGGAGGGGTCGCGAATGTCCCCTGATTCTCTTCCCCTTGACGCCCTCCAATGGCGGGTGTCGGCCGCGATGGGGAAGCCGGACCCCCACGCCTTCTCTCAGCCTCGGATGTGCCCCGACCAGGGGTGCGTGACTCTGGTGAGTGTTCGCTCCTTCCTTCTTCATGCACCGGGTTGCTCCTGGTTCTCACGACTGGGTTTCTTTCCCCCTTTTTAGGAGGTGGGGTGGCACAAACCCTCCCTGCCGCGGGTCCCGGAGGACGCGGTGGATCGGGCAGCGCGGCGGGTCGCCGCGGAGGAGGAGAAGAAGAAGAAGGACGCGGAGAAGGCCCGGGCCCGCAAGCGGAGGCGGGCTCGGGACGCCTTGGAGAAACGCCGTCGCCAGCAGGAGAGGGAAGGACTCCCAAGGGAGCCGTCGCCGGAGACATCCGATGACGATGATGACGATGGCGAGGAGGAGGAGGACGACATGGCCGCCCGTCTCGGCCTCAGCCCCAGCGTGGGGTGTGGCCAGGAGCCGTCGAGTCGGCCCCCGAGCGGGCCGATGCCGTCGGTTCCTGGAGCCAGGACGTCGGATCCCCGACCCGAGGGGCGGGGGCAACCTGAGAGGGTACTTGACCCCTCGGCTGGAGGAGCTGACGCGACTCCAGGGAGCCGGGCCGAGGTGTCCGTCCCTCGAGAGCCGCCACCCGTGCCGGTAGCGCGGGGGAGCGGTCCTCAGGTCGCCATGGCGGCACCTGGGCAGTCCGCCTCCCAGGCGTCAGGGGCGCCCAAAGCGAGGGTGGTGCCGAGGCTGTCGGCGAAGCGGGCCTCGGCAGCAGTTCCGGGGAGCGGGAGCCAAGAGACCTCCCCCCAGGCACAGTTGATCATGGCCCGGAGCGGGTAAGTATCTTGGAATGTCTTCGTCCCGGCGCTTCATTCATACGTCCCGGCCGTGATTTTCCCTTTCTTCTTTTTTCCAGCAAGCGAAGCCATGGTCATACCGACCTGGCGCCTCGGAAAGCCCTTAAGACGGCGTCGGTCCGGGCGGCTGGCGCCACCCCGGGCCCTGCCGCTCAGCCGACCCTTTCGCAGGGCGTTTCGCCGCAGGGGGCTCGGGCGTCGCATGTCTCGGGGGAGCAGGTTCCCGAGGCGGGCTCTTCTGCTGAGGCGGCCATCGTGATCGGGGAGGCGGCCGACGCCGACGCGGTCCCGAGCCCGCCTGCCGTGCCGGCAATGCCGGCGCCTACTGCCACCGCAGTCGCCGCCGTCCCGATCAGAGGGCAGTCGGTTGCTGCCAGCGTCGAGGTGGCCGCAGCGTCGGTGCCCAGGGCCTCGGAAGAGGTGGGCGTGGACGCGCAGTTCATCCAGGCAGGCAGCAGCCTCGTTGCTGTGCGGCGGAGCTCCGAGGCCCGGCGCCAGTTGCTCCGATTCCGGACCCGCGAGGCCTCGGACCCTATCTTTGTTCTTGACGATGAACAGGAGGACCAGTCCTGGGACGAGCTCCGCAAGCGTGCGGAAGCAACGGTGGGGTCGCTTCGATCGTCGCTGGAGGTTCTCTGCAGGGATGTCCCCGAAATCCTCCAGGTAACGGTTTCAGGCATACCTTTTCCTTTCTGTGGGTGAGGCGTTCGTCGTGACGCCTTGTTTTCCTTTCCCAGGATCTGACGGATCGGAGCGCCGCCAAGTCGTCGTTCATCCGCCGCGAGGCCGACGTCTGGGGCTCGCTGCGATCCCTGAGGACCTCGCTCGCCGAGGCTACCGCGCGCCTTTCTCAGCAGGACGCTAAGATAGCGGACCTCCAGTCGCTCTGTGCTGACCTGAGGGCCGAGGCGGCGGCGGCGCGCGCGGAGGCGCTGCGGCAGCGGTCAGAGTTCGTCCAGGTTGCCGAGGAGCGGGACCAATCTCGGGGCCAGGCTGCCGAGGCCGAAAGCCGGGCTAAGGCCCTCGCGGCCGATTTAGCCGTAGCCCAAGTCGCGGCCTCGGAGCAGTGCGTCCGAGCCAGAGGTATGCCTCGACCGTCCTCGGTTCTTGTTCTTGTTCGTTTCTTCTGCTTGTGCTTGAGGTCTTTCTTCTGGTTGTTCACAGAGCTCGAGTCTGCCCTTGACGAGTCTGCCAAAGCGCTCGCCGAGGCGCTTGCTGGAGCTGCCGAGCAGAGGGAGGCCGACCTCGCGGCCATGTCCGAGGCCGTCTCGGATGTTTATCGGAGCCTTGGCCCCGGCGACGTCCCTTCAGGAAGCTCCCCTCGAAGCCGTCTTCAAGCCTTAGGTGATTACGCGCGCGGTAAAGTCCGCGGGGCGCTACACCACGGCGTCAGGCGGGCCTTCGCCGTGCTCGCTTCCCACTACGTTGTGGACCTGGAGCGGGTCAGTGAGGGGTATTGTCTTCCTGACGAAGACGAAGCCGCCCTGGCAGAGGTTCAGCGGCTCGACGCGGTCGCCGCGGGTCCGAGCGCGGCGCTGGCGACCACCTTTGAGGCGGAGATCCTTCCTCCTGCGTCGCCGCTGGAAGCGGAGGTGGACCTTACGGATGGCGGGGGTGGAGCCGAGGGCGCGGCGCCTTCCCAATGCGGCGCCTGATTTTTGTTGGGGCAGTTTCTGTTGGATGTGTGCTTTACCGCGGCCGCCGAGGCCTGGACACTTTACTTTTCTTGCGTGAAGTCGTACTCTCTTCTCTTTCAATTTGCGTGCCCGGCCTGACTTGTCAACAATAGGGTGATTGCCCGAGTTGGGTCCTTTTTCGTGGCAGGCGATGAGTGAGGTGTCCCTAGCCCGGAGGCATAGGTGCTCCTCGGCTCAGTCGGTCTCGCCACTTATTCGTACCCACGTTCGCTCCTCGGGACCCTGCTTCTGACACATCCGGGGGGAACGCAAAAAACCCCTTCTTGATCGAAAAAAAAATTTTTTTGACGCGAAAGAGTGTATCCAATCTCGACGCCGAGGGGTTCCCCCTTTTTAGCCCCCGAGGGAGGGTCGGGCTCTGCCAAGGCGAGGCCGACCCTTCCTTGATGACTGATACTCGTGTGTTAGCGGGGGAAAGGCGCAGCCCCCGGGCGTCATCCGTGCAGAGGCCATTTGACAAGTCGGGCTCCTGCCCGAATATCTGGCGAGTGCTCGGTGACATCCCTCGGTATGCCAGGCATGTCCGAGGGACCCCACGCAAAAATGTCGGCGTTCGCGCGGAGAAAGTCGACAAGCACTGCTTCCTATTTGGGGTCGAGCCCGGAACCGATTCGGATCTGCTTGGAGGTGGCGCCACTGGGGTCGAGAGGGACGGCCTTAACCGTCTCCGCTGGCTCGAAGTTGCTGGCGTGTCGCTTCACGTCTGGCACCTCTCGGGAGAGGTTTTCCAGGTCGGCGATGAGGGCCTCGGACTCGGCGAGGGCCTCGGCGTACTCCACGCACTCCACATCGCATTCGAACGCGTGTTTGTACGTGGGGCCGACGTTGATGACCCCGTTGGGGCCCGGCATCTTGAGCTTCAGGTAGGTGTAGTTGGGGATGGCCATGAACTTCGCGTAGCATGGCCTCCCCAAGACTACGTGGTAGGTTCCTCGGAACCCGACCACCTCGAACGTCAAAGTCTCCCTTCGGAAGTTGGAGGGTATTCCGAAGCAGACAGGAAGGTCGAGCCGTCCGAGGGGCTGGACGCGCTTCCCAGGAATGATCCCGTGGAAGGGCGCAGCGCCTGCTCGGACGGAGGACAGATCGACGCGCAGGAGCCTGAGGGTCTCGGCGTAGATGATATTGAGGCAGCTGCCCCCATCCATTAGGACCTTGGTGAGCCTAACGTCGCCGATGATGGGGTCGACGACGAGCGGGTACTTCCCCGGGCTCGGCACGTGGTCGGGGTGGTCATCTTGGTCGAAGGTGATGGGCTTGTCGGACCAGTCTAGGTAGACTGGCGCCGCCACCTTCACCGAGCAGGCCTCCCGACGCTCTTGCTTGCGATGCCGAGCCGAGGCATTCGCCGCGTGCCTTCCGTAGATCATGAAGCAGTTGCGGACCTCGGGGAACTCTCCTGCTTGGTGATCTTCCTCTGCGGGTGGCCCGGCCCGGTGGAAGTGTCGCCGAAGCATGACGCACTCCTCGAGGGTGTGCTTGACGGGCCCCTGATGGTAAGGGCACGTCTCCTTGAGTGCCTTGTCGAAGAGGTTGGCACCTCCGGGGGGCTTCCGAGGGTTCTTGTGCTCGGCGGCGGCGACAAGGTCTGCGTCGGCGGCGTCGCGTTTCGCTTGCGACTTCCTCCTGCCTTTCTTCTTGGCGCCGAGCGGAGTAGACGCCTCAGGAGCATCTTCCGACGAGCGGCCCTGGGGCTGCTTGTCCTTTCGGAAGATGGCCTCGACCGCCTCCTGGCCAGAGGCGAACTTGGTGGCGATGTCCATCAGCTCGCTCGCCCTGGTGGGGGTCTTGCGACCCAACTTGCTCACCAGGTCGCGGCAAGTGGTGCCGGCAAGGAACGCGCCGATGACATCGGAGTCGGTGATGTTGGGCAGCTCGGTGCGCTGCTTCGAGAATCGCCAGATGTAGTCCCGAAGGGACTCTCCCAGCTGTTGCCGGCAGCTTCGGAGGTCCCAGGAATTCCTGGGGCGCACGTACGTGCCCTGGAAGTTGCCGGCGAAAGCTTGGACCAAATCCTCCCAGTTGGAAATCTGCCCCGGAGGCAGGTGCTCCAACCAAGCGCGAGCAGTGTCGGAGAGGAACAGGGGGAGGTTGCGGATGATGAGGTTGTCGTCGTCCGTTCCACCCAGTTGACAGGACAGGCGGTAGTCCGCGAGCCACAATTCCGGTCTTGTTTCCCCCGAGTACTTTGTGATAGTAGTCGGGGGTCGGAATCGGGCCGGAAACGGCGCCCGCCGAATGGCTCGGCTGAAGACCTGCGGACCGGGTGGTTCGGGCGAGGGACTCCGATCCTCCCCGCTATCGTAGCGTCCCCCACGCCTGGGGTGATAGCCTCGGCGCACCCTTTCGTCGAGGCGGGCCCGACGGTCGCGATAAGGGTGCTCGTCGCCGAGGTGGCCCGGGGCCGCAGGCGCGGTGTTGCGCGTGCGCCCGGTGTAGACCGAGGCTTCCCGCATGAGTCGGGAAGTCGCGGCACGAGGTTCCGAGGGGTGCCCCTGCCTGCGGGAGGCAGAGCTCTCGGCCCGCCGGGCCGCAGCGCCTTTCAGGAGATGCTTGAGCTCTCCCTGGATTCGTCGGCCCTCGGTGGTTGATGACTCCGGCATCGCGCGGAGGAGCATCGCTGCGGCTGCCAGGTCCTGACCGGCCCCGCTGGATGCGGGGGGCGGCCTGTCCCTGGCATCGTTAGCGATGCGGTGCTGGAGACCTTGGGGCAGGTGACGTATTTCTCCGACCGGGGGCTGGCCCGCCCATACCTGCCCGACGTCCCGGCGGATCAACTCGAGCGCTCCTGCCCCCTCGTCGAGCCCGGCCTGCGCCCCGCGGACTTGCTCGAGCTGTGGGTCGTGACCCCCCGCCGGAACGGGGACCACAGCTAGCTCCCGCGGGATGTTGGCGCGAGGCGCTGGCCTAGGGAGATCACCATCCTCCGGCATGCCGAGACGGTTGCCTCCGGAGGGATCCCCTAGCTCGACGTGGAAACATTCGCGGCTCGGGCCGCAGTCCTTGTCGTCAAGGCTGCGGCTGCCGTCGGAACAATCGGAGAGGCAGTAGTTGCATGCGGTCATGAAGTCCCGCATGGCACTGGGGTTGCCAGATCCAGAGAAATCCCAGCAGATGCTGGGGTCGTCATCTTCCTCGGACCCAGAGGGCCCGTAGGTCGAGACGCCCGTCAAACGGTCCCAAGGCGACCGCACACGAAACCCAAGAGAGGTTGTACTCGCCTCAACGTGAGCGCCCGCGAGAGCGAGGTCGCTAGGCGGGTTGAGGTCGAGTCGAAATGACAAAGGATGGGAATCAGTCGGTACCTTTTGGTCGACGAGGGGCGACGAAGTCATATCGGGGCTGATCGCGCCGTCGTCTTGGGTACGAGGGCGACGTCCTGCAGGCCCTCCGTGAACGTGCTGGCGTTGTCCACTTGCTCGGGGTTGGCGTGTTGCGGGGGGACGGCGCTCGCCTTCGCCTCAAACGCGATGGTGACGCCCGACGCGTCCTCCGTTGGGGCGCTGGTGATGTCGATTCGCTCGACAGCCGACGAAGCGCAGCCTCCCGCTCGGCCCTGGTTGCCCCGCCTCCTCCTCCTATGGCGAGGGAGAGGATGGGGCAAGCTCGAAGGTTGTTCTTCCCCCACGCGGGGAAGACATCGTCGATTCCGCCGCCGGCGGGCGGGCTGTCGGCCACCATTGTCGCCGTCGCGCGGCGGTGGAAGGAGTATCATGTCGTAGCTGCCGTCGAAAGACATGAACTCGAGGCTCCCGAAACGGAGCACCGTCCCGGGTTGGAGAGGTCGTTGGAGACTGCCCATCTGGAGCTTGACGGGAAACTGCTCGTCAACACGCAGCAGGTCCCTACCTGGCGCGCCAACTGTCGGCGTTTCGAGACCGGGGGGTCCCTAAGCCGACGAGTGAGTGTGCCGCGTGCCCCAGCCCAGATGGGTCGAGCGCGTGGGCAAGCGCGAAGGGGGGAGAGAGCGAGGTGGCCGGAGCCGAGTCGAGAGGGAGGTGGAGATCCCGCGGCCTTCGTGTTCGTCCCGCGCCCAGGTCGGGTGCGCTTGCAGTAGGGGGTTACAAGCGTCCGCACGGGTGAGGGGAGCGAGCGGCCCCAAGAGAGCGCCTGCCCCTGCCCTCGTTCCCGCGGGGCCAACCTTCTCTAAGAAGGCCCTGGTCCTTCCTTTTATAGGCGTAAGGAGAGGATCCAGGTGTACAATGGGGGTGTAGCAAGGTGCTACGTGTCTAGCGGGGGTGAGCTAGCGCCCTAAGTACATGCCTGTGTGGCAGCCGGAGAGATCTTGGCACCCAGCTGGTGTGGTGTCGTGGCTGTCGGAGGAGCAACGGAGCCTGGCGGAGGGACAGCTGTCGGAGTGGTTGGGCTCTTGCTGACGTCCCCCTGCTTTCGTAAGGGAGCTGAGAGCCGCCGTCGTCATGGGTCCAGCGGGGCGCCATCATTGCCTATCTGGCGGAGCTAGCCAGATGGGACGTCGGTCCTGTTTTCTGCGGCCCGAGTCGGCTCGGGGTAGGGTGATGATGGCGCTTCCTGTTGACGTGGCGGACTTGTGCCCTAGGTCGGGCGACGTGGAGGCTCCTCCGAAGCCGAGGTCGAGTCTGTCCTGCATGGCCGAGGCCGAGCTCCTGGGTCGGGCGAAGCGGAGGTTGTTCGGCAGAGGCCAGGGCGGAGTCCGACCCCTGGGGTCGGGCGAGGCGGAGTTCGTCGTCTTCCGGGGCCTTAGCCCGAGTCCGAGCCCTGGGTCGGGCGGAGCGGAGTTCACCGTCTTCCAGGGTCTTAGCCCGAGTCCGAGCCCTGGGTCGGGCGGAGCGGAGTTCGCCGTCTTCCGGGGCCTTAGCCCGAGTCCGAGCCCTGGGTCGGGCGGAGCGGAGTTCGCCGTCTTCCGGGGCCTTAGCCAGAGTCCGAGCCCTGGGTCGGGCGGAGCGGAGTTCGCCGTCTTCCGGGGCCTTAGCCCGAGTCCGAGCCCTGGGTCGGGCGGAGCGGAGTTCACCGTCTTTCGGGGCCTTAGCCCGAGTCCGAGCCCTGGGTCGGGCGGAGCGGAGTTCGCCGTCTTCCGGGGCCTTAGCCCGAGTCCGAGCCCTGGGTCGAGCGGAGCGGAGTTCGCTGTCTTCCGGGGCCTTAGCCCGAGTCTGAGCCTTGGGTCGGGCGGAGCGGAGTTCGCCGTCTTCCGGGGTCTTGGCCCGAGTCCGAGCCCTGGGTCGGGCGGAGCTTCCTATGGCGCCTTTGGCAAGGCCTGGCTGCCTGTCAGTCTCACTCTTTGCGTTAAATGCCCCTGCGACTCGGTCGGTCGGCGCGGTGATTTAGTCAGGGTTGCTTCTTAACGAAGGCAAGGCCTCGGGCGAGCCGGAGATGCGTCTGCCGTAAAAAAGGGGGCCTCGGGCGAGACGGAAACACCTCAGTGTCGGCTGCCCTTGCCCGAGGCTAGGCTCGGGCGAGGCGTGATCGAGTCGCTCGTATGGACTGATCCCTGACTTAATCAAACCCATCAGGCCTCTGCAGCTTTATGCTGATGGGGGTTACCAGCTGAGAATTAGGCGTCTTGAGGGTACCCCTAATTATGGTCCCCGACATATGGAATATTGCTGCTGTTGTGTCGGTAGTGATGGACCAGGATCGGCAGGAAGCTGCGCAGAAGCGTCGGGCGGTCGTCCGGCTCCCTGAGGCCAGGCCGAAGAGGGCGCGGGGGGGTGCGAAGGCTGCCATCACCGGCGGTAGCCAGCCTTCGCTGGCTGTGAAGGCTGCCGTGCCTGGATCTGGCAAGTTGCCGGAGAGCGCGAAGGCAGCCAGCGCTGGCGGGACCAGGTCCGCCCCGGAGGGAGTTGCGAAGGTCCGGGAGCTGCCTTCGCCGGGGAAGCATCTTGCCGACTTCGGCACAGACATTTGTGTGGACGACTATCTCGTCGGTAAGGTTTTTTTTAACCGGTGATACGTTGCGGGGTCGGGCGAAGGGCAACTTGTTGCCGTCTCGCCTGCGGTGGCAACCACGGCGCCTGCCGCGGTTTTTGGGGTGAAGGGTGGCGCTTTCAGCGCTGGCAGCGAGGTGTCGGCGGCCACTGCCGTCAAAGATGAGGCGGGCACTGTGTCCCGCCGGCTGCGGGAAGCGTCGCTGCAGCTGAATCAGGTAAGTTGAGGTAGGCTTCGTTGTGGGCCGCTTTCATGGTGATTGTGGACTGATGCGCGTCTGTTAGGCGGCCGACTTCACCGACCGCATGGCGTCGGGCGCCCTTACAGCGAGCATGGATGCCGAAGTCGAGAGACTTCGGGCGCAGCACGCGGACGCCGTCCGGGAAAAATCGGCTGCGGAGAGCAAAAACCGCAGGCTGGCGGAAAAGGTGGCCGCCCTGGAGAGCGAGAGGACTGACCTCTGGCGCCAGCTGGTGGAGGAAAGGAAGGACGCCAATCAGGCCATCATCAAGGCGCAGGCGGCGCAGGCGGAGGCCAAATTGGCGAGGGCGGAGGAGAGTCTCGCCAGACAGCGCGCCGAGGAATGGGAGGCGCGGTTCAACGCTCTGTAGGCCCGCGTGGAGAGGGCCGAGGCTTCTACTCGCGTGGAGGTTGAGCGGACGCGCAAACAGCTCGTGGACTCATACCGCGAGCTGGGTGCACGGACTGCTGACTTCGAGGTGCCCGACCGAGAGGCGGGCCTTCGGTTCCTCGAATGGCTGCAAGAGGAGTTGCAAGCGCTCCCGACCATCGTGGCGGGCTTCATGTCGTATGCCTCCCTCGTCACCTACGAAGGGGCTATGAATGCGCTGTCCCGTGAGGGGTGCAGTCACTATGAGGTCTTCGACCGATCCGATGAAGATTTTGAGCGCGATATTTTTAAGGTCGAAGACCCTGTGGTGAAGGACGCCGGGGGGCCCTCTTCGACCGGATGTGGGGCCCCCACGGTCGGGAGGCGGTTAGGGAACGGGCTGACCGGGCGAGGGATCAGGTAAAGTTTGTGTTTTGTTTTGTGTTGTGGAATGTGGGTGTACGCTGGTGTGCTGAATCGATGTGCTGCGCTGCAGATGGCGCGTGCTGAGGAGGTGGAGGACTTCGGGCGTCTGAACAGCGCGCTGCCCGAAGCGGAGGCCGACTCGGTGATGGCCGAGGCTGAGGTCGACCCAGCGCCGCTCCCGGAAACCGGTGAAGGTTCCCACACTGCCCCTGCGTGTAACACCCGACTTTAAGGAACAAAGCCAGGTGCATCTCATACATGCGCCAAGAAGACAACATATATAATAACAGAGTGTATAGAGATAAATGTCACAATAATCGGAGTATTTATTACATAGCGGAAGACTTATTACAAAATAAAAGATAAATATAAAACAAACTAAGGATCATCGGCGCCAATGTCAACTGAGAAACGCCACCTAGATCAGATCATACTCCTCGCCTTGTGGCTCCTCCTGAACCACCTGCTCTTCTCCTGTGGGGGGGTGTGAGACAGCAAGGGTGAGCTCACACATGATCATAGCTCAACAAGTTGTGGGGAACCAGTGGACATGAACTCACAAAGGTGGGAGATCATGTGATGTGTAAGGCTAATCAATGATAGGGGTTAAAGCTGAGCATTGCTTTTAAGTAGTTGGTCAAAATTTTATTAGCAGTTACTAAGTGTAAGTAAATACCAAACCATAAGTAAAGTAATAGAACAAATTAATAATAAACCCATGCAATGCAAATGACAAAATTGAATTTAAGTTCCATAATTTAAACATCAGACAGTCCTGAGCTGCTCATGACCGCGAGCATGGCTAGTATACCAGTTTTACACTCTGCAGAGGTTGTACCCTTTACCCACAAGTCATGTTACCCATCTACCAAGGGATCGCGACTTCCCATACACCTCTACCGAGGAGGCGAGGCAGGGTAACACTACGAGGCCTTTACAAAGTTCCACTAGCTTCCGAAAACCCGCTACAGTTTATAGGAAGCTCCAATGCAGGGTTCTTGGCTGACTGCCATTGCAGCAAAATCAACCAAGGACCTCCCTACACTGACCACTCCCCTACTGCCCTTGCCCCTTTCGGGTAAGGTAGTCTTCCACTAGCTTTCCTAATTAGTCAGCCAAGGGCGTCCCATTAAACCCTTATGGTGGCACGTGTTACTCAAGTTAAGCTCTATGTTCCAATTAACATTAATGATCTCAACATGAACATAAATAGAATAACAAAAAGAATTGGAACATAGAGGTAATAAATGATTATCCCAAAACCATATAAAGCAATAGCAAACTACCCAAGTGATTCAGGGGTAAACAAGGTAATGAGATAAACAATCTAGGGTGACCTATTGGGTCCCATCAAAATTAACCTATGCATGGATAGGTGATATTAAAGAACATTATTAGGTAAAAAGTGATCAAGGGCACAACTTGCCTTCAATGAGCTCCTGCTCAGCTACTTCAACCTGCTGCTCACCAAGATCCTCGGTCACGGGCTCTTCTACTCGCCACAATATAAACAAGCACAGTGCATATAGAGAAATTAACATTACACCAAACATATAAACAAAATACACAGTAATAATCTACGCATTAAAATAAAATTCTAGGAACAGGAATCATAATTTTTGGAGTTATAGAATTTAAGTTATGCATTTTCAAAGGTTTTATGTGTTTAAAATAGGATTAAGTGTGGGATTAATTTTCTCACTGTTGTCATGACAAAACAGAGACACTAAGTGCTAGAGAATGAAATTACAAAATTTTAGGAACTGGAATGGAGTGATTTGGAGCTCATATAAATTTTCTATGAATTATTGAAGTTCTAGCAATTGTTTTCATACTAAAAATCTATTTTCAATTCGTTTATTAAATTTCAACTCAGCTCTGGGCTAGGCGCCAATAACTGGAAAATGCAGGGGCCACGGCATAAATTTTCCCAAGACACAGGACACCACAGTCGAGGACGGCGGGTTGATATAAGAAAGGTAGAGGGGCTCTTTAGAAACTCTGCCACGGTGAAGGGGTATCGTGAAGCACTGGCCGTCGGATTAGAATCCAAGCGCCCAGAATGACTCACCTCTCACGCGGACCAGTGAGCGCTATGCACCCTCCGATCTGATCTCGACGCCCTAGATTAAAAATCTCTCAACTGATCCAGAGCGCCCGTGGCCGATCCAACGACCAAGCCGTGCCCTAGCCGAATAGTCGCGTTGATCTAATCGTAGCCGCCCAGTTCAAATCAACGGTCCGAGAGCTTATCCGCCCCAGGCATCCAAGGACGGCGGCGCCGTTCCTCTCGCGGTGGCGCTCTCACCGCCACGACGACCGATGCCCAAATCGCCGCCCCATTTCCTATCTGGTTGAAGCTACTCGATCCCGGAATCCACGATGATCTGCGTGGGGCCCTAATCACTACGCTCAACTACCGCAAGCACTGTGCCCACGGATTCCCCCGCCCCGCGGCGGCGCCGTGAAGTCCGATGAGAAATTCCACTCCACCGACGACCCTACCCTTCTAATACACTGGTTCAACGCGTTGCAGGTATCAAAGCAAGGGATACGGCGGCAGATTACCTGTGAATTGATTAGAGGCGAGCCCTGTCCGCGAGGGCAGGCGACACCACAGCAGCAGCTGACCCCGACGACGAATTCACACGCCGCCGACCGCCCACGAACGAAGCTGCACAGTTGAACACGTTCTGCGCACGACAACTTTGCCACCGAATCCGCGCTTCGAAGCTCAACGGTGACAGAGGAGTGGTCACAACGCATGCGGTTCTCACGATCTCCTTTCCGATCGGCGATGGAGGCTTGGGCCTACGGCTACGGCGCAAAAAGGAGCAACGAGTGGAGAGGAGGGGGCACAGCTTATGTGGGAGGGGGAGCCGAGTAGGGTTCATCAACGGACGCCGAGATTTCCGGCGCGCTCCCGCCAGCAGCGGCGAAGTCGTTGAAGAAGACGACGGACACGCGGGTGAGCGACCGACGGGGTGGTCCCACAGGTAAGTGATCCGCAGTGAGGGGATAAGCCAAACCTGCGGGGGTCCACATGCTAGTGGCAACACAGCGCGCAGATGACCACTCCGAGTGGGCCGCGCGGGATGGAAATGTAAGTGGGCCGAGGAGAGAGGAGAGAAAAAAAATAGTGGGCCTGGGTCGAATCCGTTTTAGGGTATTCTTTTCTCTTTTTTTTCTTTTTCCTGATTTCATTTGTCTCTTTATTTTTAAATCCCAAATTTGAATTCAAATAGTGTTCCGAACTTGTACTCAAGTTAAATGTACAAAATGATCATACTAGTTATGGAAGGATTTTATTTATTTATACATTTATTTTTCTTTATTTGGTATAATATTTTTCTTTCTTTTCTCCAAACTCTAAATTCCAAATTAGGTCTTAATTTCCAAACTTAGGTATTGAATATATTTTTATTGGTATTATCATCATCATTATTTATAAATACACAATCAATAAACTCCAACATGATGCATTAGGTTATTTATGTGTCATTTATTTAATGATTCACTTCCAAATGGGTGTTCTCATGTACTAATGAATAAAGGCAACACATATAGAGAAAATTAATCTCATTTCCTATGCTTTTACAAATTTGGGTATTACAAATCCTACCCCTCTTAAAAATAATCTCGTCCTCGAGATTTAAGAAGATCTAAGGAAAAGGTGGGGAAAATCTATGTGAAGCTCTTCTTCTCTTTCCCAAGTTGCTTCATCTTCACCGTGGTGACTCCATTGCACTTTGCACATCTTTATAACCTTATTTCTTGTAACTCGAGTCAAAGTATCCAAAATCTTGATCGGGTACTCCGTGTAAGTCAGATCACCTTGAACACTGAGCTCTTCCATTGGTAACTGTTCCTCAGGAACACGGAGACACTTCTTAAGTTGAGATACGTGGAACACGTTATGCACATCCGATAGACTATCAGGTAACTCGAGTTGATATGCCATCTCCCCAACTCGCCTAAAGATCAAGAATGGTCCAATATAGCGAGGGGACAATTTGCCCTTGACTTTAAATCTCCTCATTCCACGCAGTGGTGACACCTTGAGGTACACATAATCTCCTTCAAATTCCAGTGGTCTTCTTCTATTATCAGCGTAGCTCTTTTGCCTGGTTTGCGCCACCCTCAAATTCTCTCGAATTATACGGACTTGTTCTTCTGCTTCTTGAATCAATTTAGGCCCAAAGAACTGTCTCTCTCCAGTCTGATCCCAATATAGAGGAGTCCTGCACTTCCTCCCATATAAAGCTTCAAAAGGTGACATTTTCAGACTGGCCTGATAACTATTGTTGTATGAGAACTTAGCGTACGGTAGACTCTTATCCCAACTTCCTCCATGCTGAAGGGCACATGCTCTCAACATATCTTCCAATACTTGATTAGTCCTTTCAGTCTGTCCATCAGTCTGAGGGTGATAAGCTATACTAAAATTCAACTTCGTACTCATATTCTCATGAAAGCTTCTCCAAAATCTTGAGGTAAACTGCGAACCTCGATCAGACACGATCTTCTTCGGTACTCCATGCAAACACACAATCCGAGCCATATATAACTCTGCTAGCTGAGAACCTTTATAAGTAGTCTTGACAGGAATAAAGTGAGCCACTTTAGTCAATCTATCCACAATCACCCATATAGCATCATATCCTTTCTGGGTGCGAGGCAATCCAGTAATAAAATCCATACCAATCTCTTCCCATTTCCACTCGGGTATCTTCAGTGGGTGCAATAGTCCAGCTGGCCTCTGGTGTTCAGCCTTAACTCTTTGACATACATCGCACATAGCCACATGTGCAGCCACATCTCTCTTCAATCCATACCACCAATACTTCCGCTTCAAATCCTGATACATCTTAGTACTACCAGGATGAATAGAATAATCTGAGTCATGGGCCTCCTTTAAAATAGTCTCTCGAAGGCTTTCAATATCAGGAACACACACCCTGTCCTTGAACCATACGGTGCCCTGCTCATCTTCGGTAAATTCCGGAACTCGACCTTCAGTAATCAGATCCTTAATCTCTTTTATTTTAGCATCACCAATTTGTCCTTTGCGGATCTCTTGCTCCAAAGTAGGTTCCACATCAATAGTAACTCCTTCGGTATGAGCAACTATCCCCAGGTTAAGTCTCCTGAAATCCTCAACAATCTCGTCGGGTAGCTGGGCAAAAATAGCTGAATGAACATGCTCCTTGCGACTCAAGGCATCTGTAACCAAATTTGCCTTGCCCGGGTGATAGTGAATCTCCAAGTCGTAATCCTTAATAAGCTCCAACCAACGGCGTTGCCTAAGGTTGAGATCCTTCTGAGTGAATATATACTTTAAACTCTTATGATCCGTATATACTTGGCACTTGGTCCCCATGATATAATGTCTCCAAATCTTAAGCGCATGCACAACGGCTGCCAATTCCAAGTCGTGTGTGGGGTAATTCAGTTCATGTTTGTGTAACTGACGAGAAGCATAGGCAATCACATGTCCTTCCTGCATGAGCACTGTAATACCCAAGTTGTATACCAAGAATAATAGAGAGTGTTGTTCTCAATTTTTGTATGTCTCATTTGCATCATGAAAAGAGCCTACAAAATTTAAGAGCTTAATTCCAACAAATGATAGAAAAAATATGCATCATGTTGGAGTTTTATTGTTTGTGCATTAAATAAAATAATAATGTTAATAATAATGATAAAAACACATTAATAATGAAAAGGAGGTTTTGCCCTAATTTATAAACTTGGAAATTTGGAAAAGAAAGCATATAAAACATAAATAAACCTTATATTTCCCCAAACTAACACTTCTTAAATTCACAATATAATCTGAGCACAAAATCTGTACAAAGTTTGAATTTAAAACTTGAATCCAAATGGGATTAGAAAATAAAAGAAAAAGAAAAGGGTAAAAGGGATTCATGGGCCAACTACGTGCTTTTCGGCCCACAACCGAATTCAACCCGCGCGGCCCAGGACCCTCCTTTCCTGCGCGCGCCGTCGCTGGCATGTGGGCCCCACTGGCCATTCACTCAGCCTCCGCTGACGCGCGCTCGACCGGAGTTGGGTTCCACTGTCACGTGGGCCCGCTTGTCATTGGCTCCACCTCGCGCCCTCGCTCTCATCCTCTCACTGGAGCGCGGGCCCAGCGTGTCGGTCTCCCTCTCAACAAACCAGCCGCCAACCGCGCGAGAGCTGCGGCGATCTTCTCGGTCTAGCCGTTGATCCTGCGCTCATCGCCGCGCTTATAACGCACCGGCCGCAGTCTCCCTCTGCCCGTTCCCCAAAGCTGTGCGCGCCGGCGATCACTTCTCTCATCTGGGCATCTCGTCGTGGGCGGACGGAACCGGGTGACCGCACGCCAACCAAATTCACCGCACCACCTTCGCCATTGCCGCATTGCCCGCTCCTAGTGTTTCCCTGGGTCATCAGGGAGATACCCGTGGCCAAGGTCGGGGGAATTGTGCACAGGGTGCGGCGAATTTCTAAGCCGCGCGGCACGGCCGCCAAGCTCACCCTACACCGCGCTCGATAGTGGCTGCAGAGATCCCTGGTATGAGGTTTTCCCTATTCTTTTTGGTATTGATTCACTGCGTTACTGGGTGTCGGTCGGGTGATTGATTACCGGCGTTCTGGGCTGCCGTCGTTGGTGTGCCTCGCCGCCGTGGCAAGGAGTCCGCCGCCGCGTTTCAGTGCGTGAGGTAGAAGACGCGGGCGCGTTCGTTGATCTAGTGCTCGACGATCCAGATTAGGAGAGAGGTACCGATTCGGGTGGTCGGATCGTGCGTCGTCCGATTCCGATCGGTCGGCAGTGAATCATTGTAAGTTATTTAAATCTGAGACGTTGAAGTTTTATCGTGCGGCTTAGATTGGGTACCGCTTCGATCGGGATTGATTTAATCTGCGCCGCCCATTCAAGATCGGGCGGTCAGGATTGCTCCATACCCTCTCAGCTTGGCGGTTTTGCAAAAGAGACCCCCTACTACACTAGTATCAACCCGCCATCCTTTACACTGTTCCCTGAGTCGCAGGAGTTTTACCCAGAACCCCCCTGCGCTTTCTGGAATTTGAGGCCCAGTCCAGAGAACTTGGAAAATCAGAAATTAATATTAGAAATTAATTTTTAGTGCAAAAATAAATGTTAAAACTTGATTAATTCATAGTAAATGCATATGAACTCCAAATTAGATCATTCCAGTTCCTAAATTTTCATAAAATTATTGTCTGTCTGTTTGTGCCTCTGTTCTGGCATGACAAACACATTAAAATTATTCTTTCACTTAATCTTGTATTAAATGCATAAAACATTAGAAAATTCATAACTTAAAATATATAACTCCAAATTTGATGATTCCAGTTCCTGTAATCTTATTTTAATGTCTAGTTTATTACTGTATATTCTATTTGCATGTTTGATGTGATGTTAATTTATGCTATGCCATGTATGTATTGTATTGATGCGAGTAGACGAGCAACCCCCTGTGGAACCTGAGCTTCAACAAGTTGAAGTAGCTGAGCAGGAGCTCGTTGAAGGCAAGTTGTGCCCTTGATCACTTCTTTTACCTATTCATGTTCTTATTATTCATAATGATCTGCATAGGTTAATTTTGATGGGACCCAATAGGATACCCTAGATTTTGACTATCTTTATACCTTGCTTCACCACTGGTTTTACTACTAAAGTTTTGGGTAGTACATGCTATTGCTTTATGTGGATTTGGGTATAGAGATATTCATCACTCATTGTTATACTATTTATTGTTATCTGTTTTATTCTTCCTTGTTCATGTTAAGATCATTATGTTAATGGGAACATGGAGAACCACCCAGGAAAACAGTGCTACCACAAGGGTTTAATGGGACGCCCTTGGCTGATTAACTAGGAAAGCTAGGGGAGGGCTACCTTACCCGAAAGGGGCAAGGGCAGTAGGGGAGTGGTCAGTGTAGGGAGGTCCCTGGTTGATTTTGCTGCGATGGCGGTCAGCCAGGAACCCTGCACTGGAGCTTCCTATAAACTGTAGCGGGTAGTCTGAAGCTAGTGGAACTTTGTAAAGGCCTCGTAGTGGTACCCTGCCTCGCTTCCTAGGTAGAGGTGTATGGAGTCTGATCAACTCCGTGGCAAATGGGTAACACGACTTGTGGGTAAAGATGCGCAACCTCTGCAGAGTGTAAAACTGGTATACTAGCCGTGCTCACGGTCATGAGCGGCTCGGACACTCACATGATTAATTTATGGAACTTAAACTTAATTTGTCATATCATTGCATTTGGGGTTATTTTACGATTACTTTTACTTATTATTACTATGGTTTGGTATTTACTTACACTTAGTAACTGCTAATAAAATTTTGACCAACTTATAAAAGCAATGCTCAGCTTCAGCCTTTATTTCATTGATCAGCCTTACACTACATGAACTCCCACCTTTGGTGAGTTCATGCCACATTATTCCCCACGACTTGTTGAGCTATGAACGTATGTGAGCTCACTCTTGCTGTCTCACACCCCCCCACAGGAGAAGAGCAGGTGGTTCAGGAGGAGCCTCAAAGCGAGGAGTATGATCTGATCTAGGTGGCGTTTCTCAGTCGACATTCGCGCCGTCGATCCTTAGTTCGTTTTACATTTATCTTTATTTTGTAATAAGTCTTCCGCTATGTAATAAATACTCTGATGTTTATGACATTTATCTCTATACACTCTGTTATTATATATGTTGTCTTCTTTGGCGCATGTATGAGATGCACCCGGCTTTGTTCCTTAAAACCGGGTGTTACAGAAGTGGTATCAGAGGAAATGTTGACTGTAGGACGAAACCTAGATAGACTGGACAAACCCTTACCTACTTACCTCATTCTGATTCATTCTACACTCACCTTACTCTGATTCTTTCTATACTTATCTTGATCCTGTCTCACCTTCTACTGTTCTACTCTGGTCATTCTTACCTTTTCTACTCTAAGACAAGATGGATTTCAAACTTTGGAATCCCTACCCCTATGACATCTTTAAGAGATAGGAGGCCTAAGACCAAATCAAAACTATTTTCTATTTAAAAATATTGGTTGATTGTTCTGATGATCAATGCCTGATTTGCTTCTTTGATTGATTGGATTATTATAGATGGACATCTTAGCATGTACCAACATAAGGTATTGAATTAGCTATAGTAGGTGAAATATTAATCTGCTTAGCTAATAAAGTCCCCCAAAGTAACCTGATTTGTAAATACCTGCCTTGTCTATTATCTTCTTACCATATGTATCTAACTCAGATGGTCAGTACCAGGCGGGGTGGTGGAATTGACTTGCCTCCTAACCAACACACTCGAAGACAACCTCAGCCACAACCTGTCGGGATGAATCCTCCCAATCCTCCACCAGGCGGAGTTGACCCACTGGTTGCTGCTCAGATGGCAATGATGCAGCAAATGGCAGATACTATGGCTGATATGCGTGCTCAGATGCAGCAAGAACGCCAGGAGATGCGTCAAGAAAGAGAAGATATACGCCAGGAGTTGCGCCAGGAGAGAGATGAGATACGCCAAGAAAGGAGGGCGCAACAACAGCAGCTGCAACAACAACTTCAACAACAGCAGCAACAGCAGCAAGTGCCAATGCCTCCACCACCACCACCAGTTCCACCTCGTGATAAGCACCGGGAGTTTATGAGTCATAAGCCACCTACATTCGCTAGCTCACCTGATCCACTGGACGCGGATGATTGGCTGAAGTCGATTGAGAAGATGCTGAATATTGCACAGTGCACTGATCGGGAGAAGGTCTTATATGCTTCTGGACGTCTGACTGGTCCTGCTGCTGACTGGTGGGATTCTTATACAGCTGCCCATGATGCTGCGGATACTATTACTTGGGCAGAGTTCAGTACACAATTCAGGAACTATCATATTCCAGCTGGTATGATCAAGATCAAGAAGAAGGAGTTCCTGTCATTGAAGCAGGGCAATATGTCAGTCAGCGAGTACCGCGACAAGTTTATTCAGTTATCCAGATATGCCCCGGAAGAAGTTGCTGAGGATGAAAGGAAGCAGGAGCATTTTATTGAAGGACTTAATGGACCCTTGCAGTACGCACTGGTGGCACACACCTTTCCATCATTTCAGAGGCTACTGGATAAGACTCTTGCTATTGAACACAAGCGTGTTCAACTGGGTGATTTGAAGAGGAAGGCTATCTCACAAGGACAGGGTAGCAGCAGTGTTCGTCCTCGCTACAGTTCACCACAGGGTACACCAACCCGACCCGGAGGACCACGCCCAGTTCAGCAATCACCACTGAGGACTCCGCCTCCTCGACAGGCTACTCCTACTGGCACCCCGACGAAGTTTGCAGGACAGAGTCCGGGCACTCAGTGTTTCAAGTGTGGGAAGATTGGTCATTATGCAAATGTCTGCCCACAGAGGATTGCTACTACTCCAGCCCAGAACAAGCAACAGACCTCTGGCAAGGGATATTCTATAGCCAGGGTGAATCAAGTCAGCATTGATGATACTCCTGATGGTGGTGACCTCGTAATTGGTATGTTCTATGTTAATGCAATTCCTGCAACAATATTATTTGATTCTGGTGCTACACATTCATTCATGTCTGCTAGATATGCTAACACAAATGAAATACCACTGCTAAATATGAGAAAACCCCTGATAGTAATTACACCTAAAGGGCCTGTTGAGGCAAATCAAATGACACGTAGATTGACGGTAACCATTATGGGTAGAGATTTTGGAGCCACTGCTATAATATTAGAGTCAAGCAGTATAGATCTGATCCTTGGTATGTCATGGCTAAGAAAGGCAAAGGCCGTTATAGCATGTGGTAGGGGTACCGTAGAACTCACTACTACTAAAGGAGAAAGATTTCAAGTCAATATTGCAGTAACCTCCTCATCCATGCGTGCAATGTTCTTTATGCCTGAGGAGTTTGTTGGTGACAACATCCGGGTGGTTAGAGATTTTCCGGATGTCTTTCCAGAGGAGTTACCAGGGATGCCACCTGATAGAGAAGTTGAGTTTGTTATTGATCTCTTACCTGGAACCGCCCCTATTTCTAAACGGCCATATAGAATGTCCGTAGAGGAGTTGAAGGAACTGAAGAAGCAGTTGACGGAGTTACAAGAGGCTGGTTATACTCGTCCAAGTTCCTCACCTTGGGGAGCACCGGTGTTATTTGTGCAGAAGAAGGATGGATCGCAACGGATGTGTGTGGATTATAGATCTCTTAATGATGTTACGGTGAAGAACAAGTATCCGTTGCCCCGCATTGAGGATTTATTTGATCAGATGAGAGGAGCCAGGGTATTTTCGAAGATTGATCTCCGATCGGGTTACCATCAGATGAAGATTAGACCATCGGATATTCCCAAGACGGCTTTCTCGACTCGATATGGATTATATGAGTTTACTGTTATGTCATTTGGATTGACCAATGCACCAGCTTATTTCATGAATTTGATGAACAAAGTGTTTATGGATTATTTGGACAGATTCGTCGTGGTGTTTATCGACGATATTCTTATCTATTCTAAGAATGAAAGTGATCATGAGCAACATCTAAGGTTGGTGCTACAGAAGTTGCGAGACAATGAGCTCTACGCTAAGTTTAGCAAGTGTGAGTTTTGGATTGACAAGGTGCCATTCCTTGGTCATATAATTTCTAATGGAGGAATAGCAGTGGATCCTGCTAAAGTCAAGGAGATTATGGAGTGGAGAGTGCCCACTACAGTTACTGAGATTCGGAGTTTCTTGGGACTCGCAGGATATTATCGGAGATTTATTGAAGGGTTTTCTAAGATTGCCAAGCCTATGACATCGCTTTTGGAGAAAGGAAAAGAATTTAAGTGGGATGAGAAATGTCAAGAGAGCT
The DNA here is from genome assembly GCA_029449295.1 of Zea luxurians. Lineage (NCBI taxonomy): Eukaryota > Viridiplantae > Streptophyta > Magnoliopsida > Poales > Poaceae > Zea > Zea luxurians. The sequence goes on from JAOPSE010000010.1 coordinate 50,871,909, forward strand.
TTGATCAATTGAAGGAAAGATTGATGTCACCTCCAGTATTGGTTATGCCAGACTTGCAGAAAGGATTTGATATTTATTGTGATGCATGTGGCCAAGGACTAGGATGTGTGCTCATGCAAGATGGACATGTGATTGCCTATGCATCTCGTCAGTTGAGGAAGCATGAATTGAACTACCCCACCCATGATTTGGAATTGGCTGCAGTTGTGCATGCATTGAAGATTTGGAGACACTACATTATGGGAACTAAGTGCCAAGTATATACGGATCACAAGAGTTTGAAGTATATATTCACTCAGAAGGATCTCAATCTTAGACAACGTCGTTGGTTGGAGCTCATCAAGGATTATGATTTGGAGATTCACTATCACCCGGGCAAGGCGAATTTGGTCGCAGATGCCTTGAGTCGGAAGGAACATGTTCACTCCGCTTTCGTTGTCCAGCTACCCGATGAATTAGCGAAAGATTTTGAGAAGCTCAACCTGGGAATTGTTACTCATACTGAAGGAGTTACCATTGAGTTGGAACCTACCCTGGAGCAAGAGATTCGTAAAGGTCAGGTTGGTGATGTTAAGATTCAAGAGATCAAGGATCTTATTACTGAAGGAAGAGTTCCGGAGTTCACGGAGGATGAGCAAGGTACTATATGGTTCAAAGATCGGATATGTGTTCCGGAGATCGATAGCCTCCGTGAGACTATATTGAAAGAAGCTCATGATTCTGATTACTCCATCCACCCTGGAAGTACTAAGATGTATCAAGATTTGAAGCGAAAGTATTGGTGGTATGGACTGAAAAGAGATGTGGCTGCTCATGTGGCTAAGTGTGATGTATGTCAAAGAGTCAAGGCCGAACATCAAAGACCCGCTGGATTATTGCACCCATTGAAGATACCGGAGTGGAAATGGGAAGAAATTGGTATGGATTTTATTGTTGGACTACCCCGCACTCCAGCAGGATATGACTCTATTTGGGTAATTGTAGACAGATTGACAAAAGTGGCTCATTTCATACCTGTGAGGACTAATTATACGGGAGCCAAGCTAGCAGAATTGTATATGACTCGGATAGTTTGTCTACATGGAGTGCCTAAGAAGATTGTGTCTGATCGAGGATCACAGTTTACTTCTCGGTTTTGGAAGAAGTTGCATGAGAGTTTGGATACAAAGTTGAATTTCAGTTCAGCCTACCATCCCCAGACTGATGGACAGACAGAGAGAACCAATCAAGTGTTGGAGGATATGTTAAGAGCTTGTGCACTTAAACATGGTGGCAGTTGGGAGAAGAGTTTACCATATGCTGAGTTTTCTTATAATAATAGCTATCAGGCCAGCTTGAAGATGTCACCATTTGAGGCTTTGTATGGCAGAAAATGCAGGACACCCCTGTATTGGGATCAGACTGGAGAAAGACAGTTCTTTGGGCCTGAATTGATTCAAGAGGCAGAAGAGCAAGTACAAATGATAAGAGAAAATTTGAGAATTGCCCAGTCCAGACAAAAGAGCTATGCTGACAATAGGAGAAGATTACTGGAGTTTAAGGAGGGTGATCATGTCTACTTGAAGGTGTCACCACTTCGTGGTATGAGGAGATTTAAAGTTAAAGGAAAATTATCCCCTCGCTTCATTGGACCCTTCTTAATCTTAAAGCGAGTGGGAGAAGTTGCGTATCAACTGGAGTTACCCAATCATCTGTCAGATGTACATGATGTGTTTCATGTGTCCCAGCTAAAGAAGTGCCTCAGGGTACCTGAGGAGCAGTTACCACTGGAAGACCTTAGTGTTCAAGAGGATTTGACTTATACTGAGTACCCTATTAAGATTCTGGACACTTTGACTCGAGTTACAAGAAACAAGGTGATAAAGATGTGCAAAGTTCAATGGAGTCACCATGGTGAAGATGAGGCCACTTGGGAAAGAGAAGAAGAGCTTCGCATAGATTTTCCCCATCTTTTCCCTAGTCCTTCTTAAATCTCGAGGACGAGATTATTTCTAAGGGGGGTAGGATTTGTAATACCCAAGTTGTATACCAAGAATAATAGAGAGTGTTGTTCTCAATTTTTGTATGTCTCATTTGCATCATGAAAAGAGCCTACAAAATTTAAGAGCTTAATTCCAACAAATGATAGAAAAAATATGCATCATGTTGGAGTTTTATTGTTTGTGCATTAAATAAAATAATAATGTTAATAATAATGATAAAAACACATTAATAATGAAAAGGAGGTTTTGCCCTAATTTATAAACTTGGAAATTTGGAAAAGAAAGCATATAAAACATAAATAAACCTTATATTTCCCCAAACTAACACTTCTTAAATTCACAATATAATCTGAGCACAAAATCTGTACAAAGTTTGAATTTAAAACTTGAATCCAAATGGGATTAGAAAATAAAAGAAAAAGAAAAGGGTAAAAGGGATTCATGGGCCAACTACGTGCTTTTCGGCCCACAACCGAATTCAACCCGCGCGGCCCAGGACCCTCCTTTCCTGCGCGCGCCGTCGCTGGCATGTGGGCCCCACTGGCCATTCACTCAGCCTCCGCTGACGCGCGCTCGACCGGAGTTGGGTTCCACTGTCACGTGGGCCCGCTTGTCATTGGCTCCACCTCGCGCCCTCGCTCTCATCCTCTCACTGGAGCGCGGGCCCAGCGTGTCGGTCTCCCTCTCAACAAACCAGCCGCCAACCGCGCGAGAGCTGCGGCGATCTTCTCGGTCTAGCCGTTGATCCTGCGCTCATCGCCGCGCTTATAACGCACCGGCCGCAGTCTCCCTCTGCCCGTTCCCCAAAGCTGTGCGCGCCGGCGATCACTTCTCTCATCTGGGCATCTCGTCGTGGGCGGACGGAACCGGGTGACCGCACGCCAACCAAATTCACCGCACCACCTTCGCCATTGCCGCATTGCCCGCTCCTAGTGTTTCCCTGGGTCATCAGGGAGATACCCGTGGCCAAGGTCGGGGGAATTGTGCACAGGGTGCGGCGAATTTCTAAGCCGCGCGGCACGGCCGCCAAGCTCACCCTACACCGCGCTCGATAGTGGCTGCAGAGATCCCTGGTATGAGGTTTTCCCTATTCTTTTTGGTATTGATTCACTGCGTTACTGGGTGTCGGTCGGGTGATTGATTACCGGCGTTCTGGGCTGCCGTCGTTGGTGTGCCTCACCGCCGTGGCAAGGAGTCCGCCGCCGCGTTTCAGTGCGTGAGGTAGAAGACGCGGGCGCGTTCGTTGATCTAGTGCTCGACGATCCAGATTAGGAGAGAGGTACCGATTCGGGTGGTCGGATCGTGCGTCGTCCGATTCCGATCGGTCGGCAGTGAATCATTGTAAGTTATTTAAATCTGAGACGTTGAAGTTTTATCGTGCGGCTTAGATTGGGTACCGCTTCGATCGGGATTGATTTAATCTGCGCCGCCCATTCAAGATCGGGCGGTCAGGATTGCTCCATACCCTCTCAGCTTGGCGGTTTTGCAAAAGAGACCCCCTACTACACTAGTATCAACCCGCCATCCTTTACACTGTTCCCTGAGTCGCAGGAGTTTTACCCAGAACCCCCCTGCGCTTTCTGGAATTTGAGGCCCAGTCCAGAGAACTTGGAAAATCAGAAATTAATATTAGAAATTAATTTTTAGTGCAAAAATAAATGTTAAAACTTGATTAATTCATAGTAAATGCATATGAACTCCAAATTAGATCATTCCAGTTCCTAAATTTTCATAAAATTATTGTCTGTCTGTTTGTGCCTCTGTTCTGGCATGACAAACACATTAAAATTATTCTTTCACTTAATCTTGTATTAAATGCATAAAACATTAGAAAATTCATAACTTAAAATATATAACTCCAAATTTGATGATTCCAGTTCCTGTAATCTTATTTTAATGTCTAGTTTATTACTGTATATTCTATTTGCATGTTTGATGTGATGTTAATTTATGCTATGCCATGTATGTATTGTATTGATGCGAGTAGACGAGCAACCCCCTGTGGAACCTGAGCTTCAACAAGTTGAAGTAGCTGAGCAGGAGCTCGTTGAAGGCAAGTTGTGCCCTTGATCACTTCTTTTACCTATTCATGTTCTTATTATTCATAATGATCTGCATAGGTTAATTTTGATGGGACCCAATAGGATACCCTAGATTTTGACTATCTTTATACCTTGCTTCACCACTGGTTTTACTACTAAAGTTTTGGGTAGTACATGCTATTGCTTTATGTGGATTTGGGTATAGAGATATTCATCACTCATTGTTATACTATTTATTGTTATCTGTTTTATTCTTCCTTGTTCATGTTAAGATCATTATGTTAATGGGAACATGGAGAACCACCCAGGAAAACAGTGCTACCACAAGGGTTTAATGGGACGCCCTTGGCTGATTAACTAGGAAAGCTAGGGGAGGGCTACCTTACCCGAAAGGGGCAAGGGCAGTAGGGGAGTGGTCAGTGTAGGGAGGTCCCTGGTTGATTTTGCTGCGATGGCGGTCAGCCAGGAACCCTGCACTGGAGCTTCCTATAAACTGTAGCGGGTAGTCTGAAGCTAGTGGAACTTTGTAAAGGCCTCGTAGTGGTACCCTGCCTCGCTTCCTAGGTAGAGGTGTATGGAGTCTGATCAACTCCGTGGCAAATGGGTAACACGACTTGTGGGTAAAGATGCGCAACCTCTGCAGAGTGTAAAACTGGTATACTAGCCGTGCTCACGGTCATGAGCGGCTCGGACACTCACATGATTAATTTATGGAACTTAAACTTAATTTGTCATATCATTGCATTTGGGGTTATTTTACGATTACTTTTACTTATTATTACTATGGTTTGGTATTTACTTACACTTAGTAACTGCTAATAAAATTTTGACCAACTTATAAAAGCAATGCTCAGCTTCAGCCTTTATTTCATTGATCAGCCTTACACTACATGAACTCCCACCTTTGGTGAGTTCATGCCACATTATTCCCCACGACTTGTTGAGCTATGAACGTATGTGAGCTCACTCTTGCTGTCTCACACCCCCCCACAGGAGAAGAGCAGGTGGTTCAGGAGGAGCCTCAAAGCGAGGAGTATGATCTGATCTAGGTGGCGTTTCTCAGTCGACATTCGCGCCGTCGATCCTTAGTTCGTTTTACATTTATCTTTATTTTGTAATAAGTCTTCCGCTATGTAATAAATACTCTGATGTTTATGACATTTATCTCTATACACTCTGTTATTATATATGTTGTCTTCTTTGGCGCATGTATGAGATGCACCCGGCTTTGTTCCTTAAAACCGGGTGTTACAAGCACACCTCCTAAGCCTTGGCCACATGCATCACAATAGATATCAAATCCTTTCTGCAGGTCTGGCATAACCAATACTGGTGGCGACATCAATCTTTTCTTCAATTGATCAAAACTATCTTGACACTTCTCGTCCCACTTAAATTCTCTTCCTTTCTCCAAAAGCGAAGTCATAGGTTTAGCAATCTTAGAAAATCCTTCAATAAATCTCCGATAATATCCTACTAGTCCCAAGAAACTCTGAATCTCAGTAACTGTAGTGGGTACTCTCCACTCCATTATCTCCTTAACTTTAGCAGGATCCACTGAAATTCCTCCATTAGAAATAATATGACCAAGAAATGGCACCCCGCCAATCCAAAACTCGCATTTGCTGAACTTGGCATATAGCTGGTTATCTTGTAGCTTCTGTAGCACCAACCTTAGATGTTCCTCATGATCGCTATCACTCTGGGAATAAATAAGAATATCGTCGATGAATACCACGACGAATCTGTCCAAATATTCCATAAACACCTTATTCATCAAATTCATAAAATAAGCTAGTGCATTGGTTAGTCCAAATGACATAACAGTGAACTCATATAATCCATATCGAGTCGAGAAAGCCGTCTTAGGAATATCCGATGGTCTAATCCTCATCTGATGGTAACCGGATCGGAGATCAATCTTTGAGAATACTCTAGCACCTCTCATCTGGTCAAATAAATCCTCAATACGGGGTAACGGATACTTGTTCTTCACCGTAACATCATTAAGGGATCTATAATCCACACACATCCGCTGCGATCCATCCTTCTTCTGTACAAACAGAACCGGTGCTCCCCACGGTGAGGAACTCGGACGAATGTACCCAGCCTCTTGTAACTCAGTTAACTACTTCTTAAGTTCCTTCAACTCCTCTACGGACATCCTATATGGCCGTTTAGAAATAGGGGCGGTTCCAGGTAAGAGATTAATAACAAACTCAACTTCTCTATCAGGTGGCATCCCTGGTAACTCCTCTGGAAAGACATTCGAAAAATCTCTAACCACCCGGATGTTGTCACCAACAAACTCCTCCGGTATAAAGAACATTGCACGCATGGGTGAGGAGGTCACTGCAATATTAACTTGAAATCTTTCTCCTTTAGTGGTAGTGAGTTCTACGGTACCTCTACCACATGCTATAACGGCCTTTGCCTTTCTTAGCCATGACATACCAAGGATCAGATCTATACTGCTTGACTCTAATATTATAGCAGTAGCTCCAAACTCTCTACCCATAATGGTCAATGTCAATCTACGTGTCATTTGATTCGCCTCAACAGGCCCTTTAGGTGTAATTACTATCATGGGTTTTCTCATATTTAGCAGTGGTATTTCATTTGTGTTGGCATATCTAGCAGACATGAATGAATGTGTAGCACCAGAATCAAACAATATGGTTACAGGAATTGCATTAACATAAAACATACCAAGTACGATGTCCCCACCATCCGGAGTAGCATCAACGCTGACTTGATTAACCTTGGCAATAGAATATCCCTTGCCAGAACTTGGAGTTTGCTGCCTATTCTGAACTGGAGTAGTAGCCATCCTCTGTGGGCAGACATTTGCATAATGACCAGTCTTCCCACACTTGAAACAAGTAGTGCCTGGACTCTGTCCTGAAAACTTCGTCGTGGTGCCAGTAGGGGTAGCCTGTCGAGGAGGTGGAGTCCTCAGTGGTGATTGCTGAACTGGGCGCGGTCCTCCTGGTCGAGTCGGTGTACCCTGTGGTGAACTGTAGCGAGGACGAACACTGCTGCTTCCTTGTCCTTGAGATATAGCCTTTCTCTTCAAATCTCCCAGCTGAACATGCTTGTGTTCAATAGCCAGGGCCTTATCAAGCAACCTCTGAAATGATGGAAATGTGTGTGCCACTAGAGCATACTGCAGTGGTCCATTAAGTCCTTCAATAAAATGCTCCTGCTTCCTCTCATCTTCAGCAACTTCATCTGGAGCATATCTGGAGAGCTGAATGAACTTATCGCGATACTCGCTGACCGACATGTTGCCTTGCTTCAACGACAAAAACCCCTTCTTCTTGATCTTTATCATACCAGCTGGAATATGGTAGTTTCTGAACTGTGTACTAAACTCTGCCCAAGTAATAGTATCAGCAGCATCATGGGCAGCAGTATATGAATCCCACCAGTCAGCAGCAGGACCTGTCAGACGTCCAGAAGCATATAAAACCTTCTCTCGGTCAGTGCATTGTGCAATATTCAGCATCTTCTCAACGGACTTCAGCCAATCATCCGCGTCCAGTGGATCAGGTGAGCTTGCAAATGTAGGTGGCTTATGGCTCATGAACTCCCGGTGCTTATCTTGGGGTGGAACTGGTGGTGGTGGTGGCGGCAGTGGTACTTGTTGCTGCTGTTGTTGTTGTTGCATTTGTTGTTGCAGCTGCTGTTGTTGCGCCCTCCTTTCCTGGCGTATCTCCTCTCGCTCCTGGCGCAACTCCTGTCGTATATCTTCTCTTTCCTGATGCATCTCCTGGCATTCTTGCTGCATCTGGGCACGCATATCAGCCATAGTGTCCGCCATTTGCTGCATCACCACCATCTGAGCAGCAACCAGTGGGTCAACTCCGCCTGGTGGAGGATTAGGAGGATTCATCTCTGCAGGTTGTGGCTGGGGTTGTCTATAAATCCTTCGAGTGTGTCGATTAGGAGGCAAATCAATTCCACCACCTCGCCTGGTATTGACCATCTGAGTTAGATACATATGGTAAGAAAATAATAGACAAGGCAGGTATTTACAAATCATGTTACTTTGGGGAACTTTTTTTTTAGCTAAGCAGGTTAATATTTTACCTACCATAGCTAATTTATTACCTTATGGTGGTACATACTAAGATGTCCATATATAATATATCAATCAATCAAAGAAGCAAATCAGGCATTTATCATCAGCACAATCAAACAATCACTTTTTAAATAAAGAAAATAGTTTTAAATTTTGTCTTAGGTTCCCTATCTCTTAGAAAGATCATAGTGGTAGGATTCCGAGGTGTGAAATCCATCTTGTCTTAGAGTAGAAAAGATAAGATTAACCAGAGTAGAATAGCAGAAGGTGAGACAAGATCAAGATGAGATAAGTATAGAATGAGTCAGAGTAAGGTAAGTAGGAAAGGGTTTTGTCCATTTCTATCTAGGTTTCGTCCTACAGTCAACATTTCCTCTGATACCACTTCTGTAACACCCGGCTTTAAGGAACAAAGCCAGGTGCATCTCATACATGTGCCAAGAAGACAACATATATAATAACAGAGTGTATAGAGATAAATGTCACAATAATCGGAGTATTTATTACATAGCGGAAGACTTATTACAAAATAAAAGATAAATATAAAACAAACTAAGGATCGTCGGTGCCAATGTCAACTGAGAAACGCCACCTAGATCAGATCATACTCCTCGCCTTGTGGCTCCTCCTGAACCACCTGCTCTTCTCCTGTGGGGGGTGTGAGACAGCAAGGGTGAGCTCACACATGATCATAGCTCAACAAGTTGTGGGGAACCAGTGGACATGAACTCACAAAGGTGGGAGATCATGTGATGTGTAAGGCTAATCAATGATAGGGGTTAAAGCTGAGCATTGCTTTTAAGTAGTTGGTCAAATTTTTATTAGCAGTTACTAAGTGTAAGTAAATACCAAATCATAAGTAAAGTAATAGAACAAATTAATAATAAACCCATGCAATGCAAATGACAAAATTGAATTTAAGTTCCATAATTTAAACATCAGAGAGTCCTGAGCTGCTCATGACCGCGAGCACGGCTAGTATACCAGTTTTACACTCTGCAGAGGTTGTACCCTTTACCCACAAGTCATGTTACCCATCTACCAAGGGATCGCGACTTCCCATACACCTCTACCGAGGAGGCGAGGCAGGGTAACACTACGAGGCCTTTACAAAGTTCCACTAGCTTCCGAAAACCCGCTATAGTTTATAGGAAGCTCCAATGCAGGGTTCTTGGCTGACTGCCATCGCAGCAAAATCAACCAAGGACCTCCCTACACTGACCACTCCCCTACTGCCCTTGCCCCTTTCGGGTAAGGTAGTCTTCCACTAGCTTTCCTAATTAGTCAGCCAAGGGCGTCCCATTAAACCCTTGTGGTGGCACGTGTTACTCAAGTTAAGCTCTATGTTCCAATTAACATTAATGATCTCAACATGAACATAAATAGAATAACAAAAAGAATTGGAACATAGAGGTAATAAATGATTATCCCAAAACCATATAAAGCAATAGCAAACTACCCAAGTGATTCAGGGGTAAACAAGGTAATGAGATAAACAATCTAGGGTGACCTATTGGGTCCCATCAAAATTAACCTATGCATGGATAGGTGATATTAAAGAACATTATTAGGTAAAAAGTGATCAAGGGCACAACTTGCCTTCAATGAGCTCCTGCTCAGCTACTTCAACCTGCTGCTCACCAGGATCCTCGGTCACGGGCTCTTCTACTCGCCACAATACAAACAAGCACAGTGCATATAGAGAAATTAACATTACACCAAACATATAAACAAAATACACAGTAATAATCTACGCATTAAAATAAAATTCTAGGAACAGGAATCATAATTTTTGGAGTTATAGAATTTAAGTTATGCATTTTCAAAGGTTTTATGTGTTTAAAATAGGATTAAGTGTGGGATTAATTTTCTCACTGTTGTCATGACAAAACAGAGACACTAAGTGCTAGAGAATGAAATTACAAAATTTTAGGAACTGGAATGGAGTGATTTGGAGCTCATATAAATTTTCTATGAATTATTGAAGTTCTAGCAATTGTTTTCATACTAAAAATCTATTTTCAATTCGTTTATTAAATTTCAACTCAGCTCTGGGCTAGGCGCCAATAACTGGAAAATGCAGGGGCCACGGCATAAATTTTCCCAAGACACAGGACACCACAGTCGAGGACGGCGGGTTGATATAAGAAAAGTAGAGGGGCTCTTTAGAAACTCTGCCACGGTGAAGGGGTATCGTGAAGCACTGCCTGTCGGGTTAGAATCCAAGCGCCCAGAATGACTCGCCTCTCACGCGGACCAGTGAGCGCTATGCACCCTCCGATCTGATCTCGACGCCCTAGATTAAAAATCTCTCAACTGATCCAGAGCGCCCGTGGCCGATCCAACGACCAAGTCGTGCCCTAGCCGAATAGTCGCGTTGATCTAATCATAGCCGCCCAGTTCAAATCAACGGTCCGAGAGCTTATCCGCCCCAGGCATCCCAGGACGGCGGCACCGTTCCTCTCACGGTGGCGCTCTCGTCGCCACGACGACCGATGCCCAAATCGCCGCCCCATTTCCTATCTGGTTGAAGCTACTCGATCCCGGAATCCACGATGATCTGCGTGGGGCCCTAATCACTACGCTCAACTACCGCGAGCACTGTGCCCACGGATTCCCCCGCCCCGCGGCGGCGCCGTGAAGTCCGATGAGAAATTCCACTCCACCGACGACCCTACCCTTCTAATACACTGGTTCAACGTGTTGCGGGTATCAAAGCAAGGGATACGGCGGCAGATTACCTGTGAATTGATCAGAGGCGAGCCCTGTCCGCGAGGGCAGGCGACACCGCAGCAGCAGCTGACCCCGACGACGAATTCACACGCCGTCGACCGCCCACGAACGAAGCTGCGCAGTTGAACACGTTCTGCGCACGACAACTTTGCCACCGAATCCGCGCTTCGAAGCTCAATGGTGACAGAGGAGTGGTCACAACGCATGCGGTTCTCACGATCTCCTTTCCGATCGGCGATGGAGGCTTGGGCCTACGGCTACGGCGCAAAAAGGAGCAACGAGTGGAGAGGAGGGGGCGCAGCTTATGTGGGAGGGGGAGCCGAGTAGGGTTCGTCAACGGACGCCGAGATTCCCGGCGCGCTCCCGCCAGCAGCGGCTAAGTCGTTGAAGAAGACGACGGACACGCGGGTGAGCGACCGACGGGGTGGTCCCACAGGTAAGTGATCCGCAGTGAGGGGTCCACATGCCAGTGGCAACACAGCGCGCAGATGACCACTCCGAGTGGGCGGCGCGGGATGGAAATGTAAGTGGGCTGAGGAGAGAGGAGAGAAAAAAATAGTGGGCCTGGGTCGAATCCGTTTTAGGGTATTCTTTTCTCTTTTTTTTCTTTTTCCTGATTTCATTTGTCTCTTTATTTTTAAATCCCAAATTTGAATTCAAATAGTGTTCCGAACTTGTACTCAAGTTAAATGTACAAAATGATCATACTAGTTATGGAAGGATTTTATTTATTTATACATTTATTTTTCTTTATTTGGTATAATATTTTTCTTTCTTTTCTCCAAACTCTAAATTCCAAATTAGGTCTTAATTTCCAAACTTAGGTATTGAATATATTTTTATTGGTATTATCATCATCATTATTTATAAATACACAATCAATAAACTCCAACATGATGCATTAGGTTATTTATGTGTCATTTATTTAATGATTCACTTCCAAATGGGTGTTCTCATGTACTAATGAATAAAGGCAACACATATAGAGAAAATTAATCTCATTTCCGATGCTTTTACAAATTTGGGTATTACACTGCGTCTACTGTGTCTGGTGGAGGCTCGCCGGCGGCCACCGTACCGATGGCGGAGGATCCCCCGAAGGCGGCGACGGAGCCAGCGGCGGAAGATCCCATCGCGGCTGCTGGGTCTTCGCAGGTGGCTTAGTGTGTATGGGGTAGTTAGGGAATTTTGTCTGTGTTACTGAACCTTGGTTGCTGCGCAGGTTCAGGATTTTGGGCCTACGCACGCAACTGGTACTGCTAATTTTGTGGCGGCTTCGACTGTGGTCGCCGGAAATGAATCGAATGGGTCTACGTCTAAGTTTTCTTCGTTTGACGACTCTGGGAGTTCGTTTTTGTGGACGGAAGAGTCTTCGGATGAAGGCTTAGATTATTTTGCGGCCTTGGATGTGGCTGAGGCGGAGGCTTCTCCGCGTGTTACGGATGCTGAAATTTTGCCTGGTCCGAGTGTTGGGCGTAGGCGGCGAAGGGCGGTGGCGAAGCGTTGAGTGAGCGGGTTTGATGGTGGTCGGCTTCGTGTGGGCCGGGCTGGTAGGCAGGAATTGTTGTCCTCGCCGGTTGGGGCGAGTGTGGGTGAGGGGGAGTTGCGAAGGCTTTTTGAGGGTGAGGAGCTGAGGATAATGCTATTTAACTATAGGGAGATGGGGATCATTCCGAAGGTTGAGCCTATATAAGGTGGGATGCCCTCGCTGTACGCGTGTAACTGTAGTTTGTATGATAAGGTTGACTGCCTTCGCGCATCTGGATGTGTTCGTAATGCGTTGCTCACCCGGTCTGGTACATTATTGTGTCGGTCCGGCTGCGCCTGTAGACTTTCGGACTGATGTAATGCGCCTTCGATTTTTACACTCGTTATGCTAGTCCGGCTACACCCTTAGGCGACTTTTGCACGGGTAGTCTGTTGGAGAAGACTTGGAATTTTTGCACTTGTTGTGCTAGTCCGGCTGCACCCTTAGGCGACTTTTGCACGGATTGTCTTTTGGAGAAGACTTCGATTTACGCACTTGTTGTGCTAGTCCGGCTGCACCCTTAGGCGACTTTTGCACGGATAGTCTTTTTGAGAAGACTTCGAATTTACGCACTTGTTGTGCTAGTCCGGCTGCACCCTTAGGCGACTTTTGCATGGATAGTCTTTTTGAGAAGACTTCGAATTTACGCACTTGTTGTGCTAGTCCGGCTGCACCCTTAGGTGACTTTTGCGCGGACTGTCGCACGCGAGGGTAGCCATCGCTGCCCCTCGCGGTGACTTTGGTGTTGGTCGAATGTCGAAGACCGTTGATGCGGTCTTTTTCGACGTAGTTTTTGCAGGGGATTTTTCACGTGTATATTACATGGCTCCGCCTCGTTAAAAACCTCACCCCCCGGGAGGAAAAGAGTGCGGGCCGGCTTAAAACTGTTCTGCGGATTACAAGGGCGAAGTGGCCTGGAGGAGTTAGACAAAAAATTTGCGAAGATTATCAATGTTCCAAGAATGTTCTAAGTCTTCGCCAGATGGCGTTGCGAGCCTGTATGCGCTGGGGGACGCCTTCGTCTTGATGATGAATAGGCCCTCCCATTTCGGCTCCAACTTGCCCTGAGACTCTGTCCGAGCTGTCCGGACGAGTATGAGGTCTCTTTCGTTGAACTCCCTCGAGATGACTGTGTGGTCGCGCCATGCTTTTGTCTGAACTTGGTATTTGTTTAGAGCCTGTAGGGCGAAGACGCGGTCTCCGTCGATGAGGTCCTTCGAAGTAGGCTCGTCTACGTCGGGGACGGCCGACGCGACTGTCCGTGGCGACCCGTGTTTTATCTCTTGCGGAGTCATAGCCTCCGATCCGTATAGAAGGCGAAAAGGGGTGAACCCAGTCGCCCTGCACTCAGTCGTGTTCAGTGCCCAGACCACTTCGGGTAACAGGTCGGGCCACTTGCCTTTTTTGTCGTCGAGGAGCATTTTCTTGACGGCTGTGAAAATTTTTCTGTTGGCGCGTTCCACGACTCCGTTGGATTGGGGGTGGTACACTGAGGCGAAGGCAAGCTTGGTGCCGATGGAGAAGCAGAAATCCTTGAAGTCTTGGCTGTCGAACTGCTTGCCGTTATCGACTGTGAGTTCGGACGGGACTCCGAAGCGGCAAACAATATTTTGCCAGAAGAATTTCTGGGCTGTCTTCGATGTTATAGTGGATACTGCCCTCGCCTCAATCCATTTGGTGAAATATTCAACGGCGACGAAGGTGAACTTGAGGTTCCCCTGAGCCATGGGCAGGGGCCCGACAATGTCCAGGCCCCAGCGCTGAAGAGGCCACGTGTGGGCGATTAGCTTCGTGAATTGCAAAGGGCGTCTCGAGCGTGGAGAAAATTTCTGACAGGCTTCGCAGGACCTTGTGACCCGATTTGCGGCGCAAATCATGGCGGGCCAGTAAAAACCTTGACGAATCACCTTTGCCGCTAGGGCCCTAGGCCCTGCATGAGAGCCGCAAGTCTCGCTGTGGACCTCGCGCAGAATTTGGATGCCTTCAGTCTCGGTGACGCACTTAAGCATCGGTTGGCTGATCCCCTTCTTGTTAAGTTGGCCTTCAATCAACGCGAAGTCCCGGCTTCGGTGTTTGAGGCGCTTGGCCTCGTTGATGTCGGTTGGATGGTAGTACCCCTGCAGGAACAGGGTTATTGGTGCCCGCCAGTCTTCGGTCATGATGAGGTTGACTATGCGGTGGCCCTCGCTGTCATTGGTTATTTGGAGCCCCTCTGGGCTGCGACAGCTGGCGTGCCGATGACGTGGTAGAACACGTCGGAGGGTAGGGCCTTGCCCCTGGCGGCTGCCTTGGCCAATGCATCGGCCTCCTCATTCTTGGCTCGGTCCACGTGCTGCAACGTGAAACCCTTGAATTGTCTTTCGAGGCTGCGGATGGCCGCGAGGTACTGCATGAGTGCAGGGTCCTTCGCTGCATAGTCTTTCTCGACCTGGCCGGCGACTACCTTGGAGTCTGTTCTGATGATGCAGGTGGTGACACCGAGTGCCCTTAGCTTGCGAAGGCCGAGGATGACAGCCTCGTATTCTGCTATGTTGTTGGTGCACCTATCAGACTCCAAAGCAAAGCTGAGGCGCGCTGCGTATCTGTGCTTGATCCCTGTGGGCGAAGTAATGACTGCAGCGGCGCCTGCCCCCGCATGGCACCATGCGCCGTCGCAATGGATTGTCCACACTTTTTCTGTGGTCGGGTCCGGCTGTGTTATTGGTCCAGTCCAATCGACGACGAAGTCTGCCAGGACTTGTGATTTGATGGCTGTCCTGGGTTCAAATGTGATGTGGTAGCCGGAGAGTTCGGCTGCCCACTTGGCAATCCGTACTGATGCCTCCGGGTTTCTGAATAATTCGCCAAGTCCTCTATCTGAGGTGACCCGGACCTTGAATGCCTCGAAATAATGACGCAATTTGCGTGAGGCCATCACGACTGCATAGGCGATCTTTTCCAGTTCCGTCATATTATATTTTGATGTTGTGAGTACTTCAGAGACGTAATAAACTGGACATTGCCTGGTCGTGCCCTCTCTGGTCTGCTCTTGAACCAGTGCTGCGCTGACCGCATGTGGCGAAGCTGCGACATAGAACAATAGGGGTAGCGAAGGGTCGGGGCTTGTAAGAATCGCCAATTCCGACAAGTACTGTTTTAGTGAAGCGAAGGCCACCGCCTGCTCTGGCCCCCATGCGAAGTCTTTTGCGTTGCGGAGTGTTTTGAGGAAAGGGAGGCTCCGCTCCGCGGACTTGGAGATGAATCTGTTGAGGGCGGCCAACCTGCCTGTCAGTCGTTGCACTTCTCTGGCTGACTGCGGGGGCGTCATGTTGATGATAGCCTGGATTTTGGTTGGATTGGCCTCAATTCCACGGTGTGATACCAGGTAGCCCAAGATTTTCTCCTGGCGGACTCCGAAGACGCACTTTTTGGGGTTGAGGCGAAGTCGTGCGGTCCGCATGTTCGTGAACGTTTCGGCGAGGTCGGCCAGGTGGTCTTCCTTGCTTCTGCTGGCAACGACGATGTCGTCCACATATGTGAATATATTTCTATCGACCTGGCTCTCGAGCACCGTTTTGGTGAGTCGAGAGAAAGTGGACCCGGCATTCTTAAGTCCCTCCGGCATTCTGATGAAACAATACGTGCCGAAGGGTGTTATGAAGCTGGTGCTTGCCTTGTCCTCCTCTTTCATATATATTTGGTGGTAGCCGGAGAAGCAGTCAAGGAGTGACATGACTTCGCACCCGGCCACGATATCGACGATTTTGTCGATCCGAGGCAGTGGGAAATTGTCCTTGGGGCAGGCCTTGTTAAGACTGGTGAAGTCTATGCACATCCGCCATTTGCCACTCTTCTTCTGCACCATCACTACATTGGCGAGCCATGTGGGGTAGGCGATCGGCTCGATGAATTTGGCTTCAAGCAGGCGATGCACCTCGGCCTTTGCGGCTTCTGTCTTCTTGTCAGACATCTTGCGCAGCCGTTGCTTCTTCGGCCTCACCGAAGGGTCGATTCCTAAGCCGTGCTCGATGATGGAGCGACTGACTTCGACCAGGTCGAGGGCGGACCAGGCGAAGATGTCTTTATTCTTGGACAGATAGCAGAGGAGCCTCTCCTCGTCGTGCAAAGTGAGGTCTTCGCTGATGGTAACCATCTGCTGGGGCATTGCCTGGTCGAGGGGGACAGTCTTGGTCCCGTCGTTGCTCTACAGCTGTGCTTTTTCATGCTCTTTGGCGGCTGGATTGGCGGACCCGGGGACTTCGCGTTGGGCCGTGAGGCAGTGTACGTTTCTTTGTCCGTGGACGAAGTCTCTTTCTATGTTACGCGCAACCTGCTGGTTGCCGTAAACTGTGATGGCGCCTTGCGG